>CM053026.1:207311579-207565247 GCA_028564925.1 Lithobates sylvaticus
ATGATAATGACCCCAAACACACCTCCAAGACAACCACTGCCTTACTAAAGAATCTGAGGGTAAAGGTGATGGACTGGCCAAGCATGTCTCCAGACCTAAACCCTATTGAGCATCTGTGGGGCATCCTCAAATGGAAGGTGGAGGAGCGCAAGGCCTCTAACATTCACCAGCTCTGTGATGTCGTCATGGAGGTGTGGAAGAGGACTCCAGTGGCAACCTGTGAAGCTCTGGTAAACTCCATGCCCAAGAGGGTTAAGGCAGTGCTGGAAAATAATGGTGGTCACACAAGATATTGACACCTTGGGACCAATTTGGACATTTTCACTTTCAGGGATGTACTCACTTATGTTGCCAGCAGTTTAGACATTTCTGTAGCAAAGTGTCATTTCTTCAGTGTTGTCGCATGAAAAAATATAATAAAATATTTACAAAAATGTGAGGGGTGTACTCACTGTTGGGAGATACTGTATACAGTACCTTGCAAAAGTATTCACCTCCCTTGGTTTTTTACCTATTTTGTTACATTACAGCCTTTAGTTCAATGTTTTTTTAATCCAAATTATATGTGATGGATCACATGAAAAGATATAAAATATTTACAGAAATGAGAGGGATGTACTCACTTTTGTGAGCTACTGTAGAGCGATAGATAGAGATATAATATTTAAAAACAAATCACAACTTGTTTATTCTTTGTGAATTCATTCCAGCAAATATAGCATTTATTTACCATTTTTTTATTGAGCCCACAAGACAATGTAAAGCTGAAAGTGCTTTGAGAGTTGGCATAGTAGTCAATCTAAGGTGGGGGTCAGAAACCTGTGGATCGCGGATAGGTAACTGGTAGATTGCTGTCTGGGCTTTCTATTTTGCCATTCCACAGCATCAGAGTGCAATACAGAAGGACTACATGTAAAGCTGTAGTTGTAGTAGGGAGCAAGAGTCCCAAAAGCCAAGGCCTGCAGTGCTGACTTCTGTCCCATACAGAGTGATATCAACTGCACCCCACCTTTTATCCTGACTAGTGGTCTCCAGAGTGATGCCAGCAGCAGGAAAGAAGAGATCAGAGACCAGGTCAGTGTGAAGCAATACACTGGGCATACTGGGCATAACAGTATAAGGCTGCTTTAACACTGATGTGCTGCAGTTTACCCACAGAGCAGGTGCAGTGCAGTGTACTTGCAGATTTCCTGCGGGTTTGCTGTGCTTAGTCATACACTGTGGGTTTGGTGCACTTTCTGAATGCAGGAGTTTTGGTGCTCTTACAGAAAGTGCACCACACCTGCAAGATATAATAGAAGTCTTTGGCAAAGCACAGCTAACCCAGGAAAGTTGCAGATGCACTGCGCTGCAGCCGCAGTGCAGGTAAACCGTAGCGCATCAGTGTGAAAGCAGCCTTATAGGGGGCTCAGAACAATAAGGGTTAATTTACATTCCCAGTTTCCGGGTAGTAAAACCCCATAGTTAAGACATGTTTTTATCATACCCACCCCAACTGCACCCCATTTAGCTGCAGTGACTAAGGGTATATATGGTGGCACAGCTGCAGCAGGAGTTATACACCCTGGTATAATTGGTGGGTGTAGCACCTGCCAAGCATGACCCATTCAAGTGAATGAGGCCTCTCTGCAAGCACCCTGCAACCTTGGGCAGTACAGCAAACAAGGGGTTAAAGCAGGCAGCGTTGTGTTGCTTTTTCACCACTTGCTTTAACCCCAGAAGCATGCAGTTGTCTGGGACTTTAATTTACTTGAATGAGTCACAATTGGCAGGCGATGGCACGTAATATACACGTATTGGGATTTTTTTTTACCAAAAATATGTAGCAGAATACATATTGGCCTAAATTGATGAAGAAATTTGATTTTTTTTTTTTATTGTTTTACTGGGAATGTTTTTTTAGCAGAAAAGTAAAAATTATTGTTTTCTTTTTTTTAAATTGTCGGCCTTTTTTGTATATATAGCCCAAAAAATTAAAACTGCAGGGGTGATCAAATACCACTAAAAGAAAGCTCTATTTGTGGGGGAAAAATACATAAATTTTTTTGGGGTACAGCGTTGAACGCCCGTTAAAATAACACAGTGCTATATCGCAAAAAATGGCCTGGTCATGAAGGGGGTTAAACCTTCCAGAGCTGAAGTGGTTAAATCCGGTATGAGGAGGTGAGACTGTGCCTGGTGATCTCTGACTTCTGCCATGTTGTTTGGTTAGATCACCACCTCTTTAAGGTTGCCTACCCCTGATGCAAGGGCTTCTGAAAAATAGGATCCATTAATAGCCTCCAGAAAAAAAAGAATATATAAATAGACTGCCAATTACAGCACTTGGGGAGCAGAGCATGAAGATCTGCATTCCTGTTCTGTTTCACCTATGTACATTGTAGGATTAATGCCTGGGACACACGTGATAGGGCTTAGTACAAGGTCCTGGAGCTAGTGATGAGACAGTGACACGTCAGAACTACCTTGGGAAGTGTACATCTTCATGCTTGCTTTTGTATAAAATATTTCTAATTTAAATATATGTAAATGGCCCCACTCTTTAGTTAAGCACAGTGCTACACATGTGTCTTGACTTGACATTGCTTGTTGAAAAATATTTGATATCCTGGCTACCTAGAGGATATTGAACATCCTGCTCATCAAAATCTGACCTCTGGGATTCACAGAAGTCATGTCATGTCATGTCAAATTGTACTTTAAAGAAACTGTTTTTTTTTTTTTGCTATAAAATAATACTATCTGCTATTCCACTGGGCTAGATGACACAACCATACATTTAATGGTGCTAAAAAAAAATCCCAAGGCGGATTCTTCTTAAATCAATCTCTGTTTCATCTTTCGTGACTGGGAACAGATGAAAAAGATAGATATTGCTCTTTATATACAGCTCAATCTCTTCATAAATGTGTGTCTTAAGCCTAAAATGTGAGTGCAGTGCTTTGCAATATTTATGTAGTTAAAAAATAGATATTTAAGCTATCCCAACATTTTTCTTTTCCTTAAATATAATGCTTTTCATGTATGCAATACACACAATAGATGGTATAAATAACCATTATATATAAAGTCCATGGTCATAAACAGATTGTTCTGCCAACTGCTGTCATGTAAAAACTTACCATTACCCCCTGCTTACAGTTTTATGTTCTTGTGTCAAACCGCTTTGGCCTCTAGAACATTAGCCGTAGGGCTCATATTAACGGCCACTCACGTCAAAAGCTGTGTATTCCTTTCAAATGCATGCAGCTGCAATAGAAAAAGAAAAACTCACCATTTGCCAAGAAAAATCTGCATTTGACCTGCTTTTCCTGCAATATAAACATACCCTAAATAAAACGTACCCGTTGTGCCTGAAAAGCACTTCGGAAGTGCTGCAACACAAGTGTCTTTAACCCCTTCTTTGGGGTTAAAAGTGCCCCGCTAGTGGCCGAAAAGTGGTGCAAATGTGGCACTTAAACACCCGGTAAAGCACCGCTAAAATAAGCAACGCTTTACCGCTAACGGCCGATGCTTTCAGTCTGAAAGCAGCCTTAAAGCTGAGTTCCACCCAAAAATGGAACTTCTGCTATAAGTACTGGGGACCCCTGACATGCCCCATTTGTCATGTGCTTTTTTGGGGGGGGGGGGGTACCCAGTTTTGACAGGCACCCAGCTCCAACTTCCTCCCCTGGCGCTGTGGCGCCGTAAGGAAGTTTACCTCCCCCTCCCTCTCTGCAAACTTCTGGGACACGTCATAGATCACAGAAGATTGCCCAGCCATTCAGAACGCGCAGCATGATTCGCGAATGCCCAGTGTGCACCCAGCTGTGAAGCCACAGCCGGACGCTCACGGTTACAATGCCGGTGCCGTGGAGAGGGGGGGAGAGTATGGAGGCTTTGTGCACCCGCATCGCTGGACCGCAGGACAGGTGAGTGTCTGTTTATTAAAAGTCAGCAGCTACAGTTTTTGTAGCTGCTGACTTTTAAATGGGTGGAACTCCGCTTTAAGAAAAGAGCTGCCGTTGGACTGCCTTTTTTCCAGGAAGGGGATCCCCATTTGCGCTAACCCCCACAATATATATATAACTTTGGGGCTCCTTTTTTAAAAATTATACACAAGTATCCACCTAACGCAATCTCACATCAGTGGCAGTATATAAAATTATTTGAGAATGGTGTTTCATTTTTTATTTATTTTTTTACAAATCCCACTGTCCAAAATATAGGAGAGGAACAGAAACAGAGGATCACAGTAAAGAGGGGTGAACAGGATCTTTTATAGAAGGTAGCAAAGCTCTCCTGCACTCATACCAGGGGGAAAGCCGAATATCTTTATAAACACATGTCACATTCACGGTTTCCTTAGGACATCCACAACCTCATTGATCATGAGTGAGCAGTGTCTCCATATTGGATTATAGATGGTTTTCTGCTGTGGATCTAAAAGTTCCTGACGGTTTCATAGACAACCCCATGAGGAGAGAGTCTAGGGTAAACATGTGAAATTCGTTTAGTTCCGAATTTGTTTTTTAATGAATTTAGACAAATTTGTTAATACGGAAATATCAGAATTTTTCCGAATATTCCGAAATTCGAAAATTCGTAAATTCGAAATTTTGGAAATTCGTAAATTCTAAACTCCAAAAATTCGTAAATCCAAAAATAAAAATGAAAATCTGAAAACTCAAAAATTGAAAATCTGAATTAATAACTAACTAATAATAACTTAACTATTACTTAACTATTAAATTATAGATATTGGAATTTCCTTTCAAATTTGGTTGTTAGTGAATGTAATGAATACGTATTTATCTGAAGTTACGAATTATCCGTAATAACGAATGCTGTATCTAAACGAATGGAACGTAACAAATTAATAATAATAAATAACAATAATAAAAACATATTATTATTTATTATTATTTCATTCCATTCCATTTGTTCAGATTTGTTCAGATGCAACATTTTTTATTTCGGATAATTCGTAACTTCAGATAAATTTGTATTCATTACGTTTACTAACAACCAAATTTGAAAGGAAATTCCAATACCTATAATTTAATAGATAGTTATTATTTCGAATTTTCGGATTTTCCTTTCTTATTTTAAGATTTTCGATTTTCCGAATTTTCAAATTTTCCAATTCAGAATTTTAGAATTTTCAAATTTACGAATTCTGAATTTTCGAATTTCGGAATTTTCGAAAAAAGCAAAAAACCAATGAAACTAATTTTTCAGCAGTGCACAGGTCTAGTTTATGGCTTCACTTCCCTGACAGGTAAATTCGTTAACGACATTGTTTAAACCACACATGGAGTCACACCACTATCGGACCCATGTATTAACAATGTATCAGTCAACACATGCAAGGAAATACTTTTACACGGATGAACACAGCACCTCATTAACTTTTTTTTACAGTATTATTGTTGTATGATAAAAAGTAGATTCATTTTTGAGAGGTTGCATCAGCAGTTTTTTTTTGTTTTCCTTTTGTTTTACCCGTCACTGCTTTTCTGCACTTTAAGCTCACTTATGCTTACTGATCATGTAATTTATCACTGTCACATGTTAAAAAATCCTCTCTAAGGCTTGATTCACATCTATGCATTTTGCTTTCGAGCGTTTTTGCGGTGTTTACCGCGTTTTTGGACACGCGTTTTTGCCGCGATTTGCGTTTTTGTATATTTTTTTTACATTTTTTTTTTACACTGTGGTTGCTTAGCAACCAGCTATATACAGTGTAAAAAAAAAATTAATAAAAAAAAACGCAAATCGCGGTAAAAACGCGGTACTTTTAGATGCGGGTCCATTGACTTCTATTACATGCAAAATGCTGCATTTTGCATGAAAACAAGTCCCCGACCCTTTCCAAAAATGCAGAGGCACAAAAATGCATTGATGCGAACAGGTTCCATAGGAACCCATGTTAAAAAATTTCCCTGCATTTCTGCAAAATGCAAAATGCATCAAAAAAACGCGCTAGTGTGAATGGAGCCTAATGCCCCGTAAACACAATCGGAATTTCGGCCAGCAAAAGACCGATGAGAGCTTTTCATCGGAAAATGCGACCGTGTGTAGGAACCGTGTGGCCGAATTCCTGCCAGCAAAAATTTGAGAGCATGAGAGCAAACAATTCAACGCATGCTCGGAAACAATTCAAAGCATGCTCGGAAGCATTGAACTTTTTCTCGGCTCGTCGTAGTGCTGTACGTCACCGTGTTCTTGATGGTCGGAATTTGGTGTGGCCGTGTGTGGGCAAGACAGTTTGAGCGGAATTCCATTGGGAAAACCATCAGAGCTTTTTCCGTCGAGAATTCCGATCGTGTGTACACGGCATTAGGCAGGAAACTGCAGAGTAGGACCACTGCTTTCTGTGTGTAAACAGCAGTCTCTCTGCAGTGGTCTGACACATATTGACGAGTACAGATCATTTTCCTGAGAGATATAAAAACAATAAGACATTAACCCTTTCTGCTGCACATGCAATATTTTAACCACTTCCGGACCACCAGCCGCAGTTTCACTGCGGCAGGTTGGCTCGGCTGGGCAAAACGTTGTTACTTTACGTCGCTTCACCTTTTGGCCACTAGGGGTGCCCGGAGCCAATGCGAGTGCCCGGTGGGCACGATGACTGCCAGGCAACCGCGATCGCTCGTGACAGAACCGGTAAACACACAGATCCCTGTTCTCTCAGGGAAGAGGAGACAGATCGTGTGTTCATATTAAGTATGAACCCCCGATCTCTCTCTTCCCATAGTCAGTCCCATCCCCCCTACAGTTAGAACACACAGGGAACACAGTTAACCCCTTTATCGCCCCCTAGTGTTAACCCCGTCCCTGCCAGTGACAGTTATACAGTAATCAGTGCATTTTTATAGCACTGATCGCTTTATAATTGTCAATGGTCCCATAAATGTGTCAAAAGTGTCAAATTTGTCCGCCTCAATATCACAGTCCCGATAAAAATCAGATCATCGGGTGTGTCCTGTGCTTACTGGTTCCTTCTGTCAACCTGTATATTACTACAGGACACAGGAGATGAACATTTCTGGAAGTGTTGGTTTCAGAAGGATCTTCAGGCAACTGAAGATACATTTTATTTAGACTTGGTGACAGGTTCACTTTATGACAATGATAGGATCTGCCTAACATTTTGGCTTAGAGGGGAAAAGCTCTGCTTGTCTGCCTTTCCCCCCTCCACTGCCACAGTTGGCACCTTTTGGGGCCCCTTCCCCCGCCCCCACGCTCAGAGCCTGCCCATTGAGACAGCGCAGCGTGATTCACGCATGCGCAGTAGGAAACCAACTGGGAAGCTGCAAGACTTCATTGCCAGATTCCTTTAGCCAAGATTAAAGAATCGGCTCGGGTGAGGACACTGCTGGATGCCTGGACAGGTAAGTACCCTAATAGTAAAAGTCAGCAGCTACAGTAATTGTAGCTGCTGACTTAAAAAAAAATGGGGGGTGCTCAGAACTTCTCTTTAAGATTTATTGGCAATGTTGAATTGTAAGTCTTGTTAACTTGCTGCACATTTAATTTTTACTGGCAAGTTGTACACTAACAGAGCACTTGAAGCACATGTTTTAGTTGACACTTTTCCAATTTGTAGCAAATTTGCATGGCAAGTCTCTAGCACGAGCAAAATTGCAGTGGTGAGTCTACAGCAAGAGCGCCGCAAGTCTACAGCATGAAGATTCAGCCACAGTGACCCCTGTGGTGGGATGACTATTGCACAACATAACTGAACCAGAACTTGCAGCAGACTTGCAGAATGTTTGCAAAGAAAGTTGATCTGGATCATGCAATGCGGACTTGCTGCAATTGAGAAACACACTTGTAAAGCCTGGCAAGTCTAGCAATAGCTTAGCAAGTCATTTTCAAACTTGCAGCTCAAATGCTTCCTATCTGGGAACCTTTTTCTTTCACATTACAGTCCTGAATATTGCTTATTCCTTTAGACTTTAACTCTGCCTTGTAATTTTGTACTTTGCTTTATACACAGACCACCTCCTTTAGTCTTTCCAAAGTCTGCAGTCCTATACGCTCAATAGACAGAGCAGCTGGCCAGCTCAATGGCCTCATCAGGTATAGAACCATCCAGCCAGGTCTCTGTGAGGACAGTCACACAGCTATTTAATTTGTGTGTAGTAAACCTCAGCCGGAGTTCATTCATCTTGTTTAAAAGAGATCGGCAATTACTAAGAAAAAGACTTGGTCTTGTACCTGCTCTCTTACCCCGTTTCTGTTTCCTATACCCCTGTTTCCTCCGGTGTCTCCCAAGAAAAACATCAGCACCTCCACCAGTTCCTTTGGACGCTTAAGCAGCAGCCCCAGCAAACTCAGCTAAGCATGAGCTCTCCAGGGGAAGTTTTAGTGTGCTGCACCTCCACTGCTTAGTTTGTTCCTCTGCCAAAACTCCAGCTGCTCCCACAGCCACCCCAGTTGAAACAGCCGCAGCAGCCCCTGCCTGGTAACAAGAAGATTTGTGCTTGCGCTTCCTCCACTGCCTTTCTTGTTTCCTGTCAGCACTGCAGCGGCTGCCATGACATTGATTGCAGTGTCATCACACTTCCCAAGGTGCTGGATCTCTGGCAAAGCTCCTAGCAGGACACACAGGGGCAGTCAGTGTCAAGGCAGGTGGCCGAACATGACACAAAGCCAAAGGCAGTAAAGTGTAGTCCTGCCCTCCCATAGTACACACAGTACACACAACATTTTCCTGCCTGCAGCAAATAGCCAGCAGCTCCTCTCGCTCATAGCAAACAGTCCTCCTCTCGCACTACTGTACAGAGCACCCAGCCGCTGCAACTGCATGCGCCGCCATCTTTTTTCTAGTGTCGGTAGCAACATCTATTTGCAGTTGGGCAAATACAAAGTCTGCAACCTGAAAATACAACAAAGAAACTCATACTGTCTTTTGGGCCCTCCAACTAGAAACTTTGATAGAGCTCATGTGCTGCAGTAATTTTATGATGCCTCTATGCACTGTCAATATGTGCCTGGCAACATTTTTATGTCATGTTCTATTGTGTTCTGATATCGGAACCTTGCATAGTAAATATTTAAGGAAACTTTAGTGTTGCATCTAAAAAAATAAAGCAGCTCCTGTAGTGTAAAATAGCGTACCATCCAGGAAATGCCATATGGAATCACTCTTGCCTAATAATATACCTAGAAATACCATGTGGGAAAGACTGGTCTCCACCCTGCCCCCCTTTGAGTGCCTTGAGTGTACCTTCTTTGGGGTCCACATGGTTCCGACACCTGTACCTGGATACAACACTCCTCTTCTGAAGAAGCACAAAGCAAAACGCATTGAGATAAAACATTTTTCAAAGCTAATATTTGTGATCATTTTACAATCTTGTTGCATGCCGTTGTCTCTATTTAAGATCTTGGGGTAACAATTATAGTTGACCCTCTGACTGAATGAATCAGATTATATCATGCTGTATTTGGGTTCTTAAGGGGTTAGTTTTTAGGGGTTATATATACACTTTGTATATCTTTTATTATAGTGGGGTTATTTTTTTATTTTTTTTGTCTCAATATAGCCATTTTAGTCTAAAAAAAAAAAAGATTTTAACATGTGTGTACTATTGATTTCTTTGAGAGATGCATCCAACTTTAAAATCCCAGAAATCTTTTTCTTTTCTTTGTTTTTCTTTTTACCTTGAGGGACATATATGTTATCTTGTATTGTCATCGGGAAGTGATGGTAAAAATCCTATACCCCTGGCACTGTAGTATCTAGTAAAATAGCTATTTAAATGAGAGCCTTTCTGTGCAATAAATCTAACAATTATCTTATATTAGGATGAAATAAAGCAGATTTCTTGTCCACACAATGGTCATAAGCTTTTTTCACCACTGCACCAAATAATTTAATACCAACATGGCATATTGTCCCACACTACTATAACTATGCTATAACTATATAATGTTATGTCTGTGGTAAAAAAAAAGTATATACAATATATATATATATATATATATATATATATACACATGTTAAAAATTAAGTATGGTAACAATGCATCCCTTTTATTGAAGACCATTTTAAAAAGTGACCCATTATTTGTCCTCTGTTCACCTGTTGGCAATGTAAATAGCTTTGACAAATGATGCATGGTGAGCTGTGAATGACAATGATGGATAAGGCTTTGAACGTTTCAGAATTTGTGCTACCATACTTGATTGGTGACACAGGGAAACGGACAGCCTGTCACAGAATAGTTTATACCCTCAAATTTAACATCTTGTTAGTTCGAGTGGATTACATATCGCATTTTATGCTGTTAAAGCAAAATGTATGTACCAAAAGTGAATCTTGCTCCTTTTCATTTCCGAAGCACAAAATAAAACAAACACTATTATCAAATAATATACATTTTTACATTTTCTATTAATATACCAAGAACTAGGTAGACGTGTGTAACCCTGCACTGACCTAACCAGTGTATTGATGCACCATATGCCATCTCAGTATTTATGTTAATGAATGAGAATTTTGCTTGCTCTACATATTTTTCCTATTTTCAGTCAATGTGTTCATTTTATGGTCTGTAATATACTTGAGGTCAAAACAAGTTGTCAACCAATCACAAAATGAACTATAAGAATGTAAAACATAAGCATGTACTGGATAACAAGGCTGTTTCTTCCATGATGCTAAAAATCTTTACTTGTGCTACTAGAGACAGGTTCTTGTCCACCGAATAATAAATCCTTTTAGTATATAAAATAAGTTGTGGTATCTTATAGGGAAATACATTTCAACATCTGATCTTACTCATTGAAGGTAAGACTGAGACAATGGGATTGATTTACTAAAGAAAAAAAGAAAATGCACTATGCAAAGTGCAGTTGACCTCTACAAGGGCAGTTGCTCCAGAGCTTAGAAAAAGAGGTAAGAGATTACCAAAAAAAGGCATGAGGAGCAGAGTACTCCCTGAAAAAAAACCTGCGGGTACAGTTTTTTTAATGCAACTTCAATGGCAACATAGGGAAAACAACAATCCTTTTAATGACATGCTTGGGAGATGCCATAGACAGTGTCAGCAACACCATATTCTGACATATTTTGGATGTGTAATTACTATTTTAACTTTTACATTATTCATTGGTTTGAATACAGCAGCGCCCCAATTTGATTAATTGCCACGTGCTATGACACCTTATTTATCCAGAGGTAATATGCCGAAATTTACATTTTTGACTAATTGACTATATACAAGTGTATAAAGCTAAAGCTAAAGCCCTCAACTTCATATCAATTGGGGCAAAACATAGCACAGTATAGTATTGTGAGCTTGTTTTGGCAGTACCAAAATGTAGTGTCTTAATTGTCTAATAAATTCTCAAAACAGAGCACACAAAAACTTCAAAACCACAACCCTGCATTCCCTAATCTCCCTTCCAACCCCATATCCCTAATAATTATTTCTAAATGATTCCAAATAAATACTTACACAGGTATATGTTTACTTGAAATTGATAGAGTGCATTATCTAAAGGAGCCAAGTATTTTTGGCTGGAACAGAGGACAGGGAAGACATTAAGGGTCTAATAGAACCTATCTCCATAAAGAGTACCTTTCCCCTGCCCAATGTTATCACATGGAGGCCCCCTTGTGATAGCAATAAGTAAAAGAGCACCCCATATCCCCAATATTCTATTTATTTCAGAAATTGCAGTCCTCATTAAACCAGCACTTGGGGAGGGAGGAAAAGCTTTTTATGTGATTCGGATGACCTTGCACTCGTTTGTGTTTACAATAAAATACTGACAGAAGGAGGGAGCTGAAACCTCTACTAGCTATTTCTGCTTCTTCCTTCTGTCCAATCACAGCCTAGGTGGCTTGACGATAACCAAACTAGGGTGCTTAACTGCAGCAGAGAAAAGTTAGATCACGAAGATAGCTCTGTTGTCTTTCTGGACTGCGAACAAAAATATCAATTCTTTGCCGGATAAAAAAAATCACAGAAAAGTATTTGTTAACTGTGTATTTAGTAGCCAGGCTGGAGTTCAGCTTTGAGGGATCACAGACCTACAAACTTTACTGCTGTAGCAGCAGAAATGTAAAGTCATTTCTGCTGTGAATTTGGGGAATTGAAAGCTTGCCAACACATAGAAGTCTTCTAATGTAAAATACACTATACCCTTGGGCCAGCTAGTCACAAGGTATGTCTCTTCTAAAACTGTTCCAACAACTGCAGCTGTGAGATGCCACTAAATATGATTAAATCACATTCTGACTTGATAACTTAGTTTAATCGAAAACTGAGGCTCTTCTGTTCTGCTGCTAGCAGCTACTATAAGTTCTAATTCCACACCAATTCAGTGCAATGAAATGTTTCTCTTGAACTGGCACTTCAAAGAACAGACACCCTTTTCTCTAATTACTGTATTTTTCTCATGTGTTGATTCACTTCTAAAAGGCTTGATCTATAACAGTCATAATGCTGGAAAGGCTATGCTGAACGAGCAGTCTAAAGATTATAGAATAACATTTTATATTATACAAACTCCTCTAAGCTGAGCAATAGCCATAAAATAGATGGCCTCATGAAGGTTTGTATGACTATTAGTTGTAGCAATGAAAGTGAAATCACTGTGTTCTGGCTTCTGTCTTCCTTCGGAGTGTCTGGATATAATTGTCCAGCGCATACAACTGCTGATGAGAATAGCAGAGGTTGGCAGACACCATACAATAGCCTAAGCACCTCAAATGCTTCCCTTGTGTGCACTAAAGGACTCAGCAGCTCTTCAATGACTCTTCTCCTTCCAGAACATTAAGGGAAAAATGGAAAAAGAGCTGGCTTTAACAAACCTTCTGCCGAAAACTCATATAACTTTTCAGATGGTTTAAGCTGTATGGCTTAAAGCTCAGTAACTATGAAGTAGCTGAAAAGCAGAAGCCAGATTGCAAACTTTAAATTTAGCGCACCAGCAATTAAATCTAAAGCACGACTTACACTTACTGTAAGCATAAATATAATATCTGTGACATTAACAACTTCCTTGCCTTCTAGTTCATATAAACTAACAACACACCTAAGATACAATACAATAATTACTTCCTACTTTAAATTAAAGCCCCACTGGGCATCAGAGTATATGATACATAATTAAAACTTCATCATTGTAATAAAATTACAAACAATTGTTATTTTTGGCAGTCCAATATAAGCTTACTATATAAATCTCTCTTCATGTTGTAAGTTTTGCCTACCTCTGGCCATCACTTCCCACAACTTTTTGGATCCTCTGCCTGCTTTGTGGATTCTCCTCTGCTCATTACTTTGTTTTATTATTAATATTGTTATTATATTATTTAGGAATTATATAGCGCTGTTTACGCAGCACTTTACAATATAAAGGGAGACAATACACCGACAATACAGTTCAATGCAAGAGGGTTAGCATTATTTTCAATCTCTAAAGACTGCATTTGCCATGGTACCTTGCTGCCTGCAAGCAAGGATTCCTGTACTGATAAATCTCCTCCTCTCAACGCCTTAGTAGTTTAGAAGGCAGGCTCTGTGAAATGTGTGACACAAGCAGTGTCACACATTCACAGGGCATAGTGTGGGTAATGTGTCACAGAATTCAAGGAAGTAAATGTATGGGATTCTTCAAAAAGTGTGTTTTAAAACTTCAAGATCACTCATATTAATAGGAGTAGACTAGATTTACAGGAGTTGGAAAAATATGGAAACACCAGGTAAAAAAAAAAAAACATAATTGCACCGCCACCATGCTTTACCGTTGGCACAAGACAGTCCTGGTCGTAAGCTAGGGATGGTGTTCCCCACACGTAAACATGCATGGTGGTTACGAACAGTGTGATGCTCAATTCATTGAACCATATTACAGTCTTCCATTGATTAGCATTCCACGATTTAGGTGTTTTGCACCACTCTCTCCTCTTCTAAACATTAATATAGGTCACACATGACTCCATATTACTAGCAGTGCATGCAGTAAATTAGGAAAGGGAGGCTTCTCACTTGTTAGCTAGGTGTCTACTCATACAGCGGAAGCAAAAAAATGTGAGGAAAGGGAGGGTAGCCTATTTTAAGCCCCCCATTTCCCTCATGGGATGGTGGTGGTAAGAGTTTCAAGACTCCCATTGATTGAAAAAGGTCACCTGATTAGGAATGTTCTGTATGTTTTGGGAGGGTCCTCTAGGATAGGACATTTAAGGTCACCTAACCCCCCAGAACATTCCAGAAATGTTTAGGACCCCTATTTAAGCAGGAGGCTAAGGGAGATCTTTGCCAGTTTACATAGGGACATTTGAAAAGCGCCCCTCTGATTCTGGATGATTTTGTTTACAGTTTTAAATTATTAATTTAAAGAGTTATGGTGAATTAATAATTGCTT
Source organism: Lithobates sylvaticus (assembly GCA_028564925.1). Classification (NCBI taxonomy): domain Eukaryota; kingdom Metazoa; phylum Chordata; class Amphibia; order Anura; family Ranidae; genus Lithobates; species Lithobates sylvaticus. Next base: position 207,325,953 of record CM053026.1, read on the forward strand.
ATATTTGTGAACGCCAATAAACAAGGCGGCAGTCGTTACTATTCCAGTTTGGTGTGTCTAGTGTTCTTTGTAAGTTTGGAGTTTATTCCGCCTACCATCCCATGGTACATCACTTCCGCTTTCAATATGAAACATGTCATCACTTTCACACCTGAAAATCTAAAAAGCCATACCTAAACTTCAGGTTTGAGGAAGTTGTGTAATGCAGAAAATCCTTTAATCTTCTACAGCAGCAGAGTCTCTCTATACTCCTGACTCTTCCTGTTACGTACATCGGAACCCCCCTGTTTTTTAAGTTCTGTCTAGATAGGGAAAGCATAAAACTTGTTATAGGAATCCATTACTGTCCAATACAGCTGGTCTTATTCTTGGATGTATGAGGTCCTCTTTCTCTACAATCTTCTCCTCTCCCACTGATGGGTGGTCCTTAAAGTATATTTTATACTTTTGCAGCCAAGTTGAGATAACACCTACTCTATATTTGTTACATGTCCCCATTCACATAGCTTTGCTGAAAGAAATGTAACAATTGTAGCTTCCTTTTTTTAGATGCTCTATTCTTGACCCTTCAGCACGTATAAAAGTCTTGGGTAGTTCTCCTTGGTTATGAAGAGGTTGGGCAACAGTATTAGCCATAATTAACCCTGTCCTTGCTGTAATGAAAATCTTTATTACCTATTGTAACTAGATGTGAACACTATCTGTCTTAGCAAAGTATTAAAGGTGTAAAGACTTGGCTTTTTGCATTGCATGTTAATGAGGACAGACTTAGGACAGAATAACTCTGACATTGTTCACCTCAAAACCTTGCAGTCAGCCATGACATCTCCTCCTAAAAACCTACAAAAGGTTAGAAATATGGAAGTGGAAATACAATTAGTAGGCAGAGAGACACTAACCTGATGACTTCTGCATTGCTCTCTGTATCATACTATTGCCTGTGCAGAGCACCCTTAAGGGAGTGGTCTTTGACACCCTACACTGATAGCATGTCCTCAGTCTCCTCAAAATGTTTAATGACAGAATTGGTTTAATATGGGGGGGACAGCAATAGAGAGGTTGAGATACATTTAATTAGCAGTTAACATTAAACACACACACGCGCACACACTCACCTATCCTGTCTACCCTGTAAAAAAAAAATCTGTGTAGTTACCTACTTTTAATCTGCTCCACCTTGTTATGTGATCCTGCAGCTCTGGCTTCCCTGTGTCAGTGAATGGCTGCTGCAGGGAAGATGTAATATTAGGTAAGTACGCACGTCTTTTTTTATACAGGCTAGGCAGGATAGATATTAGAATGGGAGAGAGAACATTTTTAAGAATATTTATGATTACTTTTCTTACACTTTAATGAATTCACAACTTGTCTGTAATATATGTTCTAAAACAAACAAAAAAGAAACCATTGATTGTGGTTTCCACTCTTCTCACTATATACTGCAAGCAGAACAGTATGTTGTTTGGCTTCTCAAGAAATCTTGCAAACTTCTTTTGGCATGTCCTTAGCCACTTACGTACAGCCCGCTGTCATTATATGGTGACTTTGAAGTGGAATATCGTTGTTATGGCAGCAGCTAGCTGACATAACCCCCGGTATCCACTTCTTCAGCGGGCGGTCCGCTTTCAGATAAAAGTGGTCTCAGTGGCGGACCCACCGCAAGATCACTTTTATCGGCGGGAAAATAGGCCGCCCCCCCCCCTCCCGCCACAATCCGGTGCCCTCCGCCGCTTACCAGAGCCACCGGCAGCAGCGGAGGCGTTCGGATCCTTCTCCCTGTGTGGTATGGAGCTGAGTGAGGGGAAGATGGCCCCCACCCAGCTCCATACCATTGCAGGGTGAAAGCGACGTCAAAACGTCACTTCCGCCCATAGTTCTTAAAGGGACTTTTTTTTTCAAACAACATTTTTTTTATTAGTGTAAATATCAGATCTGAGGTCTTTTTGAAACCAGATCTCATATTTAAGAGGTCATGTCATGCTTTTTTGTATTACAAGGGATGTTTACATTCCTTATAATAGGAATAAAAGTGACACAATTTTTTTTTTTTAAAGAACAGTGTAAAAATAAAAAGTAAAATAAATAAGAAAACATTTTTTTTTACGCGCGCTGTCCCGCCATGCTCACGTGCAGAACGGCGTTCAAACCACACATGTGAGACATGACCGCGATCGTTAGCCCGAGAGCAATAATTCTAAAACTCTTCTGTAACTCAAAACATGCAACCTGTAGAATTTTTTTAAACGTTGCATATGGAGATTTTTAAGGATAAAAGTTTGTCACCATTCCACGAGCGGGCGCAATTTTGAAGTGGGAAATGTTGGGTATGATTTTACTCAGTGTAACATCATTTCAATCACAATATAAAAAAAAAATTGGGCTAACTTTACTGTTTTATTTTTTTATTCAAAAAAGTGTATTTTTTCCAAAAAAGGTGTGCTTGTAAGACCGCTGCACAAATGCGGTGTTACAGAATGTATTGCAACGACCGATATTTTTTTATCTAGGGTGTTAGAAAAAAAATACAAAAAATAAATAAATATATATATATATATTCCGTATATACTCGAGTATAGGTCGACCCGAATATAAGCCGAGGCCCCTAATTTACCACAAAAAAACTGGGAAAACGTATTGACCCGAGTATAAGCCGAGGGTGAGAAATGCAGCAGCTACTGTAAGTGGAAAAGAGGGTCACAGCCTATCTGTGTCCTGTGCATGCCCCTGTGTGCCGTTCTTCAGCCTCTGTGTCCTTCTGCAGCGTCTGTGTCCCTCTGCAGCCTCGATGTTCCTCTGCAGCCTCCTTGTCCCTCTGCAGCCTCGCATTTGCACCGATCAGTGTGCAATAATTACATACGGCGGCCATAACAGTATTCAAAAGTCACGCCTCCTCCTTGTCTGTGATAGGCGGAACACTCAATTTCCCAGCAGTCAGTGTTCCGCCTATCACGGACATCCACTCATCCTCATACCACGGGCGAGGATGAGAGGATGTCTGTGATAGGCGGAACACTGGCTGCTGGGAAATAGAGTGTTCCGCCTATCACAGACAAGGAGGCGTGGCGTTTGAACACCGCCAAGGCCACCGTCTGTCTGCATGACACACTGATCAGGTAGGCAGACGGCGGCGACTCGAGTATAAGCTGAGGGAGGTACTTCCAGCCCAAAAAAAGGGCTGAAAATCTCGGCTTATACTCGAGTATATAAAATGTTTGGGGGTTCTAAGCAATTTTCTAGCAAAAAAAAAAATTATCTTATCTTGTAAACAACAAGTTTGAAAAATAGGCCCGGTTTTAACGTGATTAATAAGAATTTGGCATATAAAAGCTCAATGCACACTAGCTTTTTTTTTTTTTTTTAAGCAAAAAAAAAAAACACTGGAAAAAACACTGGAAAAAACACTGGTAATAGCTTTTTGTAGTGACGTTTTAACAGCATTTTAGGAGTGTTAGCGTTTTTTTAGCATTTTTGCGGTAAAAGACAAAAAAAAAGAAAACAAAAGCTATTAGTAGCATTAGAAGCGTTTAGCAGTGTTTAGGAGTGTTTCTGCTGGAAATAACACTCTAGGAAACATTTTTCTGCTCCTAGATGCTGAAGCTTAAAAAACGCTAATAGCCTAAAGTGGTGTGCATGGACACATTGGATAACACTATTTAGCTTCTAAGAGATGAAAAAAATGCTAATAGCTTCTAGGAGCTAAAAATAAAAAAAATTCTACTCTGCATGGAGCCTAAATTGCAGCACCAATATATTGAACAGGTGTAAAATGTAATTTTCCTTATGTATTTGCCACTTTCACATTTAGCAGATTATATGTACCAAAGCAAATCCCTGATATAATATATATATATATATATATATATATATATATATATATATATATATATATATATATATATATATTAATGTTGGTCATCATATTAATATTAAACATTGAGCTATCGGTGCCACAAAAGTTATGCTGAAATATTTGAGAGGAATACAAGTGAATTTAGGTTTTCTGTGCGCTGGCAAAAAAAAAGAAACTCCTTTGCAAACCAACTCATGGAATTTTTGTTCTCAATCACACAATTCAAATTAAATCATATATGACCTACATTACTATTATCCACATCTGAGCTAAAGTTAATAAAACAATGTGCAGTATCTATATTGTAACAAAAGAGGCTTGTCTCCGATGACCTTGTACACACACTGCTGTTTTATTCAAGACCATTTCCCAGGTGACTTGCCATGCTTCTTACTGGTAGAATGTCAGCATATCATTACATTATTGCTTGTCTTGTTTATTCTTGTTAAATTTACTTTAAGAATTCATTTTAAATGCTTTGTCTTCCTCTGAAAATATTGGTTTAATCTTTTGTTCTTTAACATTTAATAAAAAGCAAACGCAGAAATGAAAAAAAAAAAAAAAGTTGTACAACAGTTTGTGAAATATGCCAATTCATTTGTTTTATGGTATTGTCCCTCCTTCTAGAAGCCTATATAAAACAGATTTAGGGCTTCATAAAAAACACAGAGAAATACATTAATGGACAATCGATTCCAAGAAGCAGGCAGGAGAGAAGAGAAAGCTAATCTACGGCAATTTGTGTTCATGCTTGCATAAAATACTTACCGTAATTTTCCTTTCCTGATGGACTCCATGGCAGCCTACGTATGGGTTAATCCCGCCTCTCCTACCTCATACGTATGGGTTAATCCCGCACCTCATAGGACCCCACTCCCATAAATCTTTGCTCCTAGCCAGGTACCGTGTTCCATAACTTAGCCTACTCCAGCAATGGGAGGGAACTCCTGCTGCCATGGAGTCCATCAGGAAAGGAAAATTACGGTAAGTATTTGATATAAATTTTCCATTTTCCTGACAGACTCCATGGCAGCCTACGTATGGGAAATAACTAGCCATACACTCCCGGGTGGGAAATATTGCTGGTTCAAAGAAAAAAGGTTTAATTGGCACCGTCAACAGATAAGACATTCAAACCAAAATTAACTGAGGAAAGAGCCGCTGGCTCAACACAATAGTGTGTCATAAATGTATTTATCGATGACCACGAGGCCGCTTTGCAAATCACTTCTGCCGACACGTGACGGGAAGCTGCCCAAGACGTTGAGACACTCCTAGTTGAGTGAGCCGTCACTGCCTCCGGAGGAACCAGACCCTTAGCCGTATACGCCCTTTGAATAGCCTGGACGATCCAGGTTGAGATGGATCTGGAGGAAGCACGTAATCCTCTGTTCTTCCCTTGGAAGTAGATGAAAAGGTAATCCGATTTCCGGAAGGGAGCCGTTGCTTCCAGATAGACTCTTAGGATTTCTCCGACATCTAGAGGATGGATACTAGAATCATCAGATGAATGGAATGTTGGGAGAACTATTTCTTGATTCTCATGAAAGACGGACGTCACTTTGGGATTTGATCCCAACATAGGGATCAAGACCACCCTATCAGGAAAAAAGGTGATAAACGGTTCTTTGAAACCCAGAGAGCTGATCTCAGATACCCTCTTGGCAGATGTTATGGCCACCAGGAACACCGTCTTGAGAAAAAGATCTTTGATGGACAATTGATCCGTTTGTTGAAAATCTTCTCCTGAAAAGAAGTCCAAAACGAGGGGAAGATCCCACTTGGCAAATCTTGGCCTCCTTTGAGGTCTAAGTCTTGTTGCACCTTTAAAGAATTGCCTGACGAGAGGATGTTTTGCCCAAGCAATGCCTGTGAATGCAGAAATTGCAGAGACCTGAACTCTAAGAGAGCTAACAGCCAAGGGCAACTCCAGGCCTGTCTGCAGGAAACTCAGAATGTCCGATATTCTTGGGTCCTTAAATGAACCTCCAACAGTAGGGATGAAACTCACGAATCTTGCCCAGATTCTTTGGTACACTCTATTAGTACCCGCTCTCCTGGCACTCATCAAGGTTTCAATTGCTGTGTCAGGACACCCTAAGGCCGTCAACCTTTCCCTTTCAACCACCAGACCATCAGGTGGAGATGGGATGGACATGGGTGAAGCGATGCTCCTTGTAGCAGGAGATCTGGCCTGGGAGGAAGAGGGACTGGGTCCCGACAACTGAGCTGCGTCAGGAGAGGAAACCATGGCCTGTTGGGCCAATATGGAATTACCGCTATTACTTCGGCTTCCTCCCAGCGGAGTCTTGACAGAAAACGGAGAATGACCGGTACTGGGGGAAAGGCATACGCCTTGAGAAACCTCCACCGGTCCGTCAACGCATCTATCCCATAAGCTTGGGGACAACGATTCCTCGTGTAATACTTCTCGAGTTTCGCATTGCAGGGTGATGCAAAGAGGTCCACTTCCGGTGTTACTCCTAGAGACAGAATCCAATTGAACACTTCTATGTGGAGGGACCACTCGTTGTTGTCCAACGCTACTCTTGAGAGGAAGTCCGCCTGGACATTCTGGACTCCGGGGAGGTAAACAGCCGTTAGATTCGACAAATTCGCCTGGGCCCAAACCATAATCGGACTGACCTCCTCTAGTAGATCTAGACTGCGTGTACCCCCTTGTCTCTTGATGTAGGCTACCGCGGTCGTGTTGTCCAACCTCATCAGAACCGAAGCTCCTAAAATCAGGTGACGGAAGGCTTGAAGAGCTTGAAAGGCAGCTCGGAGTTCCAAGACATTTGACACTATCCCTTGAGATGGGAAGTCCCATTTCCCTTGGGCTACTTCTGAAAGACAGAGGGCTCCCCAGCCGCTGTTGCTGGCATCCGTCGTCACCACAATCCAGGAGATTGGTGCAATAGAGTGGCACTTGAGGAGATTCTCCTGATGAAGCCACCATGGAAGACACTCCCTCATGGACGGGGTCACTCTGACAAAGTGATCTTGTGACTCTGGGATCCATTGCTGAAGAAAACCCTTTTGGAAGGGTCGCATTCTCCACTGTGCCCATTTTACCATGGGAGCTGTGGCCACCATGGTGCCGATAACTCTGAGGCAATATGATGCCCTGAGGCGAGGACATGCCAGGGCGAGCCGAATCCTGTCTTGAATTACCGGGATCTTCTCCATGGGTAAGGAAATGGTACTCTTTACCGTGTCGAACTGCGCCCCTAGGAATATCAGGGACTGGGTCGGATCCAACTGACTCTTCTCCCTGTTCAACAACCAGCCGAACTCCGTCAAGACCGAGATGACTTGGTCCCGATGTAAACAAAGCTGGTCTCTGTCCTGCGAGAGCAGGAGTAGATCGTCCAGGTAGTGGTGTAACCGGACACCTTTGACCCTGATTAGGGCTACCACTGCCAGTAATACTTTTGAGAACACTCGAGGCGATGTTGTCAGCCCGAAAGGAAGACAGGTGAACTGGAGATGTCTCTGCTCCACTGCGAACCTGAGATATTGCTGAAAATTCCTCGCGATTGGCACATGAAAATATGCGTCCTTCAAGTCCACTGAGACCATCCAATCGCCTGGCTGAATTGTTTGACTTATGGTCAAGAGAGTCTCCATCTTGAATCTTTCCTTCTGGATGAAGGAATTCAAATATGTTAGGTCGATGACTGGCCTCCATGACCCGTTCTTTTTGAGAACCATGAAGAGGGGGGAATATACCCCCTGAAATTTTTCCTCCACTGGTACCGGAATGACGGCCCCTTGAGATATCAGGGAGTCTGTGTAGGATAAGAGAATTTCTTTCTTCTCTTCCGATCTCGGTAGAACTGTGGGAATGAAGCGGTGTGTGGGTGGGTTGGTGAAAGTCCAGGTGTGACCTGTAGAGATGGTTTTGATTGTCCAATAATCTTGGACCGAGGCTGCCCAGACGTGCTGGAAATGGAGTAACCGTGCTCCTACCCGCTCCACCTGGACAGGCTCCATATCAAAAGGACTTAGTCGCATCACGACCCCCGGAAGACGTGGCCTTTGTGGACTTCTGACCTGAAGGTTGGTTTCTTTTCCAGTTTTTTCTGAATTCCCTACCAGGTCTGTATCGCCGTGCGTCCCTAGCACGCTCCTGATCCTGTCTGGGTTGGGTTCTTCTCTGGCTCAAGAGACGACGATCCTGGGGTAGAAAACCCGACTTACCCCCAGTAGCGCGTGTGATGGCCGAGTCCAGCTTGTTCCCAAAGAGGGAAGAACCCTCAAAGGGAATCTTGCACCATGCCTGTTTGGAGGCAGGATCCGCTGCCCATGGACGTAACCATAGAGCACGTTTAGCTGTGACCGAAGATAGCATGACACGCGATACTAACCGGATAATGTCCAGGGATGCTTCCCCCAGAAAAGCCGATGCCATCCTTAATTCATGTACTGGAGAATTCCTGAGCACATCTTCGGATATACTTCCCAGGATTGCACCCACGTCATCTGTCCAGGTTTCCATGGCTTTTGACAAGGCCGCAAGAGCCAAGGCCGGCTTGCAGGCCATCCCTGCGGTGATATATACTCGTTTGAGATCAGTATCGATCTTCCTTTCCAGACCGTCTCTGAATGACACTGTGTCTTCCAGTGGAAGCGTAACATGTCTCACCAATCTCATCAGTGCAGCATCAATGAGGGGGGCTGAATCCAGGTATTTCACCTCCTCACTCCTGAATGGGTACATTTTCGCTACTTTGGTGATCAAAGAGTTCTTTCTTTCAACCTTCCCCCATTCATCAGATATGATTTCACCTAGCTCCCCCAAGAAGGGGAAATTCGGGCGCTCTTTTTTCAGATGCTTGAAATACTTTTTCTGTTTGGAGGGCATCTCTATTGGGTCTTCCCATTTCAGCGCGTCTTTAACTGCCCTGACCAGATGAGGAACCTGGGAGAAGTCGAACCCCGCTCCATATTCATCCACCTCAACCTCACTATCGGAGGATCCATTTGATGAAAAATTGTCATGAGAAGGACCTGGAACTTCAAGATCCACTACGTCCGCGGCTGAGGCTGGTGCTGAGGGAGGAATGGCTGTGTGGGCTGAATCCGTCCTATTCAGAGATTCCTGTACCACCTTTCTAACCAGTGCTTCCACCTGCTGGTCTCCCGCACCTCTCTCCCTCACAGCCTTGGAGTAGCATGCTTCACATAGGGATTTGTCCTCCGGGACATGAGCCCTACACCCCCAGCAGGCTTTTTTCTCTGAGCGACCAGAATGGCGGTGGGAATCACGTTTAGATCCGGACCTTGACCTATCCGTATGATGTCTAGAAGAAGACTTTGATTTTGATTGGTCACGCTGTGACCTAGATTTTTCTTCACGTGCTACTGAATGATGATCGGACCTAGAAGGGCTGAGGAAACAACAGGAAAGAAATATACTTTATAATTCCCCAATCCTCAAAAACCCATGCAAAACAGGCAGAGGGAAAAAAATATTCCGTCCTACCTGCGGCATAAGGGCTGACCACTAGGCGGCGACGACACATCCATGGCAACAGAACAGCAGAGACTGCAGGTGAAATATAGACCATAAACATTCAAGAACAGTATAACCAGAGAAACTCATAGCATATGAATAGAAAGCACCCAGCCTACCTTCCACAAGTATTGTCAGTACAAGAACCGGCGTCTGCAGTGTCTGTATGAAGCCAGGGCATAGCTGTATCTGACAGCTATTTGAATTTGCCGCCTGGATGACGTCACGGCGCTCCGAACGTCGTCGCACGCCGCCCCCCGACGTCCGCGCGCATGCGCGGCCACCGCTGACCCGTCGAACCGCGCAGGCGCAAACCAAGCCTCGATCTGGATCGAGGCCGTGCGCACGCGCAGTAGGAACGAGCAGCGGCGGACTGGAACGCAGATGCGCTCCAGCCGCCATACCAGGAAGACAGAGACACACACATAATACACACAGGCTGCCATGGAGAAACGAATAAACATACGATACCCATCCAGCACGAAGATGATCCGACCTGACCCTCAAGCGCCTCCTAAGCGACCATGACCGGGTATCGATGGGGGGGGGGGGGGGAGGCCTCCTGCTAATAGCGAGGACGATTGGCCAAACTGCCGCTTGCCAGTCAATGACTGGATAGTAAGCTCTTCAGGGCACCACAACATCACACGTATCCACCCTGCTAATAGCTGGGTAACTGGACTGCAACACCGCCATTCTTCCATCGCCAACGCAAGGGGAAACGCCAGGCCTGGATCAACTACTCCTTAAGGTAAGAACTACCTCTTTAGTCCTAAGGAGGAGGACAAAAAAGGAACACGGTACCTGGCTAGGAGCAAAGATTTATGGGAGTGGGGTCCTATGAGGTAGGAGAGGCGGGATTAACCCATACGTAGGCTGCCATGGAGTCTGTCAGGAAAATGATCATAATTATATATTGAAGGGAAGCTAAAGCCGCAGTGGATCTCTTCAGGTGTTTTTAAGCATTTCAATACCAGGCACCTTCACTCCCTTCCTGCCCAGGCCAATTTTACAGCTTTCAGCACTGTCGCACTTTAAATGACAATTGTGCGTTAATGCAAAACTGTACTCATATGACATTTTTATCATTTTTTTCACACAATTAGAGATTGCCTTTGGTGGTATTTATTCACCACTGGGCTTTATTATTTTTTGCTAAACAAATGAAAAAAGACTAGAAATTTTGAAAAGAAAAAAATGTTGTATTCGTTTCTGTTATACAATTTTGCAAATAAGTATTTTTTCTTCTTCACTCATGTGCACTGATAGGCACTGATGAGTCTGGACTGATGGGCACTGATGAGGTTGCACTGATGGGCACTGATGAGGCTGCACTGATGGGCACTGATGAGGCGGCACTGATGGAGACTGATGAGATTGGACTGATAAGGCAGCACTGATGGGTACTGATATGTGGCACTGATGGGGCTGCAAAGATAATCAGGGCACTGGTGATCAGTGCCCTGATTATCAGTATAAATGGCCCCTGTAACTGGAAAGCTGCTTAATGGCTTTCCATTCCTCAGACACTGACAACGCTGAGGAAAGCAAATGCCGATAACTGGCATTTGTTTACATGTGATCTGTTGTGATTGGACACGGCTGAGCACATGGTAAAGAGCCTACGTCATCGGCTCTTTACCCTGATTGGGGATGTGCTCCTCCATGGGCACACATGAGCAGCGTAATGCGAAGGATGTCATATGACGTACAGTCAGGATGGCAAAGCCACCACACGGCCGTCATTCTGCTATAGGCCTGGCGGGAAGGTGTTAATATGGTATCTGTATTAGCGTGGCTATTGTTAGCGCCACAAAACATATTGGCAATGTTTATATGTATTTCATGACCAATAAAGATTAGTCCTTGATGTAAAAGATTTTCTCAAGCATTCACTTCCATATGGACACCTCTGCAGAGCAATAACCATTTTTTGGAGATTTGTTTCTTTACACACATTCTTTCATGTGCAATGAATAACTGCTGTTGATGTAACTTCTGCACATACATACTGAAATCACATTGTTCGAAGGGCCTGGCTCCATTTTAGCATCTTACAGATGACAAGAGTAGATCAGGAGTAGACACTGCACCATGCATGTGCCATGGGCAGTGCCCACATATAAAAACTTGCTAGCAGACAGGTAAAGGAGTTTTTTTGGCAAAAGAGGCAAAAATTCTGCTAGAAAAGTCTGCTACCTGCTAGAAATATTTTCTTTCCTTAAGTTTAGTTCTGCTTCTGGTGGAGGAGAGTCTTCCCCAGGGGGAACCGATTACCTTTGAGAAATGGATGCAGGCCCTTAAGGACACTATGCCCAACAAGGCACCAGGCCTCGATGGGTTCTGCTTGAAGTATTAAAAATGCTTTGCACAGTTTTTGGCCCAACTGTTTAGAGTGGGGTTTAATTTAAGGGGGGGTTGTTCCCAGCAGATATCCTCTGAGCCAGCATCACTGTAATTCCTAAGGAAGGAATAGACCTGATGTCAGTGGATCAAAGGGAGGTACTCTGGCAATTCTATGTGCATGTGTCTGCATTTATAGAGCACTTCTGGTCATTTTCTATCTCTGTAGGAATAGCAAGTAATATACGTAAGACATGTGTAAGGCTCTTATTTATTAGTGTAACAATTATCGACCAATTTCTTTGTTGAATGTCGATTTAAATTGTTTACTAAAATCTTAGCCACCAGGTTGTTACCCTTAATTGTCAGGAAAATGGCCATAGAAGAACTGGCAATGTTGCCCATATCCAGCATGGTCACATATGGAAAACTTTCATGCACGCTGGTGCACGCATCATGAACCGGCCCCAGCAGATGCAAGATGGCACAAACAGGCGTACGTGCATGCTCACATAGTGTGACAGATACTGGCGCCCACTGGCCTATTTAAAAATGTTGCTGAATTATCGTCAGCTCCCCTGTGTTCCCTGGGCTTGCCTTGACCCTGTTTCTTCGGACTACAGCAGCACCTGGCCAATAGTGCTTATTTGGGTACTACACTCCCTTTTCCAGCTCCAGGGGTGTGTTGCACTTAGCCACAAGGGGAGCTCTCTCAGCACCTTGGCACTACGTGGCAGTATAATCCAGCCATGTCTGAGGCTGACAGAGGTGCTTCCCCAATAGAGGCTTTGTGTCAGCAGTAGGGATGGGCGAACAGTTCGGCCAAAGCATAAGTTCGGGCCGAACTTTGGTTGTTCGGATGTTCGGGCGAACACCGAACAATATGCGGTGTTCGGGGCAAATTCACCGTTAAAGTCTATAGGACATTAACATGAAAAATGAAAAGTGCTAATTTTAAGGGCTTATATGCAAGTTATTGTCATAAAAAGTGTTTGGGGAGCCGAGTCCTGCCCCAGGGGACATTTATCAATGCAAATTTTTTTTTAAAAAAAAGATTTTTTTCGGGAGCAGTGATTTTTTTAACGCTTAAAGTGAAACAATAAGAAATTAAATATTCTTTTAAATATCATGCCTGGGAGGTGTCTATAGTACCGCAGCAAAATTTAAAATATAAAACTGATCGCGGTTGTAATGAAATGTAATGAAGACGAGAGAGCACCCCCCTCCTGAACTGTACCAGGCCACATGCCCTCAACATGTGAAGTGTGCTTTGGGGTCAAAGCACCTTGTCTCCATGTTGATGGGGACAAGGGCCTCATCCCCACAACCCTTACCCAGACCCCAAAGCACCCTCCCCATAAGGGCATGTGTCCTGGTATGGTTCAGGAGGGGGGGTGCTCTCTCGCCCACCTCTTTTCCTGTGGCCTGCCAGGTTGCGTGCTCGGATAAGGGTCTGGTATGGATTTTGGGGGGCTTCTATGCCATTTTTTGGTTTGGGGTTCCCCCCAAACGGCCTGGTAATGTACTGGGGGGTGACCCCATGCTGTTTTTTTCAATGAGTTTTATCTATATTGCCGAGACCCAACAATTCATTAGAGCCGCGATCAGTTTTAAATGTCAATTTTTACTTTAGAAATGTAATTTTGCTGCGGTACAGTTCTAAACAAGGGAAAACTGTGCCACTTTACAGGCATACTATAAACACCCCCAGGCACGATATTTAAAGGAATATTTCATTTTTGTTGTTTCACTTTAAGTATTAAAAAACCACTGCTCCCGTAAAAACTCACATTTGTAAAACTTTTTTTTGCATTGATACATGTCCCCTGGGGCAGAACCCAGGTCCCTCAGGGCCGTCTTTCGCCATCACACACAGGCTTGCCTCCTCCTAACCCTGCACCTGTAATAGACAGAATTCAGGTCCAATGCTGGGATGTGTTCTGTCTATCACAGGCGCTGGGGTTAGGAGGGGGCGGGGCTGTGTGTGACGGCGAGCACAGCAGAGGCAAGTTCATGTAAGCTGTAACAGCATGCTATCCACTCTGTAAACTCTGGCTCTCCTCTTCCTTCCTCTTCCACAGTGCATCTACAATGGGGGCACAGTGAGGCTGCAAGGGGCACTGTGAGGCTGCAAGGGGCACTGTGAGGCTGCAAGGGGCACTGTGAGGCTGAAAGGGGCAGGCACAGTGAGGCTGAAAGGGGCAGGCACACTGAGGCTGAAAGGGGCAGGCACAGTGAGGCTGCAAGGGGCACAGTGAGGCTGCAATGTTGGCACAGTAAGGCTGCAATGTTGGGCACAGTGAGGCTGCAATGTTGGGCACAGTGAGGCTGCAATGTTATCATAGTGAGGTTGCAAGGGGCACAGTGAGGCTGCAATGGGGGCATGGTGAGGCTGCAATGGGAGCACAGTGAGGCTGCAATGGGGGCACGGTGAGGCTACAATGGGGGCACGGTGAGGCTACAATGGGGGCACGGTGAGGCTGCGGGGGAAACAGTGAGGCTGCAAGGGACACAGTGAGGCTGCAATGCTGGGCAAAGTGAGGCTTCAATGCTGGGCACGGTGAGGCTGCAATGCTGGGCACGGTGAGGCTGCAATGCTGGGCACAATGAGGCTGGAATGTTGGTCACAGTGAGGCTGCAATGGGGGCACGGTGAGGCCGCAATGTTGGCACAGTCAGGCTGTAATTTTGGGAATGGTGAGGCTGCAATGTTGGCACGGTGAGGCTGCAATGTTAGCACAGTGAGGCTGCACTGTTGGGCACAGTGAGGAATTATACTTTAATTCTTGATAGTAGGTGCGAAAATTGGGACAGGCTTGTAAGGGGCACCAGTTCATTACTTTTCTCAGGGGCCCTGATGCTGTTAAGATGGCCCTGAGGTCCCCAAACCCTTTTTATGACAATAACTTGCATATAAGCCTTTAAAATTAGCACTTTTGATTGTTCATGTTCGTGTCCTATAGACGGTGTTCGTGTGTTCTGTCAAATGTTTTCCCTGTTCGGATGTTCTGGTGCGAACTGAACCGGGGTGTTTGGCTCATCCTTAGTCAGCAGGTCACAGCATTGACTCAAGCAGTTCAGACTACAAGAAGGCTACTTCCAACTGGAGGGTCGTCTGCAACACCTATCTGTGACACCTGCTTCCCCGGATCCTGGACCATCAGCTCAGCTTCAGCTGCTTCTTCCCAGGAATGTACCACCTCTACTCATACCGTGCTGGTTCCTTCTCCCGAGCCAAGGGTGCCAACCCCTGAATAATTCACCGAAAATCGGAAAACGTTTAGAGCCTTTAAGAATGCCTGTTTGCTGTACCTGGCACTCTAACCAAGGACTTTTTCTATAGAAACTGTTAAAGTGGGGTTCATCATTTCTTTATTATCAGTCTGTTAGAACAAAAAAAAGGCCGTTATCAACTCGGTGGATGCATTATTTGAGGCCATGGTGCAATTATATGATGACCCACAGTGTTTGGCCACAGCCGAAGCCATCTTGCACGCATTACAGCAGTGAAAGACTTTACAGTGGTTTTTCGCAAATGGTCCGCTGACACAGGCTGGAACAAAGCTGCCTTGAAATATTAGTACTGGCTAGGACTATCCGAATACCTCAAGGATGAGTTGGTCAGAGTAGAAGCTCCAGCTACACTGGAAGGCCTTATCCAATTGGCCATTCAGCTAGATAGAAGTCTACGGGAACAATGCTGTGAAAGATCCCAGACCTTCCGACCCACCTGGATGTTACCCAAGATTCTTTCCTCTCCAGCAACCGGGCCTTCCATCACTACTGCATCTGAAGTTGAACCCATGCAGATTGGCTTGGTCCGATCAGCTCTATCTCTAGAGGAAAGACTCTCCGCCGCCAGGCGAATCTGTGTACTGTGGGGAAACTAGACATTTCCTACGAAATTCCCCAATAAGACCTAGTAAGACCTAGTAAGCCACCTTTACGTACTCCTGTATACTGCCAGGTTTCAGGATCTTCCTCATCTCACCTTATTCTCCCTGTCTTATTATAGGTGGTGGAAGAGGAGGTTTGGTCCTGGCAAGCATTGACTCAGGGGCTTGCAGCTGTTTTCTGGACTTGACCTTGGCTAATAAACTTGGCATTCCCCTTATCTCTAAGAAACAATGGCTTACAGTACACCTGGCCGATGGCTCTCTGCCCAGTTCTACACAAGAGTTCCCAGTCATTCTAGGAATTCCTTGGTTGCAAGCACACAACCTACAGATCAACTGGCTCAAGAATTAAGTCCTCTTTATGTCTTCATACTGCAAACAGCATTGCTTTTCCACAATTTCTAGAGACTTTGCTTGTTGTTTGACCATCCAATCTGTACCCAGTGCCGGCCAGTATGTACCATCTGCCTACCAAGAATTCCTGGATGTCTTTGACAAAAAGAAGGCGGATGTCCTTCCTCCTCGCCAGCAAAATGACTGCCCAAATGAGTTGCTTCCAGGTGCCAAAATTCCCATTGGCCATATATTTCTTCTCTCGGAAACAGAACTTGAAACTTTACGGCAATACATTAAAGACAATCTAGAAAAAGGATTCATCCGCCCATCCTTCTCTCCTGTCGGTGCTGGGATATTTTTGGTGGAGAAAAAGGGTAAAACACTAAGACCTTGTGTGGATTACAGAGTTAAATAAGATCACCATCAAAAATCGTTATCCACTCCCTCTAATCCCAGAGTTGTTTCAAAGGTTTCGTACTGCTCGAATCTTCTCTAAATTAGATCTGCGGGGGGGGCTACAATCTTGTGCACATTCGTGAGGGAGGCGAGTGGAAGACGGCATTCAGAACACGATTTGGTCATTTTGAATACCTGGTAAAGCCGTTCGTTCTCAGCAATGCTCCAACTACGTTTCAGCACTCTTTCGGGAAAATCTAGACAACTTTGTCATTGTATACCTTGACGATATCCTTGTTTTTTCAGTCACTCTGGAGATCCATAGAATGCATTTGAAGAAAGTGCTGTTTACTTTGAGGAAGCATGGATTGTACGTGAAAGACGAAAAAATGTGACTTTGAGAAAGTGTCAATCCTATTCCTGGGACTTATTATTTCTATGGAGGGGATTGCCATGGATCCACAAAAGGTGAAAGCTATCTTGGAGTGGCCAGCCCCATCAGATAAAAGCGGGTCCAAAGGTTTGTGGGCTTTGCGAAAATTTACAGAAGATTCATGAAGAACCTTTCTGCCATCATCGCACCACCCATCACCCAAGTAACCCGCCAACATGCCCGATTTCAATGGTCCTCTGAAGCCCAGGCAGCCTTTGATGAAGTTAAGACATTTTTCACCATTTCACCACCAGTTCTTCAGCATCCCGACCCTGCTCTGCCCTACATCTTATGCCCCGTACACGCAGTCAGATTTTCTGATGGAAAAAGTCAGATCGGATTATGTTGTCGGAAAATCCGATCGTGTGTGGGCTCTAGCGGGCTTTTTCCATCTGAATTTACGACGGAAAAAATTTGAGAGCAGGATCTAAAATTTTCCAACAACAAAATCCGATCTGCCTTTTTTCGATTGTGTTTAGAGAATTCCGACACACAAAGTGCCACGCATGCTCATAAGAAATTTGGAGACGAAAGCTATTGGCTATTGGCCTCTATGTAATCCCATCGTACGTTTTCTACGTCACCTCGTTCAGAACGATCGGATTTTCCAACAGCTTTGTCCGACCTTGTGTGTGCAACACAAGTTTCGGACAAAATCTGATGGAAAAAATCCGACGGATTTTGTGGTCGGAGTGTCCGACCGTGTGTACAAGGCATTAGAAGTTGATGCTTCAGAGGTGGCCATGGGCGCAATTTTGTCGCAATGCCAGGGACTCAAAGCGTTACTTCATCCCGTAGTCTTTTCCTTGCAAAAGATGGGCCAGCCACAAATGATATAATGTGGTACTAAAGCGCTGATATGAATATTTAAATATTGAGATACTGTGGTATAAATAGAAGATACCTAAATCATAAAGCTGCAACCAATCAGGTGGTGTTCTGGCACCACAAATAAGTAATTTTATAACAATAGTGAGTAAAAGTAAATATTAAAACCACAAATATTTAAACACTTCAAAATATATACCACCGTGATAATGATAAACGTAAAGTGCTCAATGCAATATTAATATAGTGATAAACGTAAAGTGCTCAATGCAATATTAATATAGGTGCTCAGTGCAATATTGCAAATTATTACAGTGCCACAATCTCGCTACAAAATATTGGGATACACCTGGATATGAGGATTCACCCCAAACTACATAAATTACACAGGATATGATCAACAGACCTGTATACAGAGCAGCATGTGCTAGTAATGAACAATATACTTTAAAGTGCTGCATGCATAAATTCTGATTGCCCAAGGATAATGCGCTATAAGAATTTTTTTTTTCCTGATAAACAATTGCTCCATATTAAATATATAGTAAAATTTAACCAACACAAAATAAATTACAAATGTCCATGGAGTACCCGGTTCTTAATCCCTAAATAATGCTCAGTTGTTTTTCTTGCTGATCAGCAGTTTTTCTTGCTAATCCTCACGATTTGACCGTTCTCACATGCAACAGAAGATATTCATCATTGCACAATGAAATAACTATAGGCAAAAATCTGAAAGTGTAAAGCACATCCACTCACATAACCGTAGTTACACAGGGCTTTTAACAGAAAGGTCAGATGGTTTGCAAAGATCGTATTCCTCACACCGCATCTGCTGTGCTTGCAAACAGACACATTAGATGTCGTCACTCAGGCTCCTCCTGACACGTTGCGTCACATGTCACGTGACTTTTTCAACAGCCAGAAAGGAACCACGATGTCGGGGACAGAGAGCTATTGGCCATAAAAACAGCTTTAGAAAAATGGAGATACCTTCTTGAGGGTGGTGCACATCCTATCATGATCTTCCCAGATCACAAGAACCTGGAGTACCTTAGAACTGCCAGACGTCTAAACCTAAAATCTAAAACCATGACAAGCTTGGTGGGCGTTACTCTTCTCTAGGTTCAATTTTCATATCTACCACCCAGGATCCAAAAACGGGAAGGCCGATGGTTTGTCTCTGATGTTTCGGGATACTCCAGAAGAGACCACACCTGTCGACCCAGATTTTTTTTCTGATACAACCAAATTTGAAGGCATCAATCTCTCCAGTGCACAGAACCAGGAGTATCATCTCTAAGAAACCAAGAGGGGTTCCTGTTGCATCAGGACACGATTTTAGTTCCTCAGCAAGCCAGACTACAGGTCTTAAAAATATTCCATGATCACCAACTTGCTGGGCATTTCGGGGTTCGGAAGACAATTGATCTTATCCAACAATGCCTATGGTGTCCCTCCTTAAGACCAGACTTTAAAAAGTGTGTGAACTCTTGTATAACATGCCAACGCAACAGAGGTTCCAACACCAAATCTCAGGGTCTGTTAAGATCACTACCAGTCCGAGAGCAACCATTGAAGAATACATCTATGGACTTTATTGTAGACCTGTATCAAAAAGTCATTAAAACATTAGAAAGTTCATATGTAGATATAAAGTTCCACTTGTATTTTAATTATGCAAAGCAGTTTATGGGATAGCGGCTGATCTGTGCATAAAAAACGTTGAACACCAAATCTTTGCAGATCAAAATCCCAGATAAATCGTTCACCACATTGCTTCTTATGGGAATCCCCTATAGGTAATTCACTTACTAAAAGGTGATGGGTTAACAGCTTGCCTTTCACTGGTTTGATGTCAGCAGACTCTGTTTAATTCACTCAAATAGAGCTGGATCCATAGATAAATATTTGGATAGCTGTCAGCGCACTCTGCATACTTCCATCTAAATTTAGCTCATAACAAGCAAAGAAACAGAAATGACCATAGCGTAATCCAGTAAATTTTAAATAATTTTATTTCAAATAACAAAGTAATCCCATATGGATGTGCACTTACAATGTATCAAAAATAAAATGAGCATGTGTTATATCTCCGTATTAAATCGTTGGGTCCCAATATATACCTTATTACAACAAAAAGCGGTATTCCCGGGTAAGGCATCACAAAGGATCGACGTGGGTAGCTGTGTGGTCATGCCCTAATGCGCGTTTCCTCAATGCTTTCGTCAGAGGGCATCCTTAGATATCCAATTATGACACCCAATCACCTGCAGCATCTGCTTACTTCACTCACTCCCCATCCACTCGCCCCAGCAGATATACGCATGGGACACACTCGCAACCGCCCCCCCCCCCCCCCTCCACAGCCACCAAAAACTCCCGAATTTAAACAGAGCTATACTTTAATCTTTTGAGAATACTCCCTTCAGCATAACCCCAGTTAGCCCCAGCGACTGCCAAAATATAGCGGGCAGCCCCGTTTGGGATTGCTCATAAGGCGAACATTTGTACCTGTAGAGCCACATGGCAAATCCATAACTCTGTTTCCCCCATCAGGTATAATTTATGCTGCAATGAACTTCCTTCCATATATTGTTGTATTGTGGTGATATAAATATTTCCTTGTACCGCTGTTGTTCAAGATCTTTGTTAGTACCTTGTTTTATCTTTTAATAAAAATTTTATGAGAAAAACAGAACAACACTAGAACAACACTAATGCCACGTACACACCATAGGAAATTCCGCCAGCAAAAGTCCAATGAGAGCTTTTGGTCGGAAAATGTGACCGTGTGTATGCTCCATCGGACTTTTTCTGGTGGAATTCCAGCCAGCAAAAGATTGAGAGCAGGTTCTCAATTTTTCGTTCAGAAAAAGTTTCGATCGGAAATTCTGATCGTCTGTACAAATTCCGACGCGCAAAATTCCTAGGAATGCTCGGAAACAATTTGACGCATGCTCGGAAGCATTGAACGTAATTTTCTTGGCTCGTCGTAGTGTTGTACGTCACCGCGTTCTTGACGGTTGAAAGTTCAGCAAACTTTTGTGTGAACGTGTGTATGCAAGCCAAGCTTGAGCGGAATTCCGTCGGAAAAAACCATCCAAGATTTTTCCGATGGAAATTCCTCTCGTGTGTACGCAACATTTCTGTGCTTTTGCTCTTTCTCCCAAGATGGTTGGATCTCTTTACTTCCATGTGCTGAATTTGCTTCTAATAACTCTGTGCATGCTGCAACCAAGCAGTCTCCCTTTTGGGCTAATTACGGATTTCACCCCTCATTCCTGCATAACACCATTCCTGAGTCTTCGATACCTGCTGTTCAAGACAGGATAAGCCTTATACAGACAAACTTTCAAACCCTCCAGGAAACCATGCAGACAAATGAACTTCCGCTCATTTGTCTCCTCTACCCCTCCAGTGCACCTTTCGGGAACAGGTATCCTGTTCCCACTTCAGGTAGTCTAGGCCGCGGCCCGTGGCATCACCGCAGGGCTCCAGGACAGGTAAGTGTCCTATTGTTAAAGGCCAGCAGCTGCAGTATGTGTGATTTTTTCCGACGGATTTTGTCCAACACTGGTGTTGCATACAAACGGTCGGACAAAGTTGTCGGAAAATCCGATCATCCTGAACGTGGTGACGTTCGTTGCGTACGACGGGACTACGTAGTAGTAGTAGTAGCCAATAGCTTTGGTCTTGTAATGTGATCTGAGCATGCGTGGCACTTCGGAATTCACTACACACGATCGGAAAAAGTCAGACCTTGTTGTCGGAAAATTTGAGAGCAGGATCTTAAACTTTTTCCGTCGGAAATTCTGACGGAAAAAGTCAGATGGAGCCCACACACGGTCGGAATTTCCGACAACATGGTCTGATAGGACATTTTCCGTCGGAAAATCCGACCGTGTGTACGGGGCATTATAAGAGAAGAGGTAATCCTACTTTTAAAGTAGGAGATAAAGTATGACTTTCTTCTATCAATCTTAAACTTTCTTGTCCTTCCCAAAAACTAGGGCCAAAGTTTGTTGGGCCATTTGAAATTAGGAGGGAAGTGAACCCTGTGGCTTTTGAACTTGTCCTGCCAAATTCTTACAGGATCCACCCGGTATTCCACATCTCCTTGATGAAACCAATGATACTCAGCCTATTTCCTGACAGAGAAGAATTACCACCTCCTCCAGTCTTAGTAGGAAACTAAACAGAATACAAAGTAGAAGCTATCTTGGATTGTCAGAAGAGAGGTAGGCAAACTCTATTCCTTGTTAAATGGAAGGGGTATTCCCCAGAGGAGAATTCCTGGAAGCCTGCAAGCAATGTGCACACCCCTAGACTCTTGGCAGAATTCTGCAGCAGATACCCTAAAAAATGGGCTATTTTGGGCATCCGGAGGCTGCCCTTTGGGGGGGCACTGTCAGGGAAATGGCCATAGAAGAACTGGCAATGTTACCCATATCCAGCATGGGGACATATGGAGAACTTCCATGCACGCTGGTGCACACATCGTGTACCGGCGTGAGCAGCCAGATGTGCATGTGCAATAGCGATCGAATAGCGTGACATATACTAGTGCCCACTGGCCTATTTAAACCGGCTGCTGTGAGCATGATGTTGCTGGATTATCGTCAGCTCCCCTGTGTTCCCTGTGCCTCTGTACTCCTGATTTCTGGACTCCCTGTTATCGACACGGCTTGCCTTGACCCTGTTTCCTGATATCCTAGTATTGACCTCTGGCTTGTACTTCTGACTTTGCTTCTGCTTATCTCCCAGTGTTGACCCTGGCTTGGCTCACCGACTCCGCTCTCCTGTCTTCAGTGTTTGACCCCAGCTTCTTCCAGTACTGCTGCCTGACTGATCCACCATGTATGACCCTTTGGCCTGGCTCTCGGTTTCCTCTTAACCAAGGACCTCAGCATACCTACCCTTCTAGTGCTTCCAGCCTGCTACAGCTATCTTCTGGTGATCAGCTCTTCGGACTACAGCAGCACCTGGCAAACCATGCTTCTTTGGGCACTACACTCCCTGTTCCATCTCCAGGGGTGTGTTGCACGTAGCCACAAGGGGAGCCCTCTCAGCACCTCAGCCTCCAACCGGTACATTGACACTGATTCAAAAACGTATACGTTAAAATCAGGTTGGCTTGGCCAAATATAATACCAGTACGGCTAATAATGCTATCCACTGATTGTGCTGTTTAAACTGCTATAATGGAAACAGGATATCTCTTTTTCTTAGGGTTACAACCACTTTAAAGCCCCATACACACGGTCGGATTTTCACATGGATTCTGTCCGATCGGACAATGTTGTCAAAAAATCCGACCGTGTGTATGCACCATCGGACAGTGTACGTCGGATTGTCCGACGGACAAAGTCCTATCTCCTGCTGGATAGATTTGCCAACAACACGGTCCGATCACACCAAATCCGATCGTGTGTACAGTTGTCCGACGGACAAAGTGCTACGCATGCTCAGATCACATTACAAGACCAAAGCTATTGGCTACTAGCCTCTACGTAGTCCCGTCGTAGGCAACAAACGTCACCACGTTCAGAATGATCGGATTTTCCGACAACTTTGTCCGACCGTGTGTACGCAAAACCAACATCGGACAAAGTACGACGGACATGATCCGACGGACCTGGTCCTCGGATAATCCGACCGTGTGTATGGGGCTTAAGGCAACACAGCTGCATTACAGTGCACTGCAGTGCATTACAAAAAAAAGGGGTTAGGCCTCATCCACATGAAGCGGAGTCCGCCGGCTCAGCAGGTGATCGCTCCGTTGATCTACGCTGAGTCAACGGATGACAGGTCCATCTCTGCTCACTGAGCGGGGAGGGGCCTGTCAGAGCACCGCTGATTCCTATGGAGGGATCAGACAAAAATGGACAGCATGCATCCGATCTGATCCGCCAAGATGGATGGCGAATGTATTGCCATCCGTCTGTTTTTAGCAGATCGGATGGCAGACGGGTGTCAGCGGACACATCTCCGCTGACATCCGTCTTTCCATAGGAGTCAATGGATTGCCGCTTGGATCCGCTTGAAAAACGGACATGCGGATCTAAGCGGGCTTGTCGTGTGAAAGGGGCCTTATGTGTGATCTGTGCACAATTTGTGTATATCATGCACATTAAGGTACACCATAATGCGGAAATGTTAATAGGGCATTAATATTTTCTATTGCAGAGTAGTTGACAGTGTACATACATCTTTCAATTTTCCCTTATTTGTTGTTGAGTATTTTGCTATGTCAGTGAAGAGCAATGGCTTAGCCTACAGAACATCTGGGTTATTTCTCTGCAGAGTTTGAAGAATAATAGGTTAATCCAAGAGAAGTTTTGCCAGCAGACTCAATATGTTCTAGGTAATAGAAATTAGATACGATCAACGTTTGAGGACAGACTGAAAACAAGTTTACCCTGTTCCATGCATCACATCTGAAATTCTGGGAAACTTTAATTTGTCCATGAAGTTGGGCAGCCTCCCAGCATGATTGGTAAATTGTCATTTAGGAATACCTTTGTAGACTAAAGTTTCTTTACAGATAAGAGTTATGTAATTTTTCTTTTTTGGAATAATACTGTTATACATTTTCCAGCAGCATTAGACATTACATTTTAATAAATCATATATCAATCTGACTTTTGCATACAGAGGAGCTCAGCAATACATGTAACCCCATATTCTACTTTAGCTGTATATATGTTTAGGCATCTACGAACAAATGGCAGCTGATGTCACAATACATACATCAGTTTCATTTCTTGGAGGCAGGCTCCCTTATGCTGCTTTTCATGTCCTTCCATCCTCCCATGTGCCTGCCTAATTTGTTGCTCTCAGTTAGGCCACTTTCACACTGAGGCGTTTTACAGGCGTTTTAGCTCTAAAAATAGCACCTGTAAAGCGCCTATAAAGTGCCTCTCCTGTCACTCCAATGTGAAAGCTGGAGTGCTTTCACTCTGGAGCGATGCGCTTGCTGGACTTTAAAAAGAAGTCCTGCAAGCAGCATCTTTGTGGCGGTTTAGGAGCGGTGAATACACCGCTCCCAAAATGCCCCTGCCATTGAAATCAATGGCCAGCGCCGCCGAAGCAGCGGCGCTTTGCGGGCGCTTTGACCATTTTTTCGGCCACTTTGCTGTGAAAGTGGCCTTAAAAATGGGGGTATCATCAGACACAATTCTTGTAAAAGATATTGTAAGAGAACAGAGCACTCTTTAATTTGCATTCATAGTCATACTAGTTCTTCACAGTGCTGCTTATGGCTGTCATTAGACAGAATGCACTTAAGCCAGTTTTGCACTTATTTATTGACTTGACATTATAATTATCCATGCCAGAAACACTGTGCTTTGTAGCTGCCAGTTTTCACTAATAGCTCACGGTGTGCTACACGTTGACAAGGGGTTGCACTAAATCACAAACACATGCAAGCCTCAAGCATTAGGTAGAGTCAGTGTAAGGGACTCATAGCAACCTATAAACACTTACAACTACACAGATTGAACTGGATGGACTGGTGTCTTTATTCAACCTTACCAACTATGTAACTATGTAGCCAGTGGTGTATTTAGGTTTTGTGCTGCCCTAGGCCTGACTAAACTTGTACATCCGGGGGCGTGCCCGGAAGTTGAGGGGAACGGGCGTGCCACTGGAGAGCTCCACCGTCCCTCACGAAATCCACCTCCATCCCGCAGAAAGGAGACCAAGGTGAGCCTCAAAACTCACCCCGGCTGCTGCTAGACCCCTATACCACCAACCCCAGGGGAAATTGGGAGGCCCGACAGGCCGATTAGGCCTTTTTCTGGAGCGCGGCCTGTCCCACACAGCAGAAGGCCGCCACCATCTTGCGGCCTGTAAGTCCTCCGGCGTCGACCCGGGCTTGTGTTCCGCAATCGGCAGGACAGGACCAACCAACCCACCCGAACCAACCCACCCGAACCAAGGCAGATTGACCCGGGAGGAGACCGGGCGGTGTAGATACCACACACGCGGCCGCCTAGAGGACAGGCCGCGGCTCCGGCCTAGCCTCTGAAGCGGCGGCCATCTTGCTACACCCGGCCGCAGGGTGCAGCTGTAATCCGGGCCCCCCTGGCTAATCCAGAAATTCTACAGCCTCTGGAGCCTGTTCCCCCTACCGCTGACCACCCCTATCACCCACAGATCCTTCCCCTGAAAAGCCTGCAAGAGAAATACCAGCTCAGGCCTAGCATACGGCGGCCATCTTGCTCCACCCTCAATTGAATTTGAACATTGCTCTACCCCTATACAGTGGTGTGAAAAAGTGTTTGCCCCCTTCCTCATTTCCTGTTCCTTTGCATGTTTGTCATACTTAAGTGTTTCGGAACATCAAACCAATTTAAACAATAGTCAAGGACAACACAAGTAAACACAAAATGCAATTTGCAAATGAAGGTGTTTATTATTAAAGGTGAAAAAAAATCCAAATCATCATGGCCCTGTGTGAAAAAGTGATTGCCCCCTAAACCTAATAACTGGTTGGGCCACCCTTAGCAGCAACAACTGCAACCAAGCGTTTGCGATAACGTGCAATGAGGCTTTTACAGCGTCCTGGAGGAATTTTGGCCCACTCATCTTTGCAGAATTGTCCTAATTCAGTTACATTAGAGGGTTTTCGAGCATGAACGGCCTTTTTAAGGTCATACCACAACATCTCAATAGGATTCAGGTCAGGACTTTGGCTAGGCCACTCCAAAGTCTTCATTTTGTTTTTCTTCAGCCATTCGGTGGTGGACTTGCTGGTGTGTTTAGGATCATTGTCCTGCTGCAGAACCCAAGTTCGTTTCAGCTTGAGTACACGAACAGATGGTCGGACATTCTCCTTCAGGATCTCTTGGTAGACAGCAGAATTCATAGTTCCTTTTATCACGGCAAGTCTTCCAGGTCCTGAAGCAGCAAAACAGCCCCAGACCATCACACTACCACCACCATATTTTACTGTTGGTATAATGTTCTTTTTCTGAAATGCAGTGTTCCTTCTACGCCAGATATACTTGGACACACACCTTCCAAAGAGTTCCACTTTTGTCTCATCGGTCCACAGAATGTTGTCCCAAAAGTCTTGGGGATCATCAAGATGTGTTGTGGAGAAATTGAGACGAGCTTTGATGTTCTTTTTGCTCAGCAGTGGTTTTCTCCTTGGAACTCTGCCATGCAGGCCATTTTTGCCCAGTCTTTTCCTGATGGTGGAGGCATGAACGCTGACCTTAACTGAGGCAAGTGAGGCCTGCAGTTCCTTGGAAGTTGTTGTGGGGTCTTTTGTGACCTCTTGGTTGAGTCGTCGCTGCGCTCTTGGGGTAATTTTGGGCGGCCGGCTACTCCTGGGAAGGTTCACCACTGTTCCATGTCTTCACCATTTGTGGATAATGGCTCTCACTGTGCTTCGCTGGATTCCCAAAGCTTTGGAAATGGCTTTATAACCCTTTCCAGACTGATAGATCTCAATTACTTTCTTTCTCAATTGTTCCTGAATTTCTTTGGGTCTCGGCATGATGTGTAGCTTTTAAGGATCTTCTGGTGGACCTTACTGTGTCAAGCAGCTCCTATTTAAGTGATGCCTTGATTGTGAACAGGTGTGGCAATAATCAGGCCTGGGTGTGGCTAGAGAAATTGAACTCAGGTGTGGACAACCACAGTTATAGTATGTTTTAACAAGGGGGGCAATCACTTTTTCACACAGGGCCATGATGGTTTGGATTTTTTTTCACCTTTAATAATAAACACCTTCATTTACAAATTGCATTTTGTGTTTACTTGTGTTGTCCTTGACTATTGTTTAAATTGGTTTGATGTTCCGAAACACTTAAGTGTGACAAACATGCAAAGGAACAGGAAATGAGGAAGGGGGCAAACACTTTTTCACACCACTGTATACCCTTCTCTGCTACCAGCTGCCTGTATCCTCCACCCACCCAGCAGGAAGAGTATTAACACAGAGTACAGCAGCCACAAATACCCCCCCCCCCCTCGTAATGGACACATAATTTTCTTGCATTGGATGCATGGGTGGCTTCTGGGGATGACAGACGAGTGAACTTATTGCTCTGTCCCCCGCTGCCTCCCTGGAACTCCCGCTGATTGATTGGAAGCCCTGCTAGCTCCAGGAGTTACCTCCTCAAACTCCTGAAACGGGTGCACACCCCATGGGCGAGATTTGAGACCAAAGATAGACCTACGCCGCAGCACTTCAGCATCGGGCCCCCTCCACCATGGACCGCTACGTACAGAGGCCCTCTTCCGCAACCCCAAGCAGCCAGAATGTAGCGCCAGATCCTCCAGAATGCTCCGAGCCTGTGACAGGTACTTTCTTTGATACCGTTCCTACACATGTACAGGGGTCACATTCCCCATTGACGACCGACATACTTGATACCAAACTACAATCGTTACTCCAGGCCATTACACATAACATTGCTCAAGAGGTGGGTAAACTAGCCAAAGAGCTGAGGGGAGAAATAGGCCAACTGGGAGAACGCACGGACACTTTAGAATCCAAATTCGATGAGCTTGTGCAGTATGTCCAAGTCCTTGAAGAGGACAATTCCACCATGAAACACTCAATCACACAGCTTCAAGCGCAACAGGAAGACCTTGAAAATAGGGAACGCAGACAGAACTTGCGAATCAGAGGTATTCCTGAAGTAGTAGAAGACAGAGACCTCCGCTCCTATCTTTTAAGCTTGTTTAATGTGGTGGCCCCCAACATCCCCGACATTGATTGGCGCCTAGACAGAGATCACAGATCCTTAGCCCCTAAACCCCCCAACGGAGCCAACCCGAGGGATGTGATTGTCAGATTTCACTATTACGACAGTAAAGAGGCACTCACTATTGCTACCCGCAACCAATCTAGGCTGAACTTTAAAGGTTACAAGATACAGATTTTTAATGATCTCTCGCCTATCACCCTAGCCAAACGAAGAAATCTACGTCCGTTGACACTCCATCTTCAGACCCACAAGGTTGTGTATCGTTGGGGGTTCCCATTTCGCCTCTCTGCATCTCGTGAAGACATACAATACTCTTTACGTGATCTCCATGAAAGTGACAACTTCCTACGTAACTTAGGCCTGCCGCCTCTCCCCGATGAAGATCCTGTGCCGCTTCCAGCTACTCCTAAACCACTGACAGCTCCAAGCCGCATCTGGACCCCGGCGCGGCAGAAGCCATCTTAATCCAACTTCACACCACAGAGGCGCTCTTCCAGATTCCCGACCTGAAAATACATACACAAGGCTACAGCCTTGGTTACCATTTTTTTATTTTCTTCTTTGATGATCCTGTCTAACCCATCTCTTTTCGAGTGGGTTTGGTCGCCCCTTGCCCGTGGGGTGTATTGCCTGTTGTTTTAATGGAACCCTGGCCCAAGAATTTGTTTTTTACCACAGTTTTTAGTTTGGGGTCCAGGCCTTGATGCATTGGAAGGTGACGGGGGACCGTCCTCCCCATTCCTGGCAGCCCCCATGCTCCCTTTCCCAGTCCCAGGCTTAGATCTGGGTTTCCTGGAGGTGCTCGGCCTCCCAGGCTTCTTTTTGAAAATAGTACAGTTCTATTCATTTTTGTTTTTGATTTTTGTTTTCCTCAGGTCTTTTTTTCTGGACCTGTTGCTGCTAAATTTGCTAGACTGGTTACTTCTCAGTTACAATGCTACTGTTATACTAAATGTTATGCTCTCCTTTACTTACTATGTGACCCTCACACCATGGAATCTCTCATATAATATGTGTTTTGAAACGTATCTCAAGCTTATCCACCAGGTTGAAAGATTATGGCATTGAAATTCTTAACTTGTAACGTGAAAGGTTTAAACTCTATTCAAAAGAGATGGATGGCTTTGAAAGAGTTTAAAGCTTCCAGGGCTGATGTGATTTTGATCCAAGAGACTCACTTCCGTCAAGGGGGATCCCATAAATTTGCTAGTAAACAATTCCCAATATCCTTTATGGCCTCTGACCCATCTGGGAGAGCAGGCGTAGCAATTTTAATTAAACGTTCCTGCCCCTTAAGAGTTAGATCCTCTCACCTGGACCCCCAGGGCAGATTTATTATACTAGACTGCTCATTCCTCACTCAACGCCTCACTATAGTTAATGTCTATGTCCCTAATTCTGGTCAGGTTCAGTTCCTCACCAACATGTTTGACATGCTAGACTCATTTTCACAACCTTTTATGGTAATAGGCGGAGATTTCAATATGACCATGTCACCCAGACACGTATTATTTTCACCCACAATTTCATCTACGTCTGACCGCCTCTCCAAATCTTTCCGCAAACTCATTAGAGCCAAAAACCTCCTGGACATTTGGAGGGTTAAACACCCTAACCACAGACAATACACCTTCTATTCATACCCTCATAAAATTTACTGTAGACTAGACCACTTCTTTATCTCTTCACCCCTTTTGACGTCCGTGGTCTCCTCTGAAATTAACCCTATTTCCCTTTCCTCCTCCTATCCCAGAACTTGTCATTGGTGCCTCAATGAGACTTTCCTCTGTATCCCTGAAACTAGAGATCTTCTGTCAAGCGGCCTGGTTGAATACTTCCAGCTTAATAAGAATACGGTTTCGGGGCCCTCCACTCTATGGTAGGCCCATAAGGCCGTCTTTCGTGGAAATTGCATTGCTACTGGTTCTCGTCTGAAAAAAGATGCAGCGTTTCAACGCTCCTCTATCCTATCCAAACTCCGTAAAGCTGAGAGCCTCTTGCTGTCTTCCCCTACGGTGGCTGGGCTCCGGACCATTACTCATACCTAGACTAGTGCACAAAGACCAAGTAGGCTTTGTAACTGCCAGACACGCCGGCGACAACACGAGACGCACCATAGACCTTATAGATTTATTGAACAGAACTAATCGTGCAGCACTAATATTAAGCCTCGATGCGCAGAAAGCCTTTGATAGGCTCAGCTGGCCCTTTATGTTTGCCACACTTTCCAATTATGGCTTCAGCGGCCCCTTCATGGCAGCACTACGTGCTCTATATTCCCAACCCTCCTCCCAAGTCCAACTGTCCTCCTATTTATCCCCTTCCTTTTCCCTGAGTAACGGTACTAGACAGAGATGCCCGTTATCCCCTTTACTTTTTATCCTTTGTCTCGAGCCCTTAGCCGCAGCCATTCGCATTCACCCTGACATTCGGGGGGTTTCCCTGCGTCATAATGAATACAAACTATCATTGTTTGCAGACGATATTCTATTGACTCTGACCAGACCCCACACCTCTCTCCCAAACTTACATGTCTTGCTTAAAGGATTGAGTCTCCTTTCAGGGTATAAAATCAACACAAGCAAAACAGAGGCCCTACCAATACTCATCCCACCTTCAGATCTTATCACCCTACAGCAAAACTACTCCTACCACTGGTGCTCAAACTCTCTTAAATACCTGGGGATACATCTCACCCCTTCATACTCGACACTATCAGGCCAACTTCCCCCCACTCTTCCGTGACATTGACCGACTCCTGCGACAATGGGACATTTATCCCATCTCTCTCTTGGGTCGCATCAATGTCCTGAAGATGTCCATTCTACCAAGACTCCTTTATCTATTTGAGACTTTGCCAATTCCTGTCCCTATGTCACAGCTCAAAGCCACTCAGAGATCTTTCCTCAACTTTATCTGGCACTATAAGGCCCACCAAATAGCCAGCTCAGTGGTATTGGCCCCTAGATCTAGAGGCGGATTGGGTGCTCCAGACCTTATTAAATACTTCTACAATACTCTTCTACATTGTAAGTGCAAACCTTTTTTATCTAAATAAACCTTTTAGTACGTTATTACGCCATGGTCTGTATGCTTTTTCCCCTGGGTACTGGCTAAAAAGTTCCGTGTCCACAACCGGCACACTCCAGGCCGTGGAGGATTACTTGCTCTCCTCTGCTTGCAGTATAAAGCTTCCATAATCTGGGACTGTGGTAAGGAGACAGCCTAACCGGTGAAAGTGCATGCTTGCTGTTTAAGATTTCCTTTCTGGTAAGGAGGCACTTCATAGGACAAGTCCATATAGTTTACACGGATAAATTTCACCATCTTTGAACTGATTGGGAAATCCTTTGGAAAGGATCTTCTGTTTCTGTGTGTGTTTATTTCCTCTGGCATCTGGTAAGGAGGCCCTCTAATAGGTGGTGGTGCACACTTATATAAACCTGTTGTCACGGGTGTCTTTCCACAATCTGACACACGATCTATTCAAATAGTCTCTTTGTAACACATTCTCTACAAAGTATGTAGCAGTATTACGCTATGTTATATATTTTTTGCTTTTTCGGCATTGTGTAACTCTACCTTGTGAGCACCACACTTTGGAGGAGGCGATTACTACATCATAATCCTCGCCGTGCATTTCCCTATAAGCAACTTGGATCATCAACCCAGGCTGGGTTAAAGCCACATGCAAATTTTTGGCTTACATCTGGTAAGCATGCTTATCCATAGGAGCAAGGTTCAATATTGCTGAAAAATATATAATTTTTTGAAAAATATTTCCCGTGGAGGATATTATCTTCAATAAAAGAAGTTGTTTTTAGGACTGATTTACACTTCCTATTTTCATTTGGACTTTAAGAGCGCGATTTTTTTCTCTATATACTTATTAAATACTTCTTTGCCTCCCACCTCAAGCCGATTATCACTCACTGTCACTATCATATCACTGTCCCATCGAATGACATCCAGCATATGGTCGGAGATCGAAATGAGTATCACTAGACCAGTCCACCTCTGTTCTATGATTTGGACAAACTTAGAGACCTCTATGACTGAACTCCGAACCCTATGTTTACACCCAATGCTATTCACTCTTTCCATATGGAAGAAGTGCTCACGCCAATTCTCCCTCTCTTCTGCATGTCCTCCTCTATTAAATGTCTTATTCAACCCCGATATCCCAGATAGCCTCTCTTACACACGAATGCTCCCATGGACACAAGTAGGAATTTTTCAGCTCAGAAACCTTGTACACCCACTTACCCACACACTTTTACCCTTTAACGAACTACAGCGTAAATATCAGATCCCTAAGCATTTATTTTACTCCTATCTCCAATTCAAACATTATTTTTTCTCTAAATCCTCTACCTTGACTTTAGCTAAACCTACCTCATTTGAACTATTATGCTCCCAGGGCCCATACCAGACTCGTCTTATTTCAGACATCTATAGATAATCGCATGAAACCTCTTCACTCACTGACACATTTCACCCATACATGCAGAAGTGGTCCCAGATTATTAAGCGACCTATCCAACTCCCTCAGTGGCAGAAGATTTGGGAGACCACTTCCAGATCTTCAAGGTGTGTAGAGGAGAGGGAGACGACCTATAAAATACTACTTTTTTGGTATAGGACCCCAGAGATCTTGCATAAATATAAGTTCTAAAACTTCTCATGTGTGCTGGAGGTGCCGGAGTGATATTGGCTCCCATTTCCACATCTTCTGGGAATGTCCCATGATTCAACCTTTTTGGTCCTCCATCCAAACCCATCTACAAGAACTTTTTGAAACTACTCTCCCTCTAGACCCGATCCATTATCTTTTGGGCTTGCCGTTCCCTAATATCTCCAGAAATGCCCAGAGGTTAGCCGCCTTTTTTCTCCTGGCAGCAAAGAGGGCAATACCTTTGAGATGGTTGTCCCCCTCCCCCCCCCCCCCCACCCTCACACAGGTTCTACAAATATTGGAACAAATTCACAGGATGGAACACATGACTGCGACAGTTCATGATACACTTCCTCAATTTTCCAAGACTTGGGACTTGTGGGATCAGTCAAAACTTAATCCGGATGCCGTTTCACTGTTCCCTCAGCAATTGTAATACAATATAGTACACTTTTAAACATAAGCTCTACATTTTATGTTGTTTGTGATTCCATTGTGCCCCCTTCCTTTCTCCCCATCCCCCCCCCCTCTAGGTGGGTCTCTCCTGAGGCGTCCTGGTTCTTCAGTATGGATGCCCTGGAGACCCCACTGACACTGGATCCGGGAGCAACATTTCGCTTTATGTGAAATATTGTTTTTGTTTATGCCGCATGCCCCTAGGTCCCCCCCCCCTTTTTTTTCCACCCTTCCTGGTCTATACAGCTGAATTACTTTACCCTTTTGACTTTTGTAGCATTGTAACGATATATTTATGGTTTTAACATCTGTTACATACCTTTTTCAATCAGTATGATATACTACATGTTTGGTATCTACTCTGTTTTCTGTTTGTTTCCTTTTCTTTAAAAAACTTTAATAAAAATACAATTAAAAAAAAAAAAAAATTGTACATCCACTAATTAAAATATGGCCCACCCCTTCCTGTCAATGAGGAGTGAGTTGCAGTAGTCGAGGCGAGAGATAACCAGAAAGTGAATTAGAAGCTTGGTGGTGTCATTAGTTAAAAAAGGGCGTATTCTGGAAATGTTGAGGAGGCTAAGGCGGCATGATTTGGACAGGGATTGTATGTGGGCCTGAAAGCAGGCCTGGATTTACTCCCTTTGCCGTCCCAAGACCGGGTCCTTCAATGCCGCCCGACATCAGTGTCCCCTGCCCCTAAAGACCCACATTAGACTGCCTTACCGATAGCCGTTTTGAGCCAGGAAATGTGTAAGCCGGAGTTTAGGGGTGGAGCGAAGCTGCTCTACTGTAGTGCTATTTTCTTTCTTCCCTTATGTTGTGTGGGGGGGGGGGGCTTGGAAAGAAGGCAAAGTAGAGGCAGGTGCTGCATTGCTGTGCCCAGGAATCAAAACACATCCAAACTTGTACACTCACAGGGCCGCTGTTAGGAATCATGGGGCCCTCGCCCCCTGAGGGGGGAGAAGAGGTGGGGGAGGGAGGTGAGAAAGGGTAAGAGGAGGAGGTAAGGGGGTGAGGAGGCAGAAGAGAGAGGGGGGTGAGGAAGCCAGAGGGGGGGGGATTGGGGTTGTAAGGGGGAATGGGGTGGGAGAGAGAAGGGGGCTAAGAGGGAGGAGGGGTGAGAGAGAGAGAAGGGGGCTGAGAGGGAGGAGGGGTGAGAGAGAAAGGTGGTAAGAGAGGGGGTGGCCTGACAGAGAGAGGGGAAGTAGCACACAGAGGGGGGGAGTAGCTGACAGAGGGGGGTTGTAGCTGACAGAGGGGGGTTGTAGCTGACAGAGGGGGTTGTAGCTGACAGAGGGGGAGGAGTAGCTGACAGAGGGGGGGAGTAGCTGGCAGAGGGGGGGAGTAGCTGGCAGAGGGGGGAGTAGCTGACAGAGGGGGGGAGTAGCTGACAGAGGGGGGGAGTAGCTGACAGAGGGGGGGGGGGTAACTGACAGAGAGAGGGTAACTGACAGAGGGGGGGTAACTGACAGAGGGGGGTAGCTGACAGGGGAGGGGAGGGGAGCTGACAGGGGAAGGGAGCTGACAGAGGGGGAGTGGCTTACAGAGTAGGGACTGGCTGACAGAGGGGGGTGAGAGTATAGAGGAGAACGATACCTCAGTGAGGACTCCAGGAGACACAGCAGAGCACACGACAGGCAAGGAGGCGGGACTCCGGGCAACCGCGATCACCCACAGTCCAGCCCCGCCTCCACATGTGACCAATCACAGACTCTCGTGTCCGCCGCCCGCACGTGACCTATTCTGCCAATCACAGGCTGAATAGGTACGCCTGCTGCCGATCGCTGAGCTCGGCTCGGAGGCGGAGAGCACAGGCAGTAATATATGTGTAACAGTGATGACGGGCGCGGGATTCGGGATGCTGAACTGCTGCTATATGTGCCCATGTTTCAGGCGGCTTGAAAACCGGGCACATGTGTCCAAAAACCGGACAGGTGGCAACCCTAGTGGCGCCGCCCCTGCACCACTGCTGCCCTGAGGCCTGGCCTCGGTGGCCTTGTGGGAAATCCGGCCCTGCCTGAAAGGACAGTTCAGAGTCTAAGGTTACCACTAGCACCCTGGCATGTGGGGACGGACTGATAGATGTGCCATTGATCTTGACAGAGAATCAGGGGAGGGGGCATTTGGGTGTCATCAGCATATAAATGGTAGTGAAAGCCATGGGAGGCTATCAGCTGACCCAGGGAGGATGTGTAGATCGACAATAGTAGAGGTCCAAGGACAGAACCTTGGGGGACCCTAACAAGTGGAGTTGTAAGTGACACTGAAGGTGCGATGAGATAGGTAAGATTCGAACCAATGGAGAGTGCAGCCATGGAGACCAAGCAAATTGAGTTTTTTGAGGAGGAGGGGGTGGTCAACTGTATCAAAGGCAGCAGAAAGGTCCAAGAGTAAGAGTACGGAATAATGACCGTTGTTTTTGGCTGTTTGTAAGTCATTTATGAGTTTTAAGAGGGCAGTTTCTGTGGAGTGCTGTGGGCGAAATCCAGACTGAAGGGGATCAAGAAGGTTATTCTCAATGAGGTGGTCACTCAGTCGGTTGTAGTTCAATGGTATATTGGTACATAGGGGAGCTGGGATTTTAAAAAAAAAGGTGAAGTTAGCCTTTTAGTGCTTAGGGGAGTTCTTTAACTAAATGTAAATTCAGCTGAAACAAAGAACTGAGACACATGTGCAACCTAGTTTTTATCAAGTATTTTTTTAATAACTGTGCTCTGAATAGAATACTTTATAGGATACTAAATTTGAAGTCTCAGCTAACATTTTATCTCCTAACTGAAACTGTGTGACACATTAAGCAATGTGCATACTTAGCAACACTCCGTGCGCCATTATGTTCTCTGGTACAGGACAAAGGTTACACCACTCTATTTTCTAAAGATAAACCTGTCTTGCATATACACTATGATGAATGACATACTGCCTTGAATTGAGACATATTCCCTGGATGAAGAGGCTCTTTAGAGAAAAAAAAGACTATGTATTTTTAGTGTCAGTATACAGAAATAACATAACAAAAGACCAGCTTTCATATCACACCACAATGTATTGTTCTACAGATGAAGCTCTTACCACAAAGTTGTACTGATTGGCTTTCCACATCTAGCGCTGTTTCCCTGCTCATCTGCAAAGTATGTCTCATTAGAAATTCAACAGAGGACTGCTGGAAGTGTCTATGTTTGCATAACATACCAGGAGCCCCATAAATAATGTGCAAGCTTCTAGTCACACCTCGGAATCAGGCTGCTGACACACGAAGCAATGCAATTGCATTTCTGTTGGTAGATTTTGTTAAAAAGACTTTCATTAAAATGTTGCACTTTGTATCATGTTGCTGTCTTCCAGAGAACTGCATTATAACCTTGTCCTT
Source organism: Lithobates sylvaticus (assembly GCA_028564925.1). Lineage (NCBI taxonomy): Eukaryota > Metazoa > Chordata > Amphibia > Anura > Ranidae > Lithobates > Lithobates sylvaticus. The sequence continues at coordinate 207,362,786 of CM053026.1, forward strand.
TTTTTTTTTTTATATCTGCAAGAGTACAGGTGACTATAAACTGCTAGAAAAGCCTGTGGACATCCGACGTTTACACCATTACATAGCTGATATGAAATATAGACACATTAAAACTGCACATAACAAACACAACATAAAATATTAATAGTTCACCCAAAAGCTGCTGCACACTAATGACGTTGATCCTCCAAAGAGTTTATTCAGGACTTGCACTCTGATGCTGTGTACACACAAGCGTTTTTTCTGTCAGAATAAACTCTGAAGGTTTCTCAGACGGAATTCCGACGGAATTCCGCGCAAGCTGTCTTGCATACACACGGTCACACCAAAGTCCGTCCGCCAAGAACGCGTTGACGTACGACACGTACGACGGGACTAGAAAAAGGAAGTTCAATAGCCAGTAGCCAATAGCTTCTGTCTCGTACTTTCTTTAGAGCATGCGTCGTTTTTGGTACGTCAGAACAGCATACAGACGAGCGGTTTTCCCGAAAAGATTTGGTTCCATCTGAAAAATTTCAAAATGTTCTCTTTTTAGGTTCATCAGAATTTTTGACGTAAAAAGTCAGATGAGGCATACACATGATCGGAATATACAATGAAAAGCTCCGGTCTGACTTTCTCTGTTGGAAATTCCGCTCGTGTGTACACCGCATGACAGTTCCCACCCATAGCCACTCATGTCTGAAAGGTTTCACCCAGATTAAGCTCAGTCATAGTGGGAGAGGCTGAGTGGAGATTGGAGCCGTGCCCTATACAGATTATCATGTAACTATAGAATATTAATATTTGCAAACTAAAAAAAATAACAAGTGTTTAGTAGTGGCATAAACCACAGGAGACAATTAATAGACTCATTTGGACAAAACAGCCTGACGCTACATTGTTCCACCGCCTGACATTTTAGGCAGGCAGTTGGATAAGACCGGGTCTAGTGACCAGTATGAGAGAGTGAGAGCAATAACACCAAATTTAACACACCTGCTCCCCATTCACACCTGAGACCTTGTAGTGAGTAACACTAACGAGTCACATGACAAGGGGAGGGAAAATGGCTAATTTGGCCCTATTTGGACATTTTCACTTAGGGGTGTACTTACTTTTTTTTTTATTTCTTCAGTGTTGTCACATAAAAAGATATAATAAAATATTTACAAAAATGTGAGGGGTGTACTCACTTTTGTGAGATACCGTATATGGCTGTGGTTTGCGGTTCAGGTACAATTCGTGGGAGAATTCAGGGAAAAATTCCAGACTCAAAAATGCAAAGGACCCTTTTTAAAACTGCATCGGGCCGCCCCGCACATGTGTGAATTGTACTAAAAAGGGATGGGAATCCTTATGGTGGTACCTTAATATTGCAATTTTTTATCAAATGTTGCCATATATCTAATGGCATGAGTTTGGTAGCTTGACTACCAAAAACAGTGGGCTCCATTCACAAAGCGGTATCTTCCTCTTCTTTTTCTCATGCGATATACAGTGGGATGGATACAGTGGAGAAGAATTAGAACCCCTGTAAGTTTTTTTTTTGGTAATCAACAGCAACAGGTTAAATGTTTAAACCTATCTAAATATAAATATTAAGTCACTATTTAATTAAAGCGGTTGGAAACAGGTGGTGCTGTTTAAAATCCTGCAAGGCAATGTCATAATGCGCTAGTATGCATCGCATACTAGCGCATTATGTGAAACTTACCTTAGAACGAAGCCCCCCCACCCAGTCTTCCCTCCGGGTTCGCAGCATCCGGCTACATGAGTGGTCGGGGGTGCAAGGACACAGGGTCTGGTATGGATTTTGAGGGGGACCCCCACACCATTACTTTTTTAAATTTGGCGCAGGGTTCCCCTTAATATCCATACCAGATCTGAAGGGCCTGGTATAGAATTTGGGGGGACCCCCACGCAATTTTTTTTAAATGTTGGTTCCCCTTAATATTCATACCAGACCCAAAGGGCCTGGTATGGATTTTTTGGGGAACCTCCATGCCGTTTTTTTTCAATTACTTTTATCTGTATTGCCGAGACCCGACAATTTATTATAGCCACGAGTAGTTTTAAATGACTTTTTTTCCTTTAGAAATGTAATTTTGTGCAGGGACTGTTCTAAACACGGGGAAAATGCGCCACTTTACAGGCATACTATAAACACCCCCAGGTACGAAATTTAAAGGAATATTTCACTTTTATTGTTTCACTTTAAGCATTATTAAAATCACTGCTCCTGAAAAAACATCAGTTTTTAAAACTTTTTTTTGCATTGATACATGTCCCCTGGGGCAGGACCCAGGTCCCCAAACACTTTTTATGAAATTAACTTGCATATTAAACCTTAAAATTAGCAAAATTAGCGGTGTTTGCATGTTCAAACAAATTTTTTGCCTGTTCGCATGTTCTGCTGCAAACCGAACCGGGGGGGTGCTCAGCTCATCCCTAATCTTTACATCGCTGGGGAGAGACGTCTATATTGGTGGACTGGATACATGTCAATATATCTTTCTGCTTATCTGACACCTCTCATGGGTGTCTAATGGATCTGGAGAGTAGGATGTTTGTCTAAACTGGTGAAAGATGGCACTTTCTATTCCTGTCACTGAATTCATTCATCACTGGGCACGTGGTGGCTGTTTTTGGACTTTGAACTCATATTCACATGTGAACATTATTTGATCACACCTTTTTTATATATTTATTTGTATTTTTCTTCATATTTGTAATATTAATTATACATTTGAGCGCAGTATGAAATTAATTATTGATTTTCCTTTCACTTTGTGTTGGTCTATCACATAAAATCCCAATAAAATAAATTTACCTTTTTGGTTGTAACATGACAAAATATTGAAAATGTCTTTACTTTTTCAAGGTACTTTACATTGTATTATGTTTCGAGTGATTGGAAAGTGTGCAGCGAATTATGGATATGCTTATATATACAAAAAAAAGTTTCCAAAAATCTGGAGAAATTACTATAGGAAACAAATACACTATATTACCAAAAGTATTGGGATGCCTGCCTTTACATGCACATGAACTTTAATGGCATCCCAGTCTTAGTCCGTCTTAGTCTAGTTTAAGTTTTAGTTTAACATAAGTTCTAAGTTTTAGTTTAAAATATTAAAGTAGTATTGAGCCCAAAACCAATAATGTACTATAATACAGCGTACCAATCATTTGATGTGGTGGCTGCAGTAAGTTTCTCTTTTAGGTTTCTTTTCTTCCTTTTTTTCACCAGGTGATCTGGCCTGTAAGGCCAGCCATACGTTGACAGGATTTCTTTACTGCAACCACAGGATTCTCCCATCAACACAGGCAGTGTTGATGTTGGAATCCCTCCAGCCAGCCCATTGTCTTCTCTGGGCAGGGAAGGGAGGGGGAACTTGGGACATTCAGCCTGCCCATTAACCTCTCTGGCGGTAATCCCGAGTGTGGCTCGGGGTGAATTTTCAGTACCAAAAGAAGTAATCCTAAGCCATTTACCTTGTCCACAGGATCCTGCGATGTCCTCCCGCCATGTGTGTGAGCCGTGTCCTCCGCCGGATCTATCACAGTGCCGAGCTCCGTTCCCTGCAAGCGTTGTGACGCACGGGGACGGAGCATGGCGACAAATTCAAAAAGTGAAAAACACATTACACATACAGTATACTGTAATCTTACAGATTACATTACTGTATCCCATTATTTCACATCCTTTTTGTCCCTAGTGGTCTGTCCAGTGTCCTGCATGCAGTTTTATATTATATATACTGTTCTTTCTTCCTGGAAACTGGAGAATGTCCATGGCAACCAAAACGTGTCCCTTTACATCAAAAGAGGTTTTAGACCAGCGAGAAAACAAATTAGAATCACTTGCAGAATTGAGCGATAGTGATTTGTGGGGAAATCCGTCATCAAACATTGAAAGTAATGACAGCGACAATTCTGCAACTGAGCAAATTTCTGTGTTTTTGATATGATTACATTATTGAATAATTTTTATTATTATATTATTATTTGTTATATTTATTTATAGTTATTTATTATATTATAATTTATGATTTCGTGTTTCAAACATTATCAAACCTGGGCTGTCTGCTAGAATCTTGTTTGGATAGATTTAAGTGTTTTATTCCTAAGAATTACAGGCCTACAATATAAAACGCCAAATTTCCATGCAAAACAATGTACTGCTTTGAGACGCAAAAATCTGACATAATCATACCTCCAGGAAGGTTAATGGATCGAATCTCGGCTGGTTGCTGCTGAACTGGCCGGGATTCAAACTGTGTATGGCGGCCTAACACACCTCCCGTATTAGAGTGCCTACATACTCGATGAAGGAACAGAGACACCATTGGAGAGCAGTATTGTCAGTCCAGGGGAGGGGAGTGTTAGATGTACTAGCAGATTTAGATAAACTAGCAACCCGAGGCCAAGCTCCAGCTAATACTTTTTAAGCAGTTACATCAAACAGTTTTTTACCTTTTGGGATAAACGTTTTACATAAATAAATAATAGTTGATCAATGCAAGCACCCCTGTCAGTGGTAAATGGCTTGTTTCAACCATTTAACTGCTTCATCTGCAGGACAACTTGTTCTGTTAAAAAAAAAAACAGACCTACTGGCAGGATCACCAGGTGAAAATATAAGAAAGAAAGCCTAAAAAAGAAATCTAATGCAGCCATCATATCTAAGAATTGGTAAGCTGCAATATAATAAATGTTTGCTTTTGGGTTTATTACCACTTTAAAGTTGACATATCTGCAAACAAACCAATATCCAAATCTGAGGGTGCGTTTCTTTCCTTCTATGGGTGTCATTCTATGGCTCAATGTGGTCTTTTAATTAGATAATGGAAGAACAACAGGTAAAGTGTTTATATCTGCACAGTTATGTTACAAATGTGATACTGTATAAAGAACATTCATCTAGGAAAAGATCATTGCATAGAAACTTTCTGGGCCTGTGTTGAAAGGGCCTTCATATTCTCTTTAGTGAATAGGTTTGCTTCATCTCACTTCAAACTATAGCAAATAAGACACTATATAGTGCAATCTACAACATACCAGGTTTGATGTACATGTTCTATACATCTTTGATAAAACCACAAAGACTTGTTTTTTTTTTTGTTGTTTTTTTAAATACAGTATGGACAGTAGATACATGGCTATAACTAAATAAAGCAACACTTATTACTGCCAACCTTCTGAATATTGCTTTGTTGTTCAGGTTTCAGAAAGATGTGACTATGTGTTTGTCAATGGGAAGGAAATGAAGGGCAAGGTTGGAGTGATGGTGAACTTCACATACCAATATCTGAGTGCACCTCTGCAGATTACCATCTGGGTTCCTCGACTGCCTCTGCAGATAGATATCTCTGACACTGAACTCAGCCAGATTAAAGGATGGAGAGTACCTATTATTTTCAACAGGAGGTGGGTCTGCCTCTGTTCTTGAGCATCTTGTATCAATCAGACCACATATACACAGTAAACATAAAGATTTCATGTCACACTTGGTTATATAATCTTTACTGGGGTCACACAGAATTGGTAGAGGTAACTATTTAAATGACTATATAATAAAAAAATATATTTTTTTGCATAATGTTTAATGAAAATTTACAATAAAAAATATATAAAAAAATATATATTTTTCCTGATAATGATTCACATCTTTCCCTCATGTATTTGAAAACAAAACCACTACATCCATAAACATGTAGTGAAAACAACCAGTGCATATAAACTGCAATGGTATACTAGTATTTACATTTTTTCTTTGTTGATCTCTCTGCAACATTTTAACCTTTACCTGTTGGTAGACTTGTGGTCTGTTTATACAGATATTTAAAAGGAATGCAATAGCAGCTCAAAACAATATCGGAAGCAACTCAGAATTTGCTCAAATTTACTTAAACGTACCTCAAATGCAATCTGCATGCACCTGAAAGCATAGTGCATTTGCCTGTCTACACAAGCCCTTAAATACTGTATGCAGGACACACCAATAAATAATATATTAGCACCCAATAGAGGATCAAAGCAGTATATACCATACAGAATACACGTTTGATCTAAAGAATGAGTGTACAGTATTTCATTATTTAGATTTATTTGAAGACAGATATTGTACATGTGTCAAATCTAAATGGGAATTGTCCTATATTCATGAGCATATCTTTTTCTGTCTGTTGGTCAGTACAGCAATGCATAATTGTAATAATTAAAATGTAATTCTGCAGGCCCACAAGAGACAGCGATGATGATGATGAAGATGAGCGCAGGGGAAGAGGTTGTTCACTTCAGTACCAACATGCAATGGTTCGGGTTCTTACTCAGTTTGTAGCTGAAGACCCTGGCCCTCTTGGACAGCTTGTTTATCTGTTGAGTTCTGATTGGCAGTTTGATGTGACAGATCTGGTGACAGATTTCATAAAACTGGAGGAGCCTCATATTGCAAAACTACAAGACGGAAGACTGCTTATTGGGCGAGAGGTTGGAATGACAACAATACAGGTATGGAAGGTGATTTTATTAGGAAGCACACCATAGATATAGACTAATGGAGCTTCTTGTACTGCATTTAAGCAATAAAGGAATTATTGGACTAGAAAAAATAAAAATAAAAAGTGAATGCACATGTGCGCATAAGGCAAAGTTAATTAGAGAAAAGCTCAGAAAGACATTAGTAATCAAACTAACCAGAAGAAAATCCTTTCAGTAGCTTGTATCGCCGTATATAACTACAGTAGTTTAAACCACAGAAACAGGTTATAAGGCCTGTCTAATCTGCCAAGATACAGACAACTTTATTAAGTTTAGGAACACTGCTTTTACAGAGGAAAACAACACTAGCTTAAGATATTCATGATATCAAATAGTGATACATTAGTTAACAATTCATTGTCATCTAAAAAAGTGGAGGAAAGCTAGTCAAGTAAATAAAATATCCAGATGCAACACCTATGTTATAGATACCGTTCCTATATCTTATAGAGGTCATTAGGTAAGAAAACAACCCAAAATAAAATAAATGCCACTTCTGGAAATTAGACAAACAGCACCAAGTAATTCATCTAAGGCTAGCATTTTTAGGTCTGTTGATTAGAAATTCGTATCACTTGAAAATGTCTGCAGTAAATATTTTCTGAACTTTCTTAAAAATAGAGAAAATGGAGCTATATGTAAATGATTTTCTATTTTTTTTTATTACTGTATAATAACACAGTGCCAAAGAAAATACAGATTTCTGTTTATTTTAGCTCAGTGGGAAGGAATCTATAAATAATGGATAATGCTGCTTGTTATTAAATCAGTCTCTTTGTGCATTGCAGGTGATGTCCCCTCTCTCCGATTCCATCCTAGCAGAAAAGACAGTGACAGTGCTGGATGACAAAGTGACAATAACAGACATCGGAGTGCAACTTGTCTCCGGACTGTCACTCTACCTTCAGCCCAGCACAGCAAATAACAAGGCTGTTGTAGCCACCTCCGTGGCCCAGGAACTGCTGCACACTCCCAGACAGGTAGAGTCACGATTCTGGAATGTCATGGCCGCTGATAAGGCAAAGAAGGTTAAAGGAAATTCGGTCTTATTATTAAGATTGTGGAAAAGCCTTCACATTGATATTACCAATATAAAGTGTTTGGCCAAACAAAACTTAAGTGAAAGCTGAACTCCAGGCAAATGTAAAAGACACAAAGTAATGCAGCTCTGTATTCAATAATAAATGAGTAAATTATTTTGAAACTAGTTTAACTACCTGAATTTGACTTGGTATCAGCCTGTTGCAATCCCCTCTACAGCAGTACTAAAACGTGGGAAAGGCAAGGGGAGTTGCAGGCAGCCAGTCAGGTGTGCTGCATGCAAATGTATTGAGAAGGAAAGCTGATAGGAGAAAGTGTAGAATGAGGGGAGGCATGAAATGTCCAGTAGAAAGTCTGACATGGTATTCCTTAACTCATGTCACATTTTAGAGTGTTCTTATTGGATAAGACTTTTCTGTTCTTTTTTCTTTTGTACAATTTGGAATTTAATAAAGTTGTGAAAAAAGTAGTACAGGAAACGGCAGTGTTAAAGTGAAACTCACCTATCTAATGGTCCCTTTCCGGTGGCAACATTCTGAGTGCCGGTCATTGGCTGGTGCAGGATGACATATGTGCAAGAGTCCAGCATGGCACTGTAAAGTGAGCATGCAATAGAAGCCTGCCTGCTCACTAGTTGATTTGCTAAAACTGGAGAGTGCAAAATCTGGTGCAGCGGTGCGTGATAGCCAATTAGCTTTTAACGTCAGCTTGTTCAATTAAGCTTTGGCAAAAGAAATCTGGAAGTTGATTGGTTTCTATGTAGAGCTGCACTCAATTTTGTACTCACCAGTTTTATTAAATCAATCCCACTGTTTCTTTCAGCAGAACTTTAGTTCCACTTTGAATACTGTCACCCATGCCATCAGCCTTTACTGTCTTTAAAAGATGCTGCTGCTGAAGAATCTGTCAGATGCCAGGTCCTGTCAGGTATCTGCTAACTCCTATGCCACTACAGGACAGAGCATCAGCGTGGGAATGGCATGGATATGTCTTAAAGATAGTGAAGATAAGAGGCATAGGTGGCAGGATAGATAAGCTTTAAAATCCTTCTGTCTCATGCAGCATTTTTCCTTTCATTTAGGTGGCAACAGAATCACTTAAAGGCAAATGTTTGTATTGCTAATAGTAATCAAACAGCTTAACCCCTTCATGCTGGCGATAGACATATATGCGGCCTCTGGAGGGGTGGGCCTTAATGCTGTGCGGCCGTATATATGCGCACCAGAATGTAAACAGAGCTATGCTCAGAGCGCACACCCTGCTCACTCCTGGCACAGTTACTGGCAGCTAACAGAAAGCTTCCAATCTCTACTTTAGATCGGGAGCTTTCTGATCATGTGACCGCTGTGACAGTCAATCACAGCGGTCACATGATCAGACACCCTGCCTCCCAGCATCAGAAACCTCTTAAAGGGCCAGGAGGTGCCAACGCTAAGGGGTTAATTGATTTGTTTTGCAAAAAGTGACACCAAATGTTTGGTTTCATGAAGAAGAAAACTTTGACTTTAGCATACTTTTCTTACATTACTGCCCATAAGCATTTCTAAGCACCATTTCTTAGAAGGATGTAACTGATAACTAATGTCTTTTTTCTACTCATATGTCACAAGCACAGATGATTCAATATATAAATTAACTGTAAGTATAAATGTTTACAATTTCCATAACAAAAATGTCTTGGGAATCACGTGACATGTCTCGTATTCCCAATAGAAAAGCCTTAAACTAAAAGAAAAAAGTTGCCATGATTTAGTGTAGTGTCCTTCAGAAAGCTGTTTCTGCAAATCCTATGAACCACATCAATAAATCCAGTCCTATTCCTGACAAGGTTCTCCAATTACTATCAACAGATCAAGATGGATTGGAAGCTGCTTATCTGAAGGGGAATGAAAGAGATGCCTGCCCTCATCCCGATCACTTAGTGGCGGGACTGACAGATAGTTGTGTTTGTTAATTACTAAACAGCTACATCTCATTTTACCTGATTGGAAATAGCATTGCCGGCCTTTATTTCTGGCAGTTACCTTTATTAAGCACCTGCTTACTGCTTGTCAAGTCAATACAAAATGTTACATTGAAGCAGAGGTTTTTCCTAACACAGTGATCAGACATTGACTTTTTCTCCACAACACTTGTTAAAAACGAATTCAAGAATGAGCTTGCTACCTCCATCTGAAATTTAAAATCTAAAGTTGAATTCTGTCTTTTTCTATTGATGCCTGAATATAGCAGAACCTGTGATTTGCATATTTTTGTATTCATCTATCTGCATTCTGACCTGTGTGATCTGCGGAGTATCACACAGGGTGGAAATCTAGGCAATCATAACTCCTGAAATGTAATTAGGGGAATAAAAAATATCATCAGATTTAGAGATTAGCTTGCTCTTTACTACCATCATTTACTTAATAGCATCTTCGGAACAGCATATTTTACTGCTTTCGATCATTTAAAAGTCAACTAAAACACAGAGGGGTTGATTAAGGCTACTTTCACACTGGAGCGGTGGGGGCGCTGGCGGTAAAGCGGCGCTATATTTAGCGCCGCTTTACCGGCGTTTTAGCGGCGCATTGCGGCCGCTCGCGGGGTGTTTTTACCCCCCGCGAGCGGCCGAAAAAGGGTCAATACCGCCCGCAAACCGCCGCTATTGCGGCGTTTTGCGGGCGGGTTCGGCGCGCTCCCCCATTGTTTTCAATGGGACCGGGCGCTATAGGAGCGGTAAATATACCGCTCCTATAGCGAGCCAAAGATGCGGCTTGCAGGACATTTTTGAGCGTCCTGCAAGCGCACCGCTTCAGTGTGAAAGCCCTCGGGCTTTCACACTGAAGGAACAGCAACAGCTGTTTCGGGTCGGTTTGCAGGCGCTATTCTTAGCGCAATAGCGCTTGCAAACCGCCCCAGTGTGAAAGGGGCCTTACTAATGGCAATTAGGCCCCTTTCACACTGGGGCGGTTTGCAAGCGCTATTGCGCTAAGAATAGCGCCTGCAAACCGACCCGAAACAGCTGTTGCTGTTCCTTCAGTGTGAAAGCCCGAGGGCTTTCACACTGAAGCGGTGCGCTTGCAGGACGCTCAAAAATGTCCTGCAAGCTGCATCTTTGGCTCGCTATAGGAGCGGTAAATTTACCGCTCCTATAGCGCCCGGTCCCATTGAAAACAATGGGGGAGCGCGCCGAACCCGCCCGCAAAACGCCGCAATAGCGGCGGTTTGCGGGCGGTATTGACCCTTTTTCGGCCGCTCGCGGGGGGTAAAAACACCCCGCGAGCGGCCGCAATGCGCCGCTAAAACGCCGGTAAAGCGGCGCTAAATATAGCGCCGCTTTACCGCCAGCGCCCCCACCGCTCCAGTGTGAAAGTAGCCTTAGGTTGTTTACTTTGCAAGGTATTTTTTTTTACTTTACAAAGGAATTTTCCCTTAGCTTAGTGAATGGGGTAAAGCTTCAATGACTTCCATCATCCCTATCTCATATACATACTAGGGACAATTTATACAAGAGCCAATTAACTTACTAACATGTCTTTGGAGTGTGGGAGGAGACTTGAGAACTGTGAGGAAACCCATGAAAACACAGGGGGATGTGCAAAAACGATGCAAACAGTGTCCTGGCCAGGATTTAAACTGCAGACGCCAGCTGGATTTAAACTCAGACAGTAGTGGTAACCAATAAGCCACTGTGCTACCTTGTTTAAAATCTCCCCAGCCCTGCACCTTATCCCTGATACATATGTAACCCAATCAGTGCAATGAAATTCCAGTACACAGATTGTCAACCTGTTGACAGGCCTTCTATTGATATGAATGTAATTTGGGCCAGGTATGGACTGGAAGCCCTCTGGGGAAGCCTGATTTTGGTTTATTATGTTATATCGTAAAAAATCTGGCGGAAGGGCTTCATAAGGATAAATGCATTACTCTTGACTATAAGACAACATTATCAAGGAAATGTGTAAGTCGCAGAGCATAGAGCATTAACCTTAAGATCACAAACCTTAAAATATAGGCTACAAGGGACATTCAAGCAGAAATTCACCTAAAAAGGGAAGTTCTGATTATCCTCCCCCTCCTCTTCCATTTTTGTCAGCAGGTACCTATATTACCTAGGCAATCCCACTTCCTTCCCTACCCAGAACCTCCTGGGGCATGTCACAGGTCCCAGGAGGATGCTGGAGTTGCAAGGGTGAACCTGCACTTTAAAGACCCACTTTACTGTAGACTGGTAACTGTATGAAGTTAATACCCGTGTTTCTAGTATATGAATGTTTTATTTTTTTTATTTTTAAGTCTTGATATTTTTCTTATTCTTTACATGAAGGGCGCGCTTATGTTGACTAAATAGTGCCATCCTAAATTCAATACCTTTGACGTAAAACTTGCAGTTAATGGTAGTTCTCTTTTTGGAACAAACAAATATTTTGAAAAGCAATATTCGATCCCATTTAGTATACATTGCTGAATGAATCAAAACATTTCACATTTTCTGTAAAAATAATAATTCAGAGTTCAACCATTTCTTCATTTTATTCACAATGTCCCCCTTGGCAGATGAACATATGAATCAAGACCAAAGCTTAAATAATATATCCTAATGTACAACATAGTCCACAAGGTTTTATATGCTCTCATCAGATAAAATTACCCTTCACACATAAGTCAGAATAAAGTCTGATAAGAACAACCATCCGCATGTGTGTTGTCTTTACTTCATCAACCTCCACTTCTCCTCAAGTTATTGCTGCATCCAAAAAGGCAAGATAAACCAAAACCAAAACAAAAACAACAAAAAAATATGGTATAGTACATACCAAAAAAATCACAAAGCAGCCCTTAATTATTATACTCCCATTTAATAATTCTGTGTGCACTTTTTAAATCACTTAGTGCTATAAATGCAGAAACTAAGGATGGGCCCGGTGCTCGATGCGAACCCACGTTCGCATCGAGCACCGGGCGTTCGCTCGCTCGGCGAGCCCAGAACTATTTTGGCCGCTCGCATCACGTTCGTGTGATGCGAGCGGCCCCGCAATGCATTGCGGCCGGCGCGGCCGACGCAGTGCATTGCTGGCTGATGATTGGCCAAGCATGCACTGTGACCCCGCATGCTTGGCCAATCACAGCCCCGGAAACTCGAAGAGCCATAATTGGCTACAGGCAGGACGCCTGTAGCCAATTACAGCTCAGGGGCTGTAGTACACGCCCCCCCCCTATAAAACGCCGCCACGCCGTCTGCGCCGGTCACATGCTGTTCCGGCGCAGATTGAGCAGGCTGTTTCTGTGACACTCTGCTGCATTTAGATAGTTAGAGAGATTCACTTACAGAGATTGAGTTAGATAGATTCAGTTACAAAGATTGATTGACAAAGAGGGGCTTGTAGTGTGCTCGTGGCAGGCAGGCAGAGCTCCTATATTTTGTTACCAGAAGCACCTATAGGACTTGTAGTGTGTTCGTGGCAGGCAGGCAGAGCTCCTATATTTTGTTACCAGAAGCACCTATAGGACTTGTAGTGTGTTAGTGGCAGGCAGGCAGAGCTCCTATATTTTGTTACCAGAAGCACCTATAGGACTTGTAGTGTGTTCGTGGCAGGCAGGCAGAGCTCCTATATTTTGTTACCAGAAGCACCTATAGGACTTGTAGTGTGTTAGTGGCAGGCAGGCAGAGCTCCTATATTTTGTTACCAGAAGCACCTATAGGACTTGTAGTGTGTTCGTGGCAGGCAGGCAGAGCTCCTATATTTTGTTACCAGAAGCACCTATAGGACTTGTAGTGTGTTCGTGGCAGGCAGGCAGAGCTCCTATATTTTGTTCCCAGAGGCACCTATAGGACTTGAAGTGTGTTAGTCCCATTACACACACAGAGCTATATTTTCTTCCCAGAAGCACCTATAGGACTTGAAGTGTGTTAGTCCCATTACACACACAGAGCTATATTTTCTTCCCAGAAGCACCTATAGGACTTGAAGTGTGTTAGTCCCATTACACACACAGAGCTATATTTTGTTCCCAGAAGCACCTATAGGACTTGAAGTGTGTTAGTCCCATCACACACACAGAGCTATATTTTGTTCCCAGAAGCACCTATAGGACTTGAAGTGTGTTAGTCCCATTACACACACAGAGCTATATTTTCTTCCCAGAAGCACCTATAGGACTTGAAGTGTGTTAGTCCCATCACACACACAGAGCTATATTTTGTTCCCAGAAGCACCTATAGGACTTGAAGTGTGTTAGTCCCATCACACACACAGAGCTATATTTTCTTCCCAGAAGCACCTATAGGACTTGAAGTGTGTTAGTCCCATCACACACACAGAGCTATATTTTGTTCCCAGAAGCACCTATAGGACTTGAAGTGTGTTAGTCCCATCACACACACAGAGCTATATTTTGTTCCCAGAAGCACCTATAGGACTTGAAGTGTGTTAGTCCCATTACACACACAGAGCTATATTTTGTTCCCAGAAGCACCTATAGGACTTGAAGTGTGTTAGTCCCATCACACACACAGAGCTATATTTTCTTCCCAGAAGCACCTATAGGACTTGAAGTGTGTTAGTCCCATCACACACACAGAGCTATATTTTGTTCCCAGAAGCACCTATAGGACTTGAAGTGTGTTAGTCCCATTACACACACAGAGCTATATTTTCTTCCCAGAAGCACCTATAGGACTTGAAGTGTGTTAGTCCCATCACACACACAGAGCTATATTTTGTTCCCAGAAGCACCTATAGGACTTGAAGTGTGTTAGTCCCATTACACACACAGAGCTATATTTTGTTCCCAGAAGCACCTATAGGACTTGAAGTGTGTTAGTCCCATCACACACACAGAGCTATATTTTCTTCCCAGAAGCACCTATAGGACTTGAAGTGTGTTAGTCCCATCACACACACAGAGCTATATTTTCTTCCCAGAAGCACCTATAGGACTTGAAGTGTGTTAGTCCCATCACACACACAGAGCTATATTTTCTTCCCAGAAGCACCTATAGGACTTGAAGTGTGTTAGTCCCATCACACACACAGAGCTATATTTTGTTCCCAGAAGCACCTATAGGACTTGAAGTGTGTTAGTCCCATCACACACACAGAGCTATATTTTGTTCCCAGAAGCACCTATAGGACTTGAAGTGTGTTAGTCCCATTACACACACAGAGCTATATTTTGTTCCCAGAAGCACCTATAGGACTTGAAGTGTGTTAGTCCCATCACACACACAGAGCTATATTTTGTTCCCAGAAGCACCTATAGGACTTGAAGTGTGTTAGTCCCATTACACACACAGAGCTATATTTTGTTCCCAGAAGCACCTATAGGACTTGAAGTGTGTTAGTCCCATCACACACACAGAGCTATATTTTCTTCCCAGAAGCACCTATAGGACTTGAAGTGTGTTAGTCCCATTACACACACAGAGCTATATTTTCTTCCCAGAAGCACCTATAGGACTTGAAGTGTGTTAGTCCCATTACACACACAGAGCTATATTTTCTTCCCAGAAGCACCTATAGGACTTGAAGTGTGTTAGTCCCATCACACACACAGAGCTATATTTTGTTCCCAGAAGCACCTATAGGACTTGAAGTGTGTTAGTCCCATCACACACACAGAGCTATATTTTGTTCCCAGAAGCACCTATAGGACTTGAAGTGTGTTAGTCCCATTACACACACAGAGCTATATTTTGTTCCCAGAAGCACCTATAGGACTTGAAGTGTGTTAGTCCCATCACACACACAGAGCTATATTTTGTTCCCAGAAGCACCTATAGGACTTGAAGTGTGTTAGTCCCATCACACACACAGAGCTATATTTTGTTCCCAGAAGCACCTATAGGACTTGAAGTGTGTTAGTCCCATTACACACACAGAGCTATATTTTGTTCCCAGAAGCACCTATAGGACTTGAAGTGTGTTAGTCCCATCACACACACAGAGCTATATTTTGTTCCCAGAAGCACCTATAGGACTTGAAGTGTGTTAGTCCCATTACACACACAGAGCTATATTTTGTTCCCAGAAGCACCTATAGGACTTGAAGTGTGTTAGTCCCATCACACACACAGAGCTATATTTTCTTCCCAGAAGCACCTATAGGACTTGAAGTGTGTTAGTCCCATTACACACACAGAGCTATATTTTCTTCCCAGAAGCACCTATAGGACTTGAAGTGTGTTAGTCCCATTACACACACAGAGCTATATTTTCTTCCCAGAAGCACCTATAGGACTTGAAGTGTGTTAGTCCCATCACACACACAGAGCTATATTTTGTTCCCAGAAGCACCTATAGGACTTGAAGTGTGTTAGTCCCATCACACACACAGAGCTATATTTTGTTCCCAGAAGCACCTATAGGACTTGAAGTGTGTTAGTCCCATTACACACACAGAGCTATATTTTGTTCCCAGAAGCACCTATAGGACTTGAAGTGTGTTAGTCCCATTACACACACAGAGCTATATTTTGTTCCCAGAAGCACCTATAGGACTTGAAGTGTGTTAGTCCCATCACACACACAGAGCTATATTTTCTTCCCAGAAGCACCTATAGGACTTGAAGTGTGTTAGTCCCATTACACACACAGAGCTATATTTTTCTTCCCAGAAGCACCTATAGGACTTGAAGTGTGTTAGTCCCATTACACACACAGAGCTATATTTTCTTCCCAGAAGCACCTATAGGACTTGAAGTGTGTTAGTCCCATCACACACACAGAGCTATATTTTGTTCCCAGAAGCACCTATAGGACTTGAA
Organism: Lithobates sylvaticus; assembly: GCA_028564925.1. NCBI lineage: Eukaryota > Metazoa > Chordata > Amphibia > Anura > Ranidae > Lithobates > Lithobates sylvaticus. The sequence goes on from CM053026.1 coordinate 207,379,104, forward strand.
GTGTGTTAGTCCCATCACACACACAGAGCTATATTTTGTTCCCAGAAGCACCTATAGGACTTGAAGTGTGTTAGTCCCATCACACACACAGAGCTATATTTTCTTCCCAGAAGCACCTATAGGACTTGAAGTGTGTTAGTCCCATTACACACACAGAGCTCCTATATATTCTTCTCAGCAGCACCCACAGGACTTCTAGTGTGTTAGTGGCATCACACAGAGCTCCTCTATTTTCTTTGCATAAGCACCCACAGGACTTCTAGTGTGTTAGTGGCATCACACAGAGCTCCTCTATTTCTTTGCAGAAGCACCCATAGGACTTCTAGTGTGTTAGTGGCATCACACAGAGCTCCTATATATTCTTCTCAGCAGCACCCACAGGACTTCTAGTGTGTTAGTGGCATCACACAGAGCTCCTCTATTTTCTTTGCATAAGCACCCACAGGACTTCTAGTGTGTTAGTGGCATCACACAGAGCTCCTCTATTTTCTTTGCATAAGCACCCACAGGACTTCTAGTGTGTTAGTGGCATCACACAGAGCTCCTCTATTTTCTTTGCAGAAGCACCCATAGGACTTCTAGTGTGTTAGTGGCATCACACAGAGCTCCTATATATTCTTCTCAGCAGCACCCACAGGACTTCTAGTGTGTTAGTGGCATCACACAGAGCTCCTATATATTCTTCTCAGCAGCACCCACAGGACTTCTAGTGTGTTAGTGGCATCACACAGAGCTCCTCTATTTTCTTTGCATAAGCACCCACAGGACTTCTAGTGTGTTAGTGGCATCACACAGAGCTCCTCTATTTTCTTTGCATAAGCACCCACAGGACTTCTAGTGTGTTAGTGGCATCACACAGAGCTCCTCTATTTTCTTTGCAGAAGCACCCATAGGACTTCTAGTGTGTTAGTGGCATCACACAGAGCTCCTATATATTCTTCTCAGCAGCACCCACAGGACTTCTAGTGTGTTAGTGGCATCACACAGAGCTCCTATATATTCTTCTCAGCAGCACCCACAGGACTTCTAGTGTGTTAGTGGCATCACACAGAGCTCCTCTATTTTCTTTGCATAAGCACCCACAGGACTTCTAGTGTGTTAGTGGCATCACACAGAGCTCCTCTATTTTCTTTGCAGAAGCACCCATAGGACTTCTAGTGTGTTAGTGGCATCACACAGAGCTCCTATATATTCTTCTCAGCAGCACCCACAGGACTTCTAGTGTGTTAGTGGCATCACACAGAGCTCCTCTATTTTCTTTGCATAAGCACCCACAGGACTTCTAGTGTGTTAGTGGCATCACACAGAGCTCCTCTATTTTCTTTGCATAAGCACCCACAGGACTTCTAGTGTGTTAGTGGCATCACACAGAGCTCCTCTATTTTCTTTGCAGAAGCACCCATAGGACTTCTAGTGTGTTAGTGGCATCACACAGAGCTCCTATATTTTCTTCTCAGCAGCACCCACAGGACTACCGACTACAATGGCTGGAAGACCGCCAAGGGGAGGCAGAGCGTGCAGAGCCAAGAACACAGGCAGGCAGGCTCTGTTTCTAGTGGACGTGGCCGTGGACGTGGACGTGGTCGTGCATCGTCATCAGCACGTGGCCATGGGACACGCGCGTCTTTGTTTTCGGCAGCTGGACATGTGGAGCCGCATCATGCTGAAGGCTTGGTAGAATGGATGACCAAGCCCTCCTCATCCTCCTCATCCTCTCTCACCCAGGCTCAGGGTACTGACAGAGCATCATCAGCCACCCCTTCCCTAGACCCACCATGTCCTCCTGAGGAGTCCCCCGAACTCTTTGAGCACAGTGTTGGGTACATGCTCCAGGAGGATGCCCAACGATTCGAAGGCTCGGATGACGATACCCAGCTTGAGGAATCTGGCAGTACAGTTCCACCAGCTGCAGCTTACTGCCAGGTTTGCTCTAGTGGTGAAGAGGGAGGGGATGATGAGGTCACTGACTCCACGTGGGTGCCTCAAGGGAGAGAGGATGAGGAGGAGGACGAGGAGGAGGAGGATGCGGCGTCACATGTCCAACGAGGCAGGATGCCCCCTGGAGGCCAGGTAGAGGCCAGCACAGCAACTGTACAACACCGCAGAGCTCCGCCTGTGCAGGGCGCTGCCTCTGCACGTTATCAGAAAAGTTCTTTGGTGTGGGCCTTTTTTGAGACGAGTGCAGCAGATCGCACCACTGCTATTTGCAATATTTGTCTCAAGCGTATCTCGCGTGGCCAAAACATCAGCCGCTTGGGCACGACAAGCATGACCAGACATATGGCGACCTGCCATGCAGCTCGTTGGCAGGCACACATAAAAGACCCACACCAAAGAACTAAGCGGACCTCTCCTTGCTCCTCCTCAGCTGGGATCTCCATCCCCACTACACCTTCAGTCCTCTCTGAAAGCTGCTCTGAGAGGACTGAAGGTGTAGAATTCGGTGTGTCACAACCAAGTACTTGCAGTACACCGACGTCCGAATGCAGCAGGCAAATTTCCCTGCCCCAGCTGCTGGACCGTAGAAAGAAGTACACTCCCAGCCATCCACATGCCCAGCGGTTGAATGCTAGCCTTGCTAAATTGCTAGCACTTCAACTGCTGCCTTTTCAGTTGGTAGACTCGGCCCCCTTCCGTGAGTTTGTTCAATGTGCGGTTCCTCAGTGGCAGGTTCCCAAACGCCACTTTTTCTCGCGGAAGGCGATTCCGTCTCTCTACCGGCATGTGGAGGGCAATGTCCATGCCTCGCTGGACAGGGCGGTCAGCGGTAAGGTGCATATTACCGCTGACTCATGGTCCAGCAGGCATGGACAGGGACGGTACCTTTCTTTCACGGCCCATTGGGTCACTCTATTGGCAGCTGGGAGGGATGCAGGACAAGGTGCAGTAGTGTTGGAGGTTGTTCCGCCACCACGCCTCCAAAACGCGACTACTGCTACTGGTTGTGACACACCTCTCTCCTCCACCCCCTCCTCTTCTTCTTCCTCCAGTGCTCTGTCCTTGGAACCAGCGGTGCTCCGTAGGCGTACAAGGGGCTACGCAAGTACGCAGGCAAAAAGATGCCATGCCGTGCTTGCGCTGGTGTGTTTGGGGGACAGGAGCCACACTGGGCCAGAGGTTCTGGCAGCTCTGCAGGGGCAGGCCGAGAGGTGGTTGACGCCACGTCAGCTTAAGCCAGGAATGGTCGTTTCTGACAATGGCACCAACCTCCTCTCCGCCCTGCGACAGGGGCAGCTCACCCATGTGCCCTGCATGGCTCACGTCCTCAACCTGGTGGTGCAGCGGTTCTTGGGCAGGTTCCCAGGCTTACAGGATGTCCTGAGGCAGGCCAGGAAAGTCTGTGTGCATTTCCGCCGATCTTATAATGCCAGTGCTCGGCTGACTGAGCTGCAAAAGGAGCTGAACCTGCCCAAGAACCGCCTAATATCTGACATGCCCACCAGGTGGAACTCAACGTTGGCCATGCTGCAGCGACTGCACACGCAGCAGAGGGCCATCAATGAGTACCTTTGCGACTACGGCACCAGGACAGGGTCAGGGGAGCTTGGTTTTTTTTCCCCACGTCAGTGGAGCATGATCAGGGATGCATGCACTGTCCTCTCACCATTTGAGGAGGCCACGAGGATGGTGAGCAGTGACAGTGCATGCATCAGTGACACTGTCCCTCTTGTCCACCTGTTGGAGCATACGCTGCGTGGGATAATGGACAGGGCACTTGAGGCAGAACAGAGGCAGGAAGAGGAGGACTTCCTTGCCTCTCAAGGCCCCCTTTATCCGGACAGTGTTCCTTCTGTCCCACCCATCACACAGGAAGAGGATGAGGGAGGAGGAGGAGGAGGAGGAGGAGGAGGATTGTGTGAGCATGGAGGTGGAGCCTGGCACTCAGCATCAGCAGCAGCAGTCTTTTAGGGATGATGTACAGTCCCAACAAGCCAGTGGACTTGTACGTGGCTGGAGGAGGTGGCTGGCGATCATGTCATCCTCAGTGACCCAGAAGACTCCGGACCGAATGCCTCAGCTAACATACGCTGCATGGCCTCCCTGATCCTGCAAAGCCTGCGGAAGGATCCTCGTGTTCTTCGGATCAAGGAGAGGGACCATTACTGGCTGGCCACTCTCCTTGATCCGCGGTACAAGGGTAAGGTTGCGGACCTTATCTTGCCGTCGCAGAGGGAGCAGAGGATGAGACATCTCAGGGAGGCCTTGCAGAAAGGTCTGTGCAACGCGTTCCCAGAAACTGGGAGGCTACAAACTCCTGGTCCTGGGCGACGAGTTGCTGAGGCTTCGGTCAGTGGCAGAAGGAGCGGTGGGGAAGGTGGACGTCTGACCGATGCGTTCAGACAATTTTTTAGTCCGCAGCCCCAAGGTATGATCGGTTCCAGCAACCATCGCCAGCGTCTGATATACATGGTGCAGGAATACCTTGGGGCAAGGTCAGACTTGGACACCTTTCCCACCGAAAATCCTCTGGCTTACTGGGTCCTGAGGATGGATCACTGGCCAGAGCTTGCACAGTATGCAATTGAGCTACTGGCCTGTCCTGCCTCCAGCGTTCTTTCCGAACGCACATTCAGTGCTGCTGGAGGATTTGTGACTGATCATAGGGTGCGCCTGTCCACCGCCTCGGTTGATCGACTGACATTCATCAAAATGAATCAGTCTTGATCACCACCAGCTACCAGGCACCTGAGGCGGATATAACCGAATAATTTTTAATGTCACATCCCTTCCAGACTGCCTATGCTGATGCTGAGTGACTGTCCTCTTATGTTCACTGACTATCCTCTTCTCCTCCTCAATGATCCATGCCACCACACCAGTGCCTAAGCACAATTTTTCAGCCCCTTTTAACAGGGGCGTGTACTTACACGTGTGACTGCTGTGCTCCAAGTACAGTCTCTGTGAGGCCGTGTTGCAGTGTTGTGGCACCAGCACCAGTGCCTAAGGCACAATTTTTCAGCCCCTGTTTAACAGGGCGTGTACTTACAATTTTAAAAAAAAATGCTTCGCAACACGTGTGACTGCTGTGCTCCAAGTACAGTCTCTGTGAGGGCGTGTTGCAGTGTTGTGGCACCAGTGCCTAAGGCACAATTTTTCAGCCCCTGTTTAACAGGGGCGTGTACTTACAATTTTTTAAAAAAATGCTTCGCAACACGTGTGACTGCTGTGCTCCAAAGTACAGTATCTGTGAGGGCCGGTTTGCAGTGTTGTGGCACCAGCACCAGTGCCTAAGGCACAATTTTTCAGCCCCTGTTTAACAGGGGCGTGTACTTACATTTTTTAAAAAAAATGCTTCGCAAAACACGTGTGACTGCTGTGCTCCAAGTACAGTATCTGTGAGGGCCGGGTTGCAGTGTTGTGGCACCAGCACCAGTGCCTAAGGCACAATTTTTCAGCCCCTGTTTAAACAGGGGCGTGTACTTACAATTTTTTAAAAAAATGCTTCGCAACACGTGTGACTGCTGTGCTCCAAGTACAGTCTCTGTGAGGGGTTGCAGTGTTGTGGCACCAGCACCAGTGCCTAAGGCACAATACAAATCTTGATCTAATAGTTCACAGCAGGGCCCATTTCCTGCGCCCACCAAGAGTAACTATGAGGGCCTGCAGTCTTGTGCAACACCGTCCACCACCACCGCCAAAGGCCCAATTTTTCTGCCCTGTTCATCAGGTGCTTGCAATTACAAATCTTGATCTAATAACTCACAGCAGGGCCCATTCCTGCGCCCACCAAGAGTAACTGAGGGCCTACAGTCTTGTGGCAACACCGTCCACCACCACCGCCAAAGGCCCAATTTTTCTGCCCTGTTCATCAGGTGCTTGCAAATCTTGATCTAATAACTCACAGCAGGGCCCATTCCTGCGCCCACCAAGAGTAACTATGAGGGCCTACAGTCTTGTGGCAACACCGTCCACCACCACCGCCAAAGGCCCAATTTTTCTGCCCTGTTCATCAGGTGCTTGCAATTACAAACTTGATCTAATAACTCACAGGGCCCATTCCTGCGCCCACCAAGAGTAACTGTGAGAGCTTACAGTCTTGTGGCAAAACCGTCCACCACCCCCAATTTTTCTGCCTGTTCAACAGGTGCATGAATTACAAATCTTGATCTATTAACTCACAGCAGGGCCCATTCCTGTGCCCACCAGTCTTGTGGCTACACAACATCTAATAGGGCAAATTTCTGCAGAGTATATACGCCAGGCCCCTACTTTCAAACATCCAACTTACAAACGACTCCTACTTGCAAATGGAAAGAGAAAACAGGAAGTGAGAGGAAATCTACCCTAGGAAGGGAAATTCTATCCTGTTAGATTTAATTTGGGAAAAGGTATCTCCTCTCTACTGATACTTTATCACCAATCCTTGTTTCAATTAAAACCCCACTTTTCCAAAAACATTTGTCATTGGGACGGAAAGTGAGGTGACATGTTCTGAACAGATGTGCAAAGACAGCAAATGTTACAGGGGTGATAAACCCCTCCCTATGTTCTCCAAAAAGCTTAAAAATAGATTTTTTTGGGATGGAGCTACACTTCATAATGTACCTGTTCAGATTCTACTTAAGATCAAACCTAAAGCCGCAAGTGGTTTTAAATGGCTTCTTTTTTTCCTTTACAAATGTCATTTTGTGCAAGGACAGTTCTAAACACGGAAACACATGCCACTTCACAGGCATACTTTGGACACCCCCCAGGTACCATATTTAAAGGAAAATGTCACTTTTTTTTTTCACTTTATGCATCATTAAAATGACTGCTCCCGAAAAAACGTTAGTTTTTAAAAGTTCTTTTTGCATTGATATATGTCCCCTGGGGCAGGACCCGGGGTCCCCAAACCTGTTTTATGACATTAACATGCATATTGGCCGTTGTAATTAGCACTTTTGATTTCGAACGTTCGCGTCCATTATAACGTATAGGGTTCGAAAATTCGCGCGAACTTTCGGTCCGTTTCGAAGGTTCTGGTTCGAACCGAACCCGGGGGTGTTCGGCTCATCCCTAGCAGAAACTATTCCCTTGCACAAAAACCTAAAGCTTTCCAGGGAAAAAAAATCATTTAACAGAATCATGTTGAACTAGTAAGGGTCCATTACCAATTAAATTTTTTTGGAGCCAAAAAACTCAATGATTTCAGTAAAGCTGGAATTAAATAAGTGAACCACGAAAACAGATTAGTCTAAAGAAAAAGCAGTGACTTTGCAATTTGCTGTGCAGGTACTCGGGTCATAGAGCTCTGAAACTTGGTGAACTGTCAAGCGGTCAACACAACACTTTATCAACTTTCTTTGTTGGGAAATTTACTAATAATGTTTGTAACTATTCTTTCATTTTCCATCAGCTTTGCTCGAAAATCAAAGTTACATAGGCACATGGGTTAAAATAGTCCCATGTCCATCAAGTTCAACCAAAAACATTATTTTAGGGCTAGAATTTTTTTCCAAAAATCTACATTGATGGCTTTGACTTCTTAATTTTAGAACTAATCCTAAAAAGCTTGATTAAAGAAAACATTTCCATGAAGTTAAACAAAGCAAAATTGCCTGATTTCACTAGTGCTTTATAGTGTCCTCTGGTAAATTAAATAAAACATGTGATAATAAATAGTGACTGTTACTGTAGTGAAACACTGAAAATCAATGTACTAAACATGATGATAAATGATAATCAGAAGTGCTCTTACTGTCGTTAAAGCATGTGAGCAGAATTGTAACACTGAGATGCATTCAACACATTGTATGTGATTTTTATCAAACATTGTGACTTTCACAAATTATTCCCAGAAGGTGAATCTTCCAAGTATACCTTTTTTAAATGAAAACTATTGTTTTCCCTGTCCTGCAGTGATTATTTTTGGTGAATGTCACATTCACAGCTTTAAAAAATGTCTCTTTGTGACCCTAGAAACTGTATATGCCCAAGATGGGGTTTGTAGGGTAGCATGTGGCTTAAGTGAATCTCCATGTCAAACCTGAAAATCAGTTCCCTCAACTCCACTAAAGAAGAATATGTATCATGTTATATTACCTTTTTTGATACTTGTGACTCCAACTGTTTTTATTCTTTTTGTGCATCACACATAGTAGACAAGCTACCTTTTAGTTATTTTATTGCTTATTCTGACAACATATTTGAAGTGTATGTATAACCAAAAAGATTTTTCCATTTTTGTCTAGGGAGTAGGAAAGAATTAAAACCTCTATAGGGCTATATTTTTTTTTACATTGACTTACACTCACTGGTCTGGTGACAACTCTAAAATGTGTTGCCATTGACTTACACTCACTGGTCTGGTGACAACTCTAAAATGTTTATTTTTCCCTCACATTCCTTCATGGTAACAGTAGTCACCTAGACAAATAAAGGGGCGGATCACCCCAGCAGGGACACAGACCGTAACAAAAACTTGACAGAAGATTTAACCCATTCCCAACTGATGCAAAGCTAAAAACTGAAAGTATATATACCCCGACATACACTTTTAACCCAACTGAAATCTCAGTAAAATATATATAAACACATTTTTAGTGCAGCGAAATGGTAATTACCTAAAGTCTTACTGTTGGTTTGTTTGCTGAATCATCTCCAGCTCTCCTAAATTAGCCTGTCACCCAAAAGTCAAGTAGGTGAGGACCCCCTGATAAATCAGAGCTACAGCTCTCCAAGCAGCACAAAGAATAAGAATAATGCGGATTGTTTAGCTCTGTCTCAATGGACAGTGTGTTTTGGACCACTGTAGAGACTACTCTCAAACTGAGTGTACTGGGCCTAATCTGCAGACAGATTGTAGAGGACAAGCTGATTTAGGGAAGTTAAAGCTGTTTTAGTAAACAAATCAATGGTAAGACTTTAACTACCTACTATTTTACTAAATCCTAAATGTATTTATATCATTTTTAATACGTCTTTAATCAGGCTTTACATACACAAATGAACAGTGGGTAATTTATACCAGAATTCATTATTTAAAAGATAATGTGTGCATTTTTTATGGATTTTTCTATATTTTTCAGTATTCACTATTGACTACTTTTGCAAGCTTGAATTGGCTGATAAATTGCACAGTCAATTGTTTTACCAAAAATCATTATTACTGATCACTTTTACATGGCAGCAGAAAATGAAAATTCATCAAAATACAATTTGCATTGGAGATTCCTATAAACAGGAGAATTCATAAAGTACAGCTGTCGATAGAACATGATTTATAAGTGCTGTATTTTAAGGTTTCAAGGTAAAAAAATAAAAAGTTGCTAGTGAATGCTACTTTTTTATATCCATGTCCAATGAATTATCACTCAATTTACTAAGTGAAGAGTCTCAGCCCCTATACTGATTCAGCCTCCACATGTTCACATAATTGTTCCCTAATTAACATAATGGTTCACCCTTTCACAAAACATGAAATGTAGAACTAACTCATAACACCCTCTGACATCTTTGGTCCCTGAGGCCCTTACCTCTTTGGAAGATTATCTTCTGCCACCCATGCCTTCTGGTGTAGCTGTCTGGGTATTTGAAAAATGCAGTACACAGCCCAAAGGCTGTGTAGTTACATAATTCTCCCAATAGTGAGTGAGCATTGGTCAACACTGCCACATGACCATTGAGAATCTCTCTGAGCTTCCTTTGTTCCAGGATGTCATCCCAAAAAAAAATGGGTGCTGTTTTCAAATGCCCGGACTGCTAAATCAGCTAGCGTGGCCAGTGAAACATAATCATCCAAGAAGGTAAGTGAAGGGTAGGGGTAGGTGGGGTAGGTGTTATGAGTTAGTTCAACTTTTCATGTGTGAAAAGGTGAGGATAGATGCTTATCTATGACACACAGGGGTTTATTTACTAAAGCTGGAGAGTGCAAATTCAGGCTCACGTCTGCATAGAAATTGATCAGCTTCTAAACTTGTTCAATTAAAGCAGAAGTAAACTCATCCATTAAACAGTTTCAGTTACAGCACGTGCTGGAAATGTAGCACTCCCATTGGTTATACTCTTAACCAAACTGTCAAACAATCCAATGGCTGGCGTCATAACTGATCACATGTGCAGGATTATGGCAGTTGTAGATTGAGCAGAGGCAACAATGGCAGCTTCATTGGCGGAAAACAATAGGGGGGTTTACTTACACTTTAAGTTTTGGCAATACAACTTGCAAGCTGATTGGTTTCTATGCAGAAGTGAGCCTGATTTTGCACTTTCCAGCTGTTGCAGAACTACACGTCCCATGAGGCATTGTAAAACTCTGACATTCACAGACATGACTAGGTCATGATGGGAATTGTAGTTCCTGAACAACTGGAGGGCCATAGTTTGAAGACCCCTGCTTTAGAGGGTAATGAGTAATCTAACTGATTGCTTTTCCCCTCATGGTAACGCAGTTCCCATTACTTGGGCGGCGTTACCGCAATTACATCTACCGCCACTAGGTGGCAGTAGTGTAATTCCGGTGTCCTGCCGAAAAAGTTCCCCCCCAAATAAGGACCCCCTGTACTGCGCAGGCACAGCCCTTTGCGCAGTACGGAGGACTACGGAGCTTACGAAAATTGCCGAACCTAAACAGCTCTGAGTGAACTCTACACCACGCAGGCGCAGTTAACATGTAATTGTACAAGGTGATGCCGCACGCTCACGATGCTCGTGCTACTCTGCGAGGGGCATCTGTTGTGTAACTAAGGGGGGTCTAATATTACTGTAACCAAGGGGCACATTTATTATTATTGGTAAGATGACCAACACTGCACATATTTAGTAATTTCATAAATCTGAGCACCAGTTAAATGTTATCAATTGTTTTTTGTGTTTCTTTTTCATATATTTGCTTAGGATATGTATTCTTTCTCTTTTAGGAAGCAGTGGTCAGCGTTTGGATACAGTTTAGTGATGGAGTTGTAACACCTCTTGATATCTACGATTTCAAAGACTTTTCCATATTTGCTACATCCCTTGATGAATCCATTGTTTCCATTCAACAAAGTAGTTTAATTAAATTGCCCATAGTGATAGCAGAAGGGGAAGGACAAGGGGCTCTGGTAAAGGTTGACTTCATGATTTCTGAATCTTGCCAAAAATCTAAGAGAAAAAGTGTTCTTGCAGTAGGAAATGGATATATCAAGGTCAAGTTTGGGCAAAATGATGCAATTTCTCCTGGTGGGAGTGAGGAGGATATTGAAAATCACACCAGTGACCGCAGACAGAAAACTACAGACCAAGACCGTTATGGTAGCGATGGGAGGTATGATGGCTCTGTTCTAGAACGTGATAAAAGTGCCATACGAAAAGGAAGTACTACTGCTAGATCAGTGTTAAACAATAGGATGTATGGGAGCAGATTTTCTGAAGATAGTCCTCTGCAAAACATCCCAATAGATTTTACCAATTTTCCTGCCCAAGTAGACTTACCGAAAAGCAATGGAGAGGCAGAAGACAATGACCTAATGCAAGCACACAGAGGCTTGAGTGATCTAGAGATTGGAATGTATGCATTACTTGGGGTTTTCTGCCTTGCCATCCTAGTCTTCCTAATTAACTGTGCCACATTTGCCCTGAAATATCGTCACAAGCAAATGCCAGTGGAAGGACAAGCAAACCTGACTCATTCTCATGACTGGGTATGGCTGGGTAACGAAACGGAGTTACTAGAAAGCACACCAGATGTATCCCCACAGCAAGATGAGCACACCACCATCATAGACCGAGGGATTACCTTAGAAGAGAGTCATCATCTTTTCAATGGTAATACACAGAAGAATGTGCAGAGCCACTCACATCGATCCGGAGAAGAAACAGAAAAAACTGTGAAAAACAAGAAAAATGATCCCTTGCATTCCCCAACTTCAAAGAGAAAGCGAGTAAAATTTACTACCTTCACCACAATCCCTGCTGATGACAGTTGTCCCACAGTCAAGTCATTATTGACAGCCAACGAAGATGATATTAAATGGGTGTGCCAAGATATGGACTTAGGAGAATCCAAGGACCTCAGAAACTATATGCAGAAGTTTAAAGATAAAATATAAATAACCAGTTGAAATGATGTTCTGCAAATATCAATGCCTTCAAGTTTTTTTTATGATTTATTGTGATTATGAAGGACCACTGGGTTTTCCAACCCCATGTGTTCTCTAACACATAGATGCCAAAATGTGCATAGTTTTCTAAGACAGAGCAAATACTAAGTTAATGAAAATCAGATGGATGTATAGACTGGAAGGGAATGAGTCAGCAAATGAATGTTCTTTCACAAGATAATAAAGTAAAAAAAAAAAAAATCATGCATACAGTGGAGGTACCAAAAACAGTTTATAAAAAAAAACAAAAAAACTGTGAAAAAAAATTATTTTATATTTCTAAGAAATGTAACTAAAGGACAATATGTAAAACAATATTTTCACAAACCTAGAAAGCATTCCTTGCCCCATTTCTGTAAATATGTATAATAAATGGGGGAGGGAGACTATGTCAGTTACATTTTTTTGTTGTGTTATTCAAATTCTTGCAAGGGCCTACGTAGAAGGTTATTTATGATGGTCCATATATACTGCTCATATCTATCCATGTCTTCCCCCATAAAGCATTAATCCCAGGGGAGTCAGTTAATACAGAATTTTCTTGCATAAAGCAAAAAGCATAATACAGTATGACCTTGTAATTGATAACAACCAATACAAATGCAGTAATTGAATGGACATTTATGTGTAAAATCTGATTGACTGCTTTGGGTTGCTTTGGTTTGCATTTTTAATTGAACAAAGCAGCATTTGAACAATTTACAGGCGAATACCATATTTGACTGTATGATCCTCTGACCTACCAGCAATGCACAATGACCTGATGGTACTAGAATATTATTAGGTTGTTTTTTTTTGTTAGTGGATGCTGTTAATGTGAATATAATGAGTTAATTCATACATGTAATAGGTGAGGTAGTGATGCCGTGTAAACCTATAGTAACCAATGAAATTCCAGCTCAGTTTAGGGTAATGAGAACAATGACAGAGTATTGCAATGGGTTTCTGTACATTACACATTTTAATAAACAATGGCCTACAGCATGTCCACAGAAATGAATGATGCCTACTAGAGAAGGTATCTCAATAAATGCTTATGCACTAAATGGTAGAGTATTTAAACTCAAAAAAGACATGACAGCTCATCTGAGTCAAAGGTTTTGGCCTACTGGTGCTACAATGTCAACGCATCTTTAAGCCATGCATTTGAGAATGTTTTCAGGGATAAATTAAACATTTCTGAAGAGCTAAACCTGACTAGGCAATTTAACTATAAAGTACAATGACCCACAAATATATATTACTTATTCTGTGATTTAAAATGGAGATGGTATTTTGCCTTTTTTATCTCGGCAGAATAACAATGTTACATTACCAGAGCACAAGCTGCAAACTCAGAATATGACATAATAGTTTGCAGTCTCCCTGTTCAATCTTTCTATTGTTCACAGAAGACTTCAGCACCTGGTGGAAGCCAAGACACAGTAGAGATACAACACAGTCACTTCCAGCGCTAATAGGTCTTCCAAGGTGTGGAGTAACAGATGTCAGATAAAATGGTGGTGTGAAACATATATATGGTATCCAAAACTGGGTGCCTTCCTCAGATGGGGTAATCCGAAAGGAACTACAAGAAAAACAGAAATGGAAAGCGCGCACACCTAGTGCCTTACCAAAGGTAGTTTAATAAGAAGAAATTTTTATATAAAAGTGGGTACTCACAAAATGCAACTGACAAAAGTCCAAAAAAAAAAGGCCTAGCTCTGAGGAAGGAGGTGCACCCCCGAAACGCATTAGCTGTACCCCGTGTTCTGTGCATGTCCATGCACTGTTTTTATGGCCTTTTGTCAGTTGCATTTTGTAAGTACCCACTTTTATATAAAGATTTCTTATTATTAAATTACCTTTGGTAATGCACTAGGTGCGTGCCTTCCATTTCTGTTTTTCTTGTGAAGCCGAGACACACTTGGATCCATAATTCCAAAAGAGCCGAAGAGTCACATGTCATCAAATCTGCAAGATATTAAAAGAAAGTGGAGTTAATTTACTAAAGGAGAAGAGAATGTTAATTTATAAAACGAAATGTTTATATCAGCTTTGTAAATACGGTGAATCTTTGTTCTCTTTGAATACCCAGTCATTTGTAAGGAAAAAAAATGTTTTAAAGGGTATTTGTGGCCAAGATGTAAAATCCTATATTCATTAGCATATTGTACCACAATTATTTACAGCCTACTTCTTTTAATCTGAATTAACTTGAAGTTTGAATATTATTTTTGATGAATCACAGACATTTACTTCCTTGAATTCTGTAACTCATGTTCACTAGGCCATGTGAGTAGATACTGTTGTGTCACACATTTCACAGAGCCTGTCTTCTGAGGTGCTGAGAGGAGTTAGCATAGGAATCACTGCTTGCAGGCAACAGGTTAACACGGGATGGTATATGAGGTAGCGAAGCCGCTGCAAGCGCGTTGGTGTCTCTAATAACCGCACTCCCCACTCACAACTTCAGGTACAGGCTCTGCAATGGTGTAGAAAATTGAAGAAAACAGCTGAACGGTCGCACTCCAAATAACACCTTTTATTCGTGACAAAACAGTGTAGAAGATCCAAAATCTCTTACATCATGGTGATGAAAGGTACAGACAGGCTAATGCGTTTCACATCAATATAGATGCTTAATCATGCTATGATTTTTCTACATGGGATGGGATATGTAGTCCTTAGAAATTGAAAGTAAACCAAAGGAATGACCAGAGGAGAAGCCACAAAGCACGCAGGGAATTCACGAAAATTGTGGAAAGAGATGGTCAGCAGGCAGGCAGCATTCACAATATAAAAGGAGATTATTCAAGTAAGCTTATAATAAATTGTCAAAAAAAAACTATCAGTTGTCTTGCTATTACAGTTCTGATATTATAAAATAAAGGTGTGTGACTATAGGTCTTCTTTCAAGCCAACCTCATGTTTTTATTTTTTGCAGGCATCAGGCCAAAAAATTACAGACATACAACTCTTTCCACAGACATATAATTATTATAATTTCAGTTTTTACAATAGCAGCAGTAGTAACACTGTGCTGATGTTTTGAGGCACTTACCGTACTATTACTGTATATAATACATATCTGAACACTGGAAATCTTGCAAGCTACCATACACAAATAATAGGTTTTTATGTAGAAAGCTGCTAGCACTGATCACGTCCCATAAGGCTGTGCACTCAGCATATAAGTAAAAGAAAAAAGTGCTGCGTTAACTTCTAGTAATAAATAATTACCTGTGCTGTTCGCACCAGAACCTGCGAACGGACCGAAAGTTTGCACGAACGTTAGAACCCTATTAGTTACAATGGACGCGAACGTTCGAAATCTAAAGTGATAATTATAACGGCCAATATGCATGTTATTGTTATAAAAAAGGTTTGGGGGCCCGGGTCCTGCCCCAGGGGACATGTATCAATGCAAAAAGAAGTTTTAAAAATGGACGTTTTTTTCTGGAGCTGTGATTTTAATGATGCATAAAGTGAAAAAAAAAAGTGAAATATTCCTTTAACCACTTCCCTACCCGCCCATAGTCATATGACGCCCACAAGGTGGATCTCCCATCCTGGGTGGGCGTCATATGACGTCCTCCCATTCCCGGCCGCCTGGGGTCCTGAGCAGTGGGGGCGCTCAGGACCCGGTGCGAGTGCCCGGCGGCCGCGATGTCCGCCGGGCACCCCCGATTGCCCGTTAAAACAACGGGACCCTGTTATAAATATCCCCTATTTTGTAGACGCTATAACTTTTGCGCAAACCGATCAATATACGCTTATTGCGATTTTTTTTACCAAAAATATGTAGAAGAATACGTATCGGCCTAAACTGAGTAAAAAAAAATAGTTTTTTTTAAAAAAAATGGGATATTTATTATAGCAAAAAGTAAAAAAATATTGTTTTTTTTTCAAAATTGTCGCTCTTCTTTTGTTTATAGCGCAAAAAATAAAAACCGCAGGGGCGATCAAATACCACCAAAAGAAAGCTCTATTTGTGGGAAAAAAAGGATGTCAATTTTGTTTGGGTGTAACGTCGCATGACCGCGCAATTGTTAGTTAAAGCGACGCAGTGCCAAATCGCAAAAAGTGCACTGGTAACGAAGGGTGTAAAATGGCCCGGTGCTGAAGCGGTTAAATATGGTACCTGGGGGGTGTCTAAAGTATGCCTGTGAAGTGACATGTACCCAAAATAAAACCCTATACCTAAAACCCTCTAGACTATATCTGTAGCAAACCACATACATAAAGTACTCTAATGACACCACTAATTAAAAAAATGTGTGACTCCAATCTAGTGCAAATTGTGAACTAATGCCTTTCCATGTATACACACTCTAAAATTTGCCAATAGAAGATCACATACATAAAGTGCTTATAGTGACCCAACTTATTGTCAAATAAGGTGACTCTGTGCAACAATATAATGCAATATGTACAGTAATATTAAAATATCATCATCTGTCATAAAATGAGAAATCCAATATATATGTGCTCAAATTATATTCACAAACATGTTCCCATGCACTACAAAGTGCTATGTGCAAAGTGCTATACAGTGGAACCTCGGATTACTCAGTTCCAGGAGTATGCACGTAATCCAAATTACTCGCATATCAAAGCGAGTTTTCCATTGAAGTCAATGGAAACGAAAATAATTTGTTCCGCATTGACTCCAATGGGATGCAATACCGCATGCGGCCAGAGGCGGGGGGCGCCAGAGAGTATTGGAAACGGCCAAAAAGGCCCGAGCACACTTCGGCTGACCTTGGCAAACCTCGTAAAGACTCCGTCCACTAGCCTTTCCGAGGTCAGCCGAACTGTCCTCTGGCCTTTCCGCGCATTTCCGAGCACCGACGATCGGCGTTGTTCGGCTCCGGCGCCCCCCACCTCAGGCCAAAAGAGGTACTGCACACCACTTTTGACCTGAATCCTGCTTGTTTTGTGAGACAACACTCGCAAACCCAGTTAGGATTTTTTGAAATACAGTGCTCGTTTTGCGAAACGCTCTTTAACTGTGCTACTCGCAAACCGAGGTTCCACTGTATTGCCTGATTCATAAAATGACATGCATTACATATAAAGTTCATTTACAGTTCAAAATCTAAAGCAGCTGGTGATAACAAATGTGTCCTTGTGTCCACTTGGGTGCTCCCCCCTTCAGTATGTGCGCTCACCTTAGAGCGTGTGACCCTGCAATTAAGCCTGGTCAGAACACGCATATGAGCCACCTCTGGGTTCAGTGATTGTGTTGGAAAACTGGGCCGGTTGCTGACGTTTTCCACATGTATATGATAAAAAAAAACTTGATAGTGTGATATTGTTTAAACACTATTTATTTATAAAATGTAACCCCTTTTATAGGGTACTCACATTTTTACAAGATCAGAGGTAATGCTGAATTAATGTGTCCTTTCCTTTGCTGAGAACACTTCACTGCCTCCTGCACCATCCTGTCCCCTCCCCAACACATGGCAATACCAGGATTATGACGTATCTTCCTCAGGGGGACAAAAGGACACATTTGTTATCACCAGCTGCTTTGGATTTTGAACTGTGAATGGACTTTATATATAACACATGACATTTTGTGAATCAGGCAATATAGCACTTTGCACATAGAACTTTGTAGTGTATGGGAACACGTTTGTGAGGACTCTGTGAAGGCCAGTCAAGTTCCTCCACCCCAAACTTGCTCATCCATGTCTTTATGGACCTTGCTTTGCTAAGTGAACAGCCTATAATGCTTTAGTAAATCAACCCCAGTGAGTCCTCAGAGCAGTGATTTCTTATTACACAGCTCAGTATCAGACAAACATCAGACAAACAGAGATTTACAGCTATCATTGTCTACTGTGTGATATCTTTTGCTAACAAACAGTGCTCAGGGAGTCCTTTGTTACAGTCTACATTGTTATTTAAAGAACAAAGATTGTTTTATACAGCATATAAAAACATATAAAAAAACAGGTTTAAAAATGTATAATCTTTAGGGAAAAAAAATACTAAAGTTGACCCTAAACCATTATAGCTTCCCTTCGAAGAATAGCAAAAAATAAGCATCAGCTGAAAAACATTTTTACGTAGCTTTCTTAGTTCAAAGGTACTATTACTACCTAACAATACACCGTATGATAAATATTATATAAGCCATGATCTTGAGTCAGAGAGAAAAATCCATGCATTGTTTATACTACATTATAGAACAACTTTTATTGAAAAATATATACTGAAATTCTAATTTCAAACTATATCATTATTAAAGATGCTCTATTTTATTCTAAACAAGGTATGTGCAAGTTTCTACTGTGCAGGAAACTCACACCCAAAAATATTTTATATATAGTCAATAAAAGGTGTTTTATTCTCTTTTCCCTACTTCATTATAATATTTGAAGACTTTCGCACAAAGTTTTCACCTATGAGCACAGCAGTTAGCTTTCTAACATACAGGGAGGGGGCACTGGAACAGGTAAGATAAGAGGAGACAGGGTTAAGTAAACTACTAGAGCACACACTATTACTGAGGGAGACGGCATTGAAAAAACGGACAGTGAAAGATAGACTGATGCTGGATGAACGCACAGAAAAACTGGAAACAGTAAGTATCATATGTGACACATTCTCGCCTCAGGGCAGTGTAACTCTGCGATTCTGTTTACCCTCTTATCCTGTTGGTGGGATAGAAAGAGAACAAGCAGAAGACTTGTATGGTGTAACAAATTAGTCTGTGCACACCCAGTAGGCTTCAAATGTGGCATCCTGGACTTTTTTTTACAAGTGGATAAATCTCAGGAACAGACTATATGAACAGTTGTTTTTGTCTGAATTGTCATACATTACACATGAAAATATGGATGGCTGGCAACAGTAGCATAATTGGAAGTCTGAAGTGAACATTGAATTCTCTACTCCTTCTGTAAATCAACCTCATTGAATGGTAAATTACAGGAAATTACAGGAATATTCCACTTTACACTATATAGGACTTGTGCAAAAGGCAATGACTAACACACTGCAACTATTCAGACAATTTTTATCACTGGGCCACTTAAAGAAGAAGTAAACCCTGATGGGTTTTATATACTCTTTTGCTCCCTGCAAACCCTGCATATTAAAAGCATAATGGGCTAGTATTCATCGTATACTATCCCTTTATGTGACACTCACCTGAAAAAGAATCCCGTGCTGTCCCCTGTGCAGGCCGAATCCATCTTCATCCCACTTCCTTCTGGGGCTGCACACTCCGGCTCTGTGACTGGCCGGAGCCGCGTGCCGTCAGTCACGGCACATGCAGAGGAAGAAACGGCACAGAGGCCTGTTTCGTCACAGTGCATGCACCGATGACATCATTGGTGCACTACAAGGGAAATATCTCCTAAACGGTGCACATTTAGGAGATATTTCCACTACCTATAGGTAAGCCTTATTCTATGCTTACCTATAAGTAAAAGTCAGGAAGGAGGGTTTACAACGACTTTAAAAATTGTGTGTATATATATATATATATATATATATATATATATATATATATATATATATATATATATATATACATACACAAATTTTTTAAAGTTAATCTTCTTTAACTTTTTTTTAGGTTTGGCGAAATAGGGAAGGATTAGAACCATTGTCAAGTTTTTAATTGCTGCAATGAAGAGAAAAGCAGCACACAGAGTGGATTCTGAAGCAGGATTTACTGAAGTCCCATGTCAGCAAAAAAGTTACACCCCTCAAACATTTTATTGGAGATTCATCCTCCCTGTTCTGGTCACCATGAAAAAAAACTGACTGGAAATTCAAAATGTTATAGTTGTCACAAAACAAGTGGTGAGGGTAAACCTTTCATTGTTCTATAACAGCTAAGAGGAGAATTTTGATTACTTTAAAGATATTTCCACACCCTTCCTGATACATTTCTGGGATAGAAAGTGAAGTTCAAAATTATATTTTGTATATACAAACTTTATAACTGTTGAAAGCTGATTTGTTGAACTTCCAAATGTGAGCTAAGATTAGAACCAAATCATATTGCTCGCCCACTTCTGAATTTTAAACAGGGTGCACCTCCAACCATATTTTATACTTGGTAGAGATGAGTACCAAATCCCGAATGCTGAGTGACTTGGATTTGATCCTGATTCCCACACCAGGGAAGAAAAGGCAGTTTGCACATCAAGTTATCCAGCACTGGTTTGCTAAACTGTATTAAATAAAGCCTATATACAGTAGTTACATGCGTATTTAGGCCTGGTTCACACTAGTGCGATTTCAGTTGCAACTTGAGGCTGAAGCACATGACAAGGTAAATTGCATTGCTTTCAATAATGTCCGTTCACATCAATGCAACTCAGTACCAAGCCATGTTGGAAGAGGTTCCTGTACTACTTTGGTGTGATACCAATGTGATTTTCGCCTCATAGAATATTGAAACTTTATCAAAGTTCCATCCAACTGGCACTGAAAGTCGGATCAATATCGTTTTTCAGCAGTGTGAACATAGCCTTAAGTTAATACCCAGCGCCACCTAACACAAATAAAAACAATAACGTGTCATGAATAAAATGCATTGTAGACTGGAAGAATGTAATATTTATATATATATATATATATATATATATATATATATATATGTCTATATTATACAACTTGTCATGTCATTAAAGGTTGCCTGGTTTCCTCCATGACTGTTATGGTGGTTTTATAAGCGTGTACCCTGTGGGATCACAACAAATCAAGACATCAGTATTTGCAACCTGTTGGCAACTGATGAAAGAGTTAATGTATGGCAATGCAATCTTACAACTTGTACTGATTGATGAGCCACGGTGTTGTTTAAGCTGCATATGGGTGAAGCAAGGAAATCATTCAACCAATATAAACTCATCATCTATCAACCTTATTAAATTTACATCAGAAGTTATTTCATATGAAAGCATGCGTGAGAGCTACATTCCATAGAAAATTATTAATTATTATTATTAATTTAATTAAATTAGAGAACTTAACTGTTCCACTGCTTATTGTGCTAATGTTCACAAAAGAAATAAAGCATACAGTAATTTCATTCGCCTGAGATGTCAGTAAAAAAAGAAGAAAAAAATATATATACCCGGGTCCCCGGGTTACAAACATGATAGGGTCTGTAGGTTTGTTCTTAAGTTGAATCTGTTTGTAAGTCGGAACAGGTACATTTTTTAAGTGTAGTTCCAGCCATAAAAACTATTTTTAAGCTTTTCGGATAGCATAGGGAAGGGTTAAAATGTTTGTTTTGCTGTCTGTGCACCTGTTCAGAAGATTTCACCTCACTTCCTGTCCCAATGACAATTGGATTTTGAAAATTTTGGGTTGTTGTGGAAACAAGCCTTGATAAAAAAGCATCAGTGGAGGTACCTTTTTCCCATAATAAATCTTACAGGAGTGAATTTCCCTTCCTAGGGGTAGATTTCCTCTCACTTCCTGTTGTCTCCCCCCGTTTGTAAGTAGGAGTCATTTGTAAGTTGGATGTTTGTAACTAGGGGACCCCCTGTATATATATATATATATATATAGAAAAAAATATTTACCACCAAATATTTTGTTATTTCTTGGTATTTTAGTACCTGATATGCCATGAATCTTCAAATATATATATATATTTATTTATACACAGTACTGTGCAAAGGCTTTAGGCAGCTGTGAAGAAATACTGTAAAGTAAGAATACTTTCAAAAACATATATTTTAATTGTTTATTTTTATCAACCTACAAAATGTAAAGTGAGCGAACAGAAGAAAAGTCTAAATCAAATTTTGGTGTGACTACCCTTTGGCTTTGAATCAGCATACATTTTTCTAGGTACAGTACACTTGCACAAAGTTCTTGAAGGGACTCTGCAGGTAGGTTGTTTAAAACATCTTGGATAACTAACCACAGCTCTGCTGTAATCTCAGACGGACTCGATGAGGCCCTATGGGGGCCAAACCATCACTTCCAGGACTCCTTGTTCTTCTTTACACTGAAGATAGTTCTTCATACAATTGGCTGTATGTTTGGGGTCATTGTCCTGCTGCAGAATAAATTTGGGGTGAATCACACACCTCCCTAATGGTATGGCATGATGGGTAAATAACTGCCTGTATTTCTCACCAGTAAAGCAAGGCAGAGGTTCCTTGCAAGTTTGGGGCTGCGTTTCTGCAAATGGTCATGAAATGTGGTCAGGATTAAAGGTGTTCTTAATGCTGAGAAACACAGGCAGATACTTATCCATCACACCATACCATCAGAGAGGCATGTGATTGGCCCCAAATATATTCTACAGCAGGACATCGACCCAAAACATACAGCCAATGTCATTAAGAACTATCCTTAGCATAAATAAGAACAAGGAGTCCTGGAAGTGATGGTTGGGACCCCACAGAGCCCTGAACTCAACATCGAGTCTGTCTGGGATTACATGAAGAGACAGGAGGATATGAGGAAGCCTGCATCCGCAGATGATCTGTTGTTAGTTCTCCATTTTGTTGATTGACAAAAATAAACTATTAACACTTCTCTTTCTGAAAGCATTTCACACCTGCCTAAAACTTTTGCACAGTACTGTATTTCCTGGGGAACCTCGTGTATTTTTTGTATGTTATGTACCCCCTTAAAATCCACACCAGACATTTTTTTCATTCTTGTTGTAGGATGTGCTCAGGGGCGGACTGACCATTCGGCCACTTGGGCACTGCCCGAGGGCCCCAGGCCACTAGGGGGCCCCATCAGGGTTGCCAGCCTCAGTAAAACCAGGGACAGTATGTTAAAATCTGTGTTTTTTTTACATATGTCTCTGAAATGTCCCTTACCAACATCCTTTTGGTCTAGAAATCCCGAGATTATAGCTATACTGTATATATAGCTATAGTATACCATGTGTACATGTATGTGTATACTGTGTGATTGTATACTGTGTGGCCCCATAATCTCTGATTGCCTGGGGGCCCCATAATCTCCTATTGCCGGGGGCCCCATGATTTGTCAGTCCGTCCCCTGGATGTGCTACTGCTAAAATAACATTTACAAAGAAAAAAAATTATACTTTTTCAATTGATCATACATGAGCAATAAACCCCTCAAAAGGTCCCCCAAATTACATAGCAGACCTTTCATTTACAGCATTTTTTCATACCTACCTAAAACTTTTTGCAAACTTTTATTATATATATATATATATATATATATATATATATACAGCTGCAGTTTGCCTATGGGAATATTACACAAGTAGGGTTCATTATTCAGGATGTTTGCAAACTAAGTTTGTATCAGTAACCTTTTTATTTTAAATTTATAGTTTTAAACGGTTCCATTGTGCTTGTACTTGCATTAAACATCCTGCCAGGTAAGAAGGAATTTCAATTGAAAAAATTCCTGTAACATGGTTGGGTGCTTTCACTGAACACGTTTGCTTAGCTAGTTTAAAAATATCTTCAGCAGTAAGTCACAAACTACGCTTTCATTTAAAAAAATATCCCATCCAACCTATATTATTCTCATTGCACCTTCTTTGCGCCTATTAAAGCAAAATTCCAGCTCAATGCAGAGCTGAAATACGTATGGCAGAATTATTTTATTTTAAAAAAAAAATTGTAATTTTGAGGGGCCGGTCTTGTGATCCAAGAGTTCCTGCCAGAAAGCACAGGCACCTCTTCAAGCACTACTGCAGCAGCGGCAGCGGCACAGCCTGGTCAAGACCCTCTCCCAGCCTACTGACTGACCAATAAAGGAGCAGCAGAGCAGTCATACAGTCATCTATCTGCTCACACTCTTCTCTCCTCTTGTCAATGTGCTCTCTGTTAGCAATGTTCCCTACAGTAGAGCCTAACTGACTCAGTGGTGGGCCTCTCTCTCCCGGTCTTGGTATAGCTGTACAGAGGATAACTTGATGTGGATAACACAAATCTAACTACTTAAGCCTCGAACACACAATCGGATTTTCGGCAGACAAAGCATCAGACTTTTGTCCGAAGGGCGTGTGCCAGGAACTTGTTTTGCATACAAACGGTACACAATTGTCTGCCAACAAAAACTAACATAGTGACGTACTACAAGGAATTTCAGCTCTTGACGGCCACCCTTTGGGCACCTTCTGCTAAAGTCGTGTTTGGTGAGCATTGATTCCGAGCATGCGTGTTTGTACTTTGGACTTTTGTGTGACGGTCTTGTGTACACATGATAGGAAAATCGGACAACAGACCGCTGTCTGCCGAAAATTTACTAGCCTGCCATCCAACATTTATTGGCGGAAAGTTGGACAACAATTGAATGATTTAGCATACTAACAGTCGGATTTTAGGCAAACAGTCTCGCACAATTTCCGGCCGAAAATCCGATCGTGTGTACGAGGATTAACATCAGCTACAAGTACAATGCAGGTGATCATTTATTTTTTCTTACAGTGTACATATAGCCAAAACATTTTTTTTTTTTTTTTTCAAAAGTGTCCTGACTGGGTAGATTGACCCATGTGAATTTGTCCTGGTGATCAACAATGAGACAAAAAGTAATGGAAAATATAAACTTTTAGGGTTGTCACTAGAACATGTGCATGGCTAAATCTTCCAAAGGCAACACCTGTTCCAGTGACAACTATCTAAGAAAGGGATTTCCCTCGCTCTGTAGAGCAGTGGTCATCAACCCTGTCCTCAGGGCCCACTAACAGGCCAGGTTTTATGTATTACCTTGGGGAGATGCAGACTAGAATACTGCAATCACTAAGTAGCAAATGATATCACCTGTGATGTATTTCAGTTATCTTGCAAACCTGGCCTGTTAGTGAGACCTGAGGACAGGGTTGATGATGACCACTGCTGTAGAGAATTTCCCAAACTTCCTGTTGCATCTTCAGGATAGAAAGTGAAGGGAAGTCTGTCCAATGGGATGGCAAATAAAAAAAAACCTTGACAGGAGTTTTAATCATTCCCTACACTATTCAAATTAAACAAAATTCAGTAAAATATTTTGTCTATAGATATGTTTTAAAGTGGTTATAAACCCCCTGAAATGCAAACTGAACAAAGTACATCCTTCTATAGTGTGTACTTGCCTTAATCTTTAACACTTAGTGTGGTTCCTGTCTGCCCTCTCCTTCCTCTGCTATCTGCATGAGTCACTGCTGACAGTCTCTCAGCACAAGGCAATCCTGGTAAATGACTCCCTCCCCCACCATCTCCCCAGCACACAGCAGGTGATTGACAGCCTCAGATGTACATATTCTTCTA
Organism: Lithobates sylvaticus; assembly: GCA_028564925.1. NCBI lineage: Eukaryota > Metazoa > Chordata > Amphibia > Anura > Ranidae > Lithobates > Lithobates sylvaticus. Next base: position 207,404,383 of record CM053026.1, read on the forward strand.
TAAGGGGGGTGTCCTTTCTTTCCCTCCACACAGGTGTTATATTACAGGCATCTCAGTGCTGTGTGCTGGGCAGTGTGTGACATCACAACCTTGCCCACTGCCTCCTGGAAGCTGAGAAGCAGCATTTGATCGATGTACTTTGAATGGCTGTAGAAAAGAGAAGGTTGCAGATAAACAAGTACAACTCATGTAGGAGGATTTGCGTCTTCACTGTGCATCACCCAATAATAGTCACTTCAGTGGGCTTATGTAGGGGTTTATTATCAGGTTAACACTAGAAGAATCTTACTGGGTTATTTGGCAGGGCTTACAATAAGGACCAATATAATATATAAATCACTCTTCAATTATCTATTATTGAATTGTAACAAATTAAGAGTTCAGTTGAAAAGAAAAATGAAATAGATTTTCAGTGAAAGTGACTGTTTTGGCAAGAATGGAAAAAACTAAGGTGACTTTATGGGGGGAGGTAGAAGAAAAAATTGGGGGGGTAAGTGTCACAGATATTTTATATTTATATCACCTGTCCCTCATTTGTCCTTGAATGATGGTGGAAGCAGATGTCACTATTTGAAGCCAAATGTAGCACTGTTAATGCACAGTTATTTAATAGCAGCAGCACAGGCAACATGTTTTGCATAACTCTAAGATATACATTAATATAAAGGCATCTATGTGCATGAGTGGAGTCCACAATATGAAAGTCATACATAACCTATGGATTTCCACTTGACAAACACGAAACTAATGGATGAATATAAATACCTAAAGGTACAGTCTGTAATCTTAAATTCTGGGAATAAAACAAGTAATCCAGACCTGAGCTGTGACTTCTTCCTTTTCTTAACATACTTGTGCAAGCAAATTAGAGAGTTACATTGTAATTGCATTTCATCACAGGCACTTTGAGGCAGAGCTGGAACAAGGTCATCCGGCACTCCAGGCTGACATACCAAACGGTACCCCTCCTCCTCTCTTATGTGCAAGCCCATCTGTCTTACCCTTATCCGATGTGCATGCCAAATTGTCATACCCACATTTAGAGTGCAAGAGTATGTTATGTACAGAGTGCAGGGGTCGGGAGTTTGTAACATATAGAGTGCAGGGGTCAGGAGTGTGTTATGTACAGAGTGCAGAGGTCAGGAGTGCGTAGTGTACAGAATTCAGGGGTCAGGGGTGTTTTATGTACAGAGTACAGTGGTCAAAAGTATATAGCGTACAGAATGCAGGAGTCAGGAATGTGTAATGTACAGAGTGCAGAGATCACAAATAAAAGGAATAAACAGCCCAAAGAACAGAGTGCAGGGTTCAGAAGTATGTAATGTACAATGTACCTAGTGCAGGGGCCAGCAGTATATACACACCCTAGTGCACAGCACCCACTATGATTTATTCTACTGCCTTTTCATAACACAGCAGTACCTCTATGATGCATTTTGACAACACCCACCCACATATACAACACACACACATATACAATAAATAGTAAACACACACTCATATACACAAACACACTCACGTCCACACATTCACATACATACACAAACTGAGACCCACATACATACATATACAGTATGTGGCAATTCATAGAGGGTGTCGTAGATTCTATTGGGGCACAGCACTAAAAGTGTCAGTGCTTTCACCAGATTCATATACAGTGGGTATAGAAAAAAGTCACCCCCTGAAATGAAGACAGACACATTTGTGTTTTAACCAGCTGGATTTACTCAGTGCAACTTGTAACATCCAAGTGAAAGATATAACACCAACATGTCAGAAAAAAAAGATAAAAAACTTAAAACAGAATCACTGAGTTGGAAAAAGGTAAACCCCTTCCTAAAATTGACTTGTAAACTCAATCAGGTGTAGATAATCACCTTCTCAATGGCAAACAAAGCAATTTGACTGAAGTAATTTCCCAAAATGGGCATTGCAAGGTACTGTATCCCAAATATGGAAGTACTGTGTGGAAAGTTGTCACATACATGACAGCTTTCCAGCACAGGCACTGCCTGTTCTGAGTACTGGCATACCTCCATAAGTCACCTAATTTCTGGTTTTAATTACGATCAGTTCCCTTATTTGAGAACTGGTGGTAATTCTTTAAGAATTTGTTGCTGCCATAAAAGTGTATATGTGTTGGTAATGTTACCAACGCTATCACAAATGCTTGTCTAAATTAAGTATAGGTAGTTCTTAAGCAAACTAATACCAGTGCCATTAGGGCTATATTGAATTCCCGACAGTCTCTTCAAAAAAATAGGATTTTTATAACAGCTTACCTGTAAAATCCTGTTCTTCTTTGAAGTGCATCACGGGACACAGCGCCATAGTAATTACTATGTGGGTTATTGTCCACCTTTAGGCGCTGGATACTGACACACTCTAAACAGGAAGTTCCCTAGCTATATAACTCCTCCCATACCGGGAGCATCTCAGTTTTGTAGCAAAGCAATAAACGTGTATACTAGAAAGAGGGGCAGAACCTCTGTGTCCCGCGATGTACTTCAAAAGAAAAGGATTTTACAGGTAAGCTGTTATAAAAATCCTATTTTCTTTAATCATACATGACAGGACACAGAGCCATAGTAATTACTATGTGGGATGTCCCAGAGCAATGCCAACTGAGGGGAGGGAGACACAACAAAAGTAGGGCACCATGAGATCAGAGGACTTATACTGCTGCCTGCAGTACACTGCGCCCAAAGGTGACATCCTCATGTCTTTTTACATCCACCTGATAGAATCTGGTAAATGTATGGATTGAAGACCAAGTTGCGGCCTTGCAGATTTCAGCCATGGAAGCTTGGTGATGCACTGCCCACGAAGTACTAACAGCCCTAGAGGAGTGTGTTTTGATTTGAGAGGGTAGAAACGACCTCTTTAAACCATAAGCTAGAATGATTACTTGCCAAATCTATTTAGAATAGTAGATTTCCATGCTGCCTGTCCTATTTTAGGACCTTCAGGCAATACGAACAAAACATCCGTTTTCCGAATCTGATCTGAATCGTCTTTAAGTAGACTGCTTTCACCACATCAAGAGAATGTAGTGATTTTTCTTCCATAGAACAGGGTTCTGGAAAAAATTAAAATAGAACAATATCCTGGTTTAGAAGAAAACCTGATACTACCTTCAGGTAAAAAGTTAGGATGAGGACGCCATACTACCTTATTCTTGTGAACAATAATAATATGTCTCTTCACAAGAAAAAGCAGCCAATTCTGATACCCTTCTTGCAGCAGATATGGTTACCAGAAAAATTTTTTCCTTTGTCAAAATGGAACCAATGGAATATGTTGTATCGGTCCAAAAAAGGCTGTTTTTAAAGAAGATTTCTCCTAGGCTGAGAAACCGACCTAGATATTCCAGGTAGTTAAATGTGGTGACCATACTTTGGTCTAAGCAGGCTACCGACTGGACTATCAAAAACAGATCGTCCAGGTAAACCATAATTGTAATACCTTGGGCCCTTAATCTGGCTAGAAGAGGGGCCAGAACCTTTGTAAACACTCAAGGTGCAGTAGCTAGACCGGAAAGCAGAGCTACACACTGAAAATTAAGATTTTCTACCTTGAAGTAGATATTACTAGTGAGCGAGGAAATAGGCATATGGAGGTATGTATCTTTGATGTCGATTGACACCAGAAGTTCTCCTCCTTGTATGATAGAGATAACTGATTGGATTGACTCCATGTGAAAAAAGAGTGGTTATATTCAAGAATTGAATTTAGATTTTTGAGATTCAGAATGTCCATTTGGATTTAACCAAAAGATGGCCCAATGCTTGAGAGAAAGACTTATTTTTCTCTGGATCCTTAGGAATGTTTGATCTGAGAAAACGAGGAGACGGGAACTCTTGGAACTCCAGTTTGTACCTTGGAGCTATTGAGGAAGTCCCCCATTCGTCTTGACACTCTTCCTGCCAGATCCTTGAGAACTGCAGAAGAATTCCCCCTATTGAGCGGGCGGGGGCGCCTCCTCATAAGAAGGCTTCAGTATCTTGTAGGTTTCTTCCCCCAAGACCTCTTTTGTCCCTGGGGTTAACCCTGAGGATTACCTTTTGAACCTGACGGCTGAAGCTGTCGTGATTGCCTGGAGGCTGATGCCCTTGGCACAGAAGGAGCTTTAAAAACAAAAACACATTTACTCCTTTTCTTAAATGGCAAAAGGGGTACTTTTTCCACTAGAATTTCTTTGGATGTATTATCCAAAAACATCCCCAAATATCTGTTTCACCACAAAAGGAAGACTAGCCGGGAGCTTCTGCATGGTGCTTAGTGAAGGGCGCAAGGCCTGAAGGATAGAATCTCTCATAGCAACTGTTGCAAACAAAAAGCTGCCAGATCCTGGGCCTGCTGAGCAAGATAACCTTGAACACCTGTTTAAACTGGTCTCTCAACAATAAGCAATTACTGTCAGCGCAGGCTGAGACACTCAATCTGCCAGAGAAATTTTTAATTTTTTTTAATAAGAATTCCAACTTTTTATCCGTTGGATCCCTAAGCATTTGAGCATTGTCTGCCGGACAAGTCAAACTCTTATTCACAGAGGATATAACAGCGCTAATTGCTGGTATAACCTACTTAGTGAATTTCCTCCACCATAGGATAAAGTGTGAAAATTTTTTAGGAGGGAAAATAATGCTTATCTGGGTGATCCTCTCAGATACAAAAAAAGCTTCTACAACAATGAATGGACAGGAAAAAGCATGCACAGCTTGAGGAGGCTTTAGCGAACCCAAACACTCAGTTAAGGGTACATAAATGTGGAGCGGACCATTCAGCAAGAAATTGCACCATCGATCTTAAGATGGAAACAGCTGATTCTCCCGCATTTGACACCTCAGAAGAGGAGTCATCAGCCACACCACGGTCCCCTGAGGGAATTCATCTTCTCCCATCCCTAGTTCCTCAGTTTGAGGGTCCTGGGCAATGGAAGAAAACCTGTTGCATTTTGACCTATACTGGGATGCGATTAAAGTTGCTAAACTTTTTTTTTTAAACCTATCATGGCTGAGGAAAAAATATATTTTTTGTAAAATAAACAGGGGCTGCAGTGTTGAAAACAGTTGCAAATATTTCATGGCCCCGATGCTCACTCTGACCAGCCACCTTCTCTCAGGGGAGGATGCCATTTGTAGAAATGAGTAGGCTTTCCAGAGCTTGAGGAAGACCCTTTAGTCTCTTTTTTGGGGGTGTTTCAACCCCCCCTTCTGACCTTTGCCCGATGCACAAGGCAGCGGTACTACCAGAAGAAATCAGATCCACTGCTTGAGCAATAGTTCAGCCACTGCATCTGCTATTAATGCTCAGCCTGATGCAAATAGTAAATGTGTCAAACCTCTTTCATGCTCTTCTTTGCTCTTATGTCTTTGACAATTTTGCAGCCAGCACAAATGGAGTTTTATTTTTACATTTTTTTAAAAACAATCCCGCGTTGGAGGACGCCAACGCCGTTCTAAGCCCTGCCCCCACCTCACATCGCGCCCCCCTCCTTTCTCGTTCTAAAAAATAGTTTTTCCGCGCAAGCGTGGGCCTCCGTTCCGACGAGATCGGCTTGTGAGGGAGGGAGGGATGGCGTGGAGGAGACCTGGAAGCCGCCGCCGAGTAGGGGCAGTGAAAGAAAACAGTTCTCCCTTATACTCAGCCTCATGAAGAGGGGAAGAGTTCAGCCCAGGTGGGGGTGTCTGGAGGATGCAAAACCACCCAAACTTACCGGAGGTCTGCGAGCTAGCCGGAGGAAAAAAGTCTGCTGCTTCTGTGACACAGCGTGATCTCTGAGCAAAGCATGACAACATTTAAATTTAAAGGAGACATTTCATAAGAAAATTTAAACATGACGTAGAAAACTCCACTTACCTTTCCTGCCGCATGGTTTTCTTTGGTAAAACCAACAGAACCAATCTTCACCCTTCACGGTGGGTTCTGTTAACAAACCTTCAGGAACTGGGGACCCTCGGGGAACCTACAATCCTGGACCTGTAATAGAACCCCGCCTGTAAAACTTTATGGCCAGCTCTCTAAAAAGAGAAGCGTTTACAAGCAAAACCTTGTTTCTTTGGATACAAGGCCCGGGCACCATTCAATTTGGCCTAAAAGACACTTTGAATGGATCCGGCTGCATAGCTAGCCCCAGCAAGGATTGCTCCAGTGGAGCTCAGCACAGCACATCTTCACTCGTGACCAACACCAACTGGCGAAAAAACTGAGATGCTTCCGGTATGGGAGGGGTTATATAGGGAGGCAAATTCCTGTTTAGGGTGTGCCAGTGTCCAGCACATGAAGGTAGACTATAACCCACATAGTAATTACTATGGCCCTGTGTCCCGTGATGTACGATTAAAGAAACATGCATTCATTACTGGCTGACTTTCTTCTTTCTTTCAGTTAAATCCTGTCATGTGCAAGGTTGGCTTCCAGCATTACATGGCATGGTATGGTATGTTGGCCTGGGGAAAGCTCTGGAGATTGCTAGGCAGAGCCAGTGATCAGTGCTGTGGGATGCAGCACATCGACTCACAACTGGGGTATTTTATGAATCATTTCTCCTGCACTGCATGTGATTAGTAAGAAGCAGCTTGCCATGCAGTACCCCCCTCCCCACACATGAATACCCTGTTCCCAGATCAGCTGTCCCTTCTGCCCCTAGCCTTGTCTCCAGGTAACAGCTTGTCACTCCACTTTCTTCTAGAGCATCTCAGGTACTAAAACCTGGGACACGTGCTGGAAAAGCCCAGCAAGTCACTTTGATCAATGCTATGACCTTCCCCCTCAGCTCTCTTTTGGCCAATCTATTTAATAGGCAGCCTCACTGATGAGTTTGTCAGGTAGATTGTAAGAGGTGGGAAGGATAGACAACAGTCCACAAACATAGTAGCTTGGTTAGTAGCTGCATCAAGCTCACCATACACATTACAATCTGACTGAACATTCTTTTACCAAATGTATGTAATACGAGGACCTACCTAAGAAATGTATTCAATATGTATCCAATTAGAAAGGGCCTTATGCCATAATCCAATAAAGGCAATTGTACAGTCAAATTGTAATGTGTATGGTGAGCTTTACAGACAATGGAGTGTTAAGGGTCCAATGCAGCTCTGTGCTTCAAGTGCCACTTTGCTTGTTAATGAGCATGCAGATCCTCTTTAGATATCTTTCAGAAAAGTTTTTGTTGAAGTGACAGCATAGCATTAGACCGAGATTGGGAGATGATCTCCCTGCAGTAAAAAAAAAAAAGGTAAGTGGAATTATTTTGTGTGATTTCTCCCAACTTTGACTTTTTCAGTGCCCGGTTGAATTATTCTTTAAATAGGATGGGTAGAATTGCACATGTTATGCAGTTCTATTTCACCCGTTCTGCCTCCAGGCATGCTGTCTTAGAAAGCTGGTACAAGGCAGTTATTATATATAGTTCATTATTCATTACAAACACTCAATGGAATCATGGACATGGTTTACTGCTGCTAGTTTGTTCCTGCCTTTCTGCCAGGTAGTGGATTGACTTATAGGCGGTCAGAAAAAGTGCATATTGCATGAAAACACATAGGACACTGACAGCAGGCATTATGCACCAGTCAATCCTATTATATCTATCCATATTACATTTTACCTTACAATGTGTCAACCTTGCCATACGGCACTTTTGCACTGCTAACTCACTACATAATATTCTGCATTCACAGATATTATATATATAATATATACCGTTCATAACATAGCTAATCAGAGTACCTTATAAGTAGATTAAATTGTCTTGCCTGCAATTATCTCTAGAAAAAAGTTTTGGCGGTGCCCGGATCTACCAGGTTTGCTTTAGGTATAGTTGTAAAGTTTATATAAATTGAATCTACAGAGCGATTCTAGACCTTCAGTAAATCTAGATCTAGATCTCCCCCGTACCTGAAGCATATAGTAAAAAAATCCCCGTATGGGGTCCCCCTTAGAAAGGATCAGAGAGGTACCCCCCGAGACAAGATGGACGGCTGGAGATCTGCTGTTGGATTTTAATATATCACTTTATTGGTAAAACTGAAAAAATGAATTTAAGCAAACAATACCACTTCCCATTCCTATAGCAAAAATTTCATACAAGATCACAAAGGAATTCCCTGAATTAAAATTGACAACGTTGTCTTCCTAAAAACAAGGGGGTGTGAACCACAAACCACAGCAATTAAACATTTAGCATATATCCATATCTATGATAATAACGGTTTTAACTAAGTACTTTGAACCAGATATTGTAGGTTAAACATCATCATTAGATTTAGAACCAGATATGGATACCCATGACGAATGTTTCCAAATGGAATTAATATCAATTCAAACTTAAGGCAGTTCAAAGTAGCAGCATATGTTTTCAAGCAAGATTTTAAAACAGCAGTAGATCTTCTGTAGTATCCATAGATATGTTGACCAATCAGGGTAATTCAATGGACAGAAGGAACCACATAAACAGTCCGTGTTTAGCTGGAAAAATCAATTGCATTGCATTTTTGAAGCAGAGCAGCAAAGCAGCACAAAGCATCACATAGCAGGGAGCGCAGTTATAAAGCTTAGTTCAAGTAGCAGCATAGGGTGGAAAGTTTGCAGAGTTAAGCAGGGGGACTATAGACTCACATGGAAAGTTCATCACTTCCTTAGGCAAGTTGTATTTATGCTTGTATATGCAACAGCCTTTGCAGGCTTCTTACCCACTCCTGCTTGCTGATTCATCCATCCCTTGTGTGCTGGTAAGCTTTTTCCTCAAGAAAATTCCTTGGTATGATGCCGCTCTGAGGCTCTGAGGAAGTTAGCGGGGATTGGCTAACGAAACGCGTCAGCGGTGGTGACGTCAGCACGTCATTTGGGGGAAGCCAGCCCTTCCACAGCATGCCCGTGATGAGCTTTTAACTTCCTGCAGTTTCACCTAGCAGCGTTTGAAGCTAAATGAAGCGGCAAATTTGAAATTACAAGCGGACAGCTATACACACAAGAGGAGCGGCATCATACCAAGGAATTTTCTTGAGGAAAAAGCTTACCAGCACACAAGGGATGGATGAATCAGCAAGCAGGAGTGGGTAAGAAGCCTGCAAAGGCTGTTGCATATACAAGCATAAATACAACTTGCCTAAGGAAGTGATGAACTTTCCATGTGAGTCTATAGTCCCCCTGCTTAACTCTGCAAACTTTCCACCCTATGCTGCTACTTGAACTAAGCTTTATAACTGCGCTCCCTGCTATGTGATGCTTTGTGCTGCTTTGCTGCTCTGCTTCAAAAATGCAATGCAATTGATTTTTCCAGCTAAACACGGACTGTTTATGTGGTTCCTTCTGTCCATTGAATTACCCTGATTGGTCAACATATATATGGATACTACAGAAGATCTACTGCTGTTTTAAAATCTTGCTTGAAAACATATGCTGCTACTTTGAACTGCCTTAAGTTTGAATTGATATTAATTCCATTTGGAAACATTCGTCATGGGTATCCATATCTGGTTCTAAATCTAATGATGATGTTTAACCTACAATATCTGGTTCAAAGTACTTAGTTAAAACCGTTATTATCATAGATATGGATATATGCTAAATGTTTAATTGCTGTGGTTTGTGGTTCACACCCCCTTGTTTTTAGGAAGACAACGTTGTCAATTTTAATTCAGGGAATTCCTTTGTGATCTTGTATGAAATTTTTGCTATAGGAATGGGAAGTGGTATTGTTTGCTTAAATTCATTTTTTCAGTTTTACCAATAAAGTGATATATTAAAATCCAACAGCAGATCTCCAGCCGTCCATCTTGTCTCGGGGGGTACCTCTCTGATCCTTTCTAAGGGGGACCCCATACGGGGATTTTTTTACTGCAATTATCTCACCTTTAAAGTGGAACTATGAGCAGAATCAGAAATGACATACTACTGATGATGAGGTCTGTCATTATACTTAACACAGCAGTTTTTCTTTTTCTCTCCTATAACATAGTTTTATTACCTTTCGATCCTACACACATATAGAGTAAATGTTATTTTTACCTTTACTGTAAAAGGTCAGGCTGTCCAGCAAAAGTGGCAGTTGGAGGGGTTGCTGTCTAAGTCCCATTGAGGAGATTTTACTTCACTTCCTGTCTAGGGTCACAACAGGAAGTAAGAAATCTTCTCAAAGTCAGAGAAATCTTATCGTAGCCTAGCTTAACACTTTTGCAAGTCGGAAATGCTCACAAAATCACACGTGTTCCCGACCTGCAGGCAAAATGCACTGTTTTTAGCAGTCGCTTGGGGATGCCATAATTTATTAATGGCACTGTCACGCATCGGAAAAAAATGCCTACGTTTTTGCAAGTGTGACATTGCATTGGTACAGCAGCACCAAGCAAATCCGAACAACACAACCATGTTTTTTGCATTAATAGTTCTCCAATAATTAAAATGCGCTGCTGTACCTGTGATGTGTTCTCGCAAACATGATGCACTAGTGTGAACCAAGGCTTAGACAGCTACCATGAATATAAATGTGCCTTTTGAAATTGTTCCCCTCTTTTCTTTTGACAGTATAAGAAATTCCTGCGATACCATTTAGTGGCCAATGCCAGTATTTTCCATTTTAAATCAAGTAAAAACATTCAACCGGAAATAGCCTAATAACACTTGTTTTTTTTTTGTGCAAAGATGTACACACGCTTTCATTGGGAGAACTGCTATGCAATTTTCCCTTTTTTATAAATACACCCCTTAGTATTAAAAACATAGGTGTTATGCCGCGTACACACCATTGGAAATGCCCCCAGCAAAATTCCGATGGGAGCTTTTTGTTGGAAAATGAGACCGTGTATGCTCCATCTGTCTTTTGCTGGCGGAATTCCAGCCAGCAAAAGATTGAGAGCATGTTCTCTATTTTTCGGCTGGGAAAAGTTCCTATTCGAAAATGTTATCGTCTGTATGCAATTTGTACGCGCAAAAAATCAAGCATGCTCGGAAACAGTACGACGCATGCTTGGAAGCATTGAACTTCATTTTCTGGGCTTGTCATAGTGTTGTACGTCACCGTCTTCATGATGGTCGAAAGTTCAGAGAACTTTTGTGTGACCGTGTGTATGCAAGACAAGGAAAAAACATCCAAGATTGTTCGGACGCAAATTAGTTGCATATATTTGTAAATCTATGTAGAAGCCACACTGCCTTGTTAAGGTACATTGTGTTGTGTGGCCCTTAAATCTGATCTAATATAGCTCCTTCCTGGAACTGGCTGGTAAGTGTGCTGGCAATGTGCACGTAATGCATGCTTTATAAAAGATGTTTGTTGGCTGCACACCCTTCTTTAATGACTTTTGGAACCAGTGTAGGATGGGTTGTTGAATGTTACCAATAAAAATTGATTAAGGTTTTGACAGTTCCTTACTCTATCCAAAATGAAAAAAATGTTTGACTCTAGGCTGCCTTCAAGCCTGCGTTCCTGGAATGCAGGCAGAAACAAGTTTTTCTGCCAACGTGCTAAAAATGTGAAGAAAATGTTAATTGTGCTTGCGGTGCCATTATTTCCTAATGGCACCCCAAACTTGCCTTGTCTATAGACGCAGACAGGGCAGCTCGGGAGCGAGCCGACACAAGTGCCCCCATAGAAAGCGACTTTTTATGGTAGGAACTCAGCGTAGAGGAGAAACCAGGAGCTCTGGTGGGAGACCCCAGAAGAAGAGGATTAGGGCTGCTCTATGCAAAACTATTGCACAAAGCAGGTAAATATAGTATGTGTATTATTTTAATAAATACAAAAAAAAAAATCAAGCTTTACAATCCTTTTAGGCTTTATAACAAAGGCCCAAAACAATGCTTGTGTAATAGTGGCCAAAACATCATGTGTGATTGTTCAGACTCTCTGCGCATAGGTCATTTCTTTGCTCAAAAAGTTCATTGTATTAATTTGTATTAATAAAGCATCAGCTTGTTTATCTTTTCTGTTTTGACGGACAGTACGTTTCTTCCAAATATGAGTGTGAAAAAGACAAATGTCAAAGAGCAGTGGATCGTAAATATTCAGCTTTCCTCAGGCATACAGACAAACAAATAAACTAATTGAAATTGGCAATTTACCATGATCCATGCAGTATTTCTACTGAAGCTTCTAAAAGCAGGCCCTATACATTGAAGAAATTGGCACTTTTGGGTGAATATTATAATAAATATGATATAATTGGGAATATTTTCTTTATTTTATTCATGGATAATGAGCAGCATATCAGCAAAATGTGTTTTCATGACATTTTAAGGGGGTCATTTTTGGCAGGCTTCATGGTATCTTAATTGGGCAGGCTGGTTGAAGGATAAGCAGAAGAGCACCTTCTGAAACTGGACCTCTGGAAACTGGGCCAGTCTTCAGACCCAATAATCCATGGGATCATTTTATTGTGCATGGAGTAGCTGAAAGGGAAGCACCAAACTTTCTAATTTGTGGATTTGCTCTCTTTCTCTCTCTAGCTATATATCAGGCAGTCAGTTGGCATCACTCCAGAACCACTGGTAAGAAAAATCAGATTGGTAAAGCACCATGGCTGTGCAGGACTACAAATCCTGCTTAAATAATTAACAAATATGTTGCACAGTGTACATTGTGATTATGTTCAATTGTGTGCCTACAGAGTTTAAGGCTGTAGGTTTTCTCCAGGTGCTTCCTGGGAGCAGGTGGAGGATACATTCCACTTATAGTTGATAACTGACATTCCTTGGCAGACATTCATCTGCAGCTTAAAGCAAATCATTTATAAGTTTGCCAAGGCTGGAAGGAAAGCTCAGTCTGTAGGTCTTCAGCAGGACTATAAGCAAACAGTTCTTTTGCTTTTACATTCATTTTAAAAATGACTGTCAGATTACCCTTAGGTAGAGGCTAACAATAACAAATGGTCACTTCATATGTTCTGAGTCTACGTTTTTTGAAGGCTTATTTCTCATGAAAGCTCAATTTTGTACGTTTCCCAAGCCCTATTTTACCAAAAGCACTGATGGCAGCTATCAAGGTTGAAACAGCTATATGCAAGGTTAAAAAAAATGTATTACATGTAACTAAATATAACTAAAATATTTAAGTGGTGTCTATGCTATATATAATCTGTCCACTCTGCACAATTTGCTACAGTGACATAACTGGGTTATTTTTATAATTCTGTTTACTATCACCAGAACAAATATCAGTATGTAAAAACTTGTAGGAAGGAGGAATGACTGGCCTAAAGGTCAAACATAGCCAATAACCAAACATAGCCTGATGGCCGAAATGCGTTGGATTTTTTGACTGTTGTCCACATGCAATAATAAAACAATGTTTTAGCCGACTTCCATGGCATCAGCCTTTCTCTCTTTTTTGCATGGATTACATGGAGGTTTGCAGAGACTTTCCAGGCTGAGTGCTGGGTTCTAGAGGCTCACCAGGCATTACACAGGAGGTAGTAGCTCAGATGCACCTGTTCCATAGCCAATTAGCTCTTTCATAGTAGGGACAGATTTCTATAACTTAAAGTAACTACACTAAGGAAAGTGTGCCAAGGTGTTGGATTGATTGGTGGATGTTGTGAACATTGGGAATTCCTAAAGAAGATGAGCTACTGTTAAACTTTTTCACATTCTTCAGCATCAGCTTCATTTCTGTTTCTCGGTATTCAGTCGAATGACAACTTAGTTCTGCAAAGGAAGTTAGCATTTGAAGATTTTACATCTGCCAGTCACTGTGATCACATGCCTGAATGGGGAGCCGGTATCCATATAATGACCACCCTGTATCCCTGACTGAGGTTTCCCCTCTGACTGAAATCTGAATAAGGGTGTACCTCCACACAGGAATACCAGTCCAATATGCACTACTAGTACAGGCCCAGCCCAAGGGAACTAAGAGTGAAGTGATACAATAACCAGAGGAGGGAGGAGAGGAATTGAAGGGGTATATTCACCCGTTTACCTGTTGCGCTTACCTACCTGGGAGTGTCCATGGCATAAAGAGACTTGGTGATGCGATCATACTTACCTGTCTGAAGCGTTTTATGACTCACTTAGAACTAAGGGGTCATGGAAATCTGATGAGCTTTTTCTTTTAAAGGGCACAGAGTACAGTGATGGAATAAACACTGTCTGGAATACAACATGAATTGGATCATGCAATACAGACTGTATTTTGATCCTTTGAGGACTTGAATCACTGTCACTTCTAGTTTTGGTTTGAGCATACCGTTATCACGTATACCATTGTTGCACAAATAATTTTTTTAGTGTTGGACATTCCAATATAGCGCTGGTTTTGTATAAATGCATGACTGAGTCACTAGGGGGGACTTGTGTTCGCCAGGTGCTGTCGGTAGAGGTTGGGAAATTGGTTAAGTGCAGGGTTCTTACACATATACAATTACACAGCTCAGACGTTCTCTGAACCAGACTTACTACTAGAAATAAGTGTTTGGCATAGAACAGTATTCATGTCAGACTCCTGTGTTTTTCGCAGCTGATTGGAGGAAAAACCTGCCATCTGCATCTGTAACCTGTGAATAACTATAATGTAACAATAAAGTTTTATTTACTTTTCATGATCATTGTAGCATGCTGTTACACTGGCTCTTCTGCACAGATTGGAACCTTGTCTTTCAAATAGTGGTTTCCTGATGTAGCACATCTAAATGTACACTGCAGATATACACTTCCTATTTTGTCGCAAAAATTAGGGGAAAAATACCTATTGGAGACACTTAGCAAATAAATTGAACAGAGGGTCTGATTCTCCCCACTATTCCAGCTTCTACAATTTATTACTGATGTCTGCTTTCCCCGCACTTCCTAGTCTGTCTGATATCTATGAAATAGAGGAGAAATATTCAAAAAGGGGGAAAAACAGCAATAAAAAGTTGACAAAGGCTCTAACCCTTCAACACTCTTTTAAAAACTTACAATAAATTGGCTAGATTAGAGTTATCTGTATCTTTCACCCACAAGTGGTATAACCCTGGTGTAGATGCTGTTTTCCCCTACTGAGGTGTCTGTATATGGCCGGGGTCATCTGCGCTCATGCACGTGGGGTAACTCTCATTCGGGGAGCGCTAATCGATGCCCATGACCAGGCAGAGACTGCAGTCATGTGAAGAATCAAACATTAAGGCAGTTCCCCGACTTAGAGATGAGCCTTCACCATGTGCAGCAATTAAAGTGCAAAGGTCCTCTGAAAAATCGACTTGCTCCATGTCCCTACAGACTGTAACTTGTATGTTTGAATTAGAAGGGACATCCTGAGTCTGTGCCCATTCCACCAGTCTAGCGTACCTCTGTTACCTTCCAGTAACAGAATGGGGTCCTGCCGAGCACCTAGCATGGACCTCATGTGTGCTCTCACATAACTCTTTACTTCCCTACATTTGACAAGGTCATAGATCTCCGTAACACTAGTCTGCTATCGGTTATCATGGGAGACAGACCACTAGGGAGGAAGTCAGAACATCAACCCCCTAACTACTGGAGAACCTGCCCCCTTTACTAGGTACCACGTTTAACAAATGGTTGCTTGTAGCTTGTTCTTGTACTTACTTACACTTACTTGTGGTTACACAAAGCCACTACACTCATTTTCTTTTGCCTTGTCTGGGAAACCTTTTGTAGCAATATTACTTCATACCTCATAGTGCTTTAGCGACCCAGGTTCTTTTGTAATACGCCAGAACCAACACACACCCCTTTGAATAACTTCAGACAAGGCTCATAACGGTTAATGTAATCTTTATTGTTCAAATGCAGCATGGCAATGCAAAATGAATAACGTACTGTCCCTGATCTTAACTAACATAATGTAGTGGCCCAGGCATACCTCCATGAGGTGGAAGTCCATGTAGGCATTGTCCATGATTTGGATGCTGTCTGTGACTCTCAGTAACCTCAGCGCCGCCCTTGCACTCACAGGTGTCTTTGTTCCAATCTCCAAGCCCTGTCCCAGTCCAGATCCTGTCTGTCCCCCTATTTATATCACAGGTGGGCCCACCAAAACCAAAAGCCCAGGAACTGGGCTGAAAATATGTAACCCCTTACTCAGCCTCAGGCTAACCATATTCATTTCAACCTGCCTTCATGTATATGAAAATGGTTGGGTTGCCCACCATGGCTCAACTATGGGTTTATGACATTTTTTTTTGTTAAATCCATTTTTTAAAGAAGCATGCCCTGTAACATTGCATACTAAAAATTGTGCACAATTTACGAAACACAAAATTAAAAAGTCTCAAAAAGTTAAAGTATCTAAAAAAATGGTGATGTATAACATTAAAAGTGCAAATCACTTAAAGCTACAAGACGAAGTATGAGACTGCCCAAATTATTTTTTCTGTACTGAGACCATGTAATTAAGGGAATATAAATACAATTAGCAAAACTTTCAACAAGGTAAGTAAATTAACTGTGTAACCCCAAAACAAAAGGTAAAGACATAAAAAAAAGGAAGAAAGATAGAGGTGAGGATAAAAAGGAGAGGAAAACTTTTTAGGGGAAGAAGCACATTTGGGAGACAGGAAAAGAGAAAGTAATGCCACGTACACACGACCGGACTTTTCAACAGCAAAGGTCCGACGGAACGAATCCGCCGGACCATTTGATCGTGTGTGGGCTTCATTGAACCTTTGCTGTAGAAAAATCAGACGGACTTTAGAAATAGAACACGTTTCAATTTTTTCCGCCGGAACAAGTGCCTATTGAGAAATCCGTTCGTCTGTATGCTAGTCCGACGGACGAAAACCGATGCTAGGGCAGCTATTGGCTACTGCCTATGAACTTCCTTATTCTAGTCCAGTCGTACGTCATCATGTTCGAATCCCTCGGACTTTGGTGTGATTGTGTGTGTCCAAGTCCGTTCATTCGGAAAGTCTTTCGGAAGTCCACCGAAAAACCGTCGGACCTAGTCTGCCAGAAAGTCCGGAACCTGAACAAGGACCATCACGGCAGAGTCCCAGAGTTTCATTTTAATGATAGAATTACAAATATTGAAGATTACTTTTTAAGATACATTAACATTAAAGTTTATATGAGCTTTTTTTTTATTAGGTTTAGAATTACTTTAAGAGCTATAGCCTTGATCATGTTTATTCAAAGACCTGTGGTAAAGCTAAGTTTATCAAGGATTGAAAAAAGGTTAAAGCGCCCCCCCTCCCTCTCCCCCAGTACACAGAGCTCCCCCTCGTTCATCTCCCTAGTACAGAGCTTCCCCTCATGCCTTTCCCCCAGTACACAGAGCCCCCTCCTCCGCTAAGTACAGAGCTCCCACTGCTCCCTGTACTCCCCAGTACACTAGTGCTCCCCCTCCTCCGCTAAGTACAAAGCTCCCCTGCTCCCTCTACCTACCCTCCCCCATCCTCTCCCTCCAGTACAGAGTTCTCCCCTCTTCCCTCTCCCCCTCAGTACACAGTGCTCTCCCCTCCTCCCTCTCCCACCACTGCACAGAGCCCCCCTCCCTCTTTCTCCCACCAGTACACAGAGCCCCCTACCCCCCCTCAGTACACAAAGATCTCCATGCTTCCTCTTTCCCCAATCTACATAGCCCCCTACTTCCTTTCCCCCAGCACAGAGTTCCCCACTCCTCCCTCTCCTCCAGTACACAGAGCCCCCCTCCTCCACCTTTCGCCAGTACAATGTGCTCCCCCTTCTTTCTCTACCCCAGTACACAGAGCCTCCCACTCCCTCTCCCCCAGTACACAGAGCCCCCCTCCTCATTCAGTTCACAGATCCCCCTCCTCTACTGCCCCCCCAGTACACAGATTTCACTCTCCTCCCTCCGAACCCCCTCCCCCACAGCTAGTTATGAAACTCTGTAGAGCACAGTTGCTCTTCCTGCACTGAAGGGGCACTGTCACTTATAGACACAGAATCCAGAATAGTTAGCCGCTTCTGTGTTTACAAGTGACAGGCAGTCAACGGGAACACAGGGCTAGTGGCAAAGGTGGCAGTACCAAGTACCGCAGTGCTCTGGACAAACAAAAACCCTGCTGCCAGTGAGGGGTAGGGAGCTGCTGGAGGTCCCAGCATGCCCCCCGATCCTCCATGTGGTGCTGGCATCCGGAGCACATGTCTCTTCTGCTCACCCCTTGTCCTGGCCTTTGCACTGATATACGTAGAAAAACCTACACATATTTGGGGATATTGGATACATATTTGGAATGGTATTAATTATACACCATACATTACACACTTGTTGTCTATATCTCTGCTTGTTATAAAATATATTCATGATATTTATTTTGTCAAATACACACATGTAAAAACTGTGTTAAAACATTTTGCTATGCAAAGCAGTTAAACAAAGGTAATTGTTAGGTAATAAAGGTTTATTTTACCTCTATACTTTAAGGGTTAATCAGATCTGCAGCTTCAAAGAATTTAGCAAGGTGTGACTGAAATTTTCAGAAGATAATCAATTTACTGCTACAAAGCAGCAATCCCTTTGTAGTTCAGATTCAAAGTGGCTTTAAAGTGAGCTTCAGGTCCCAAAATGTGATTGTTAATGTGCTCAGCTTATTGTCATTGACATAAAATGTATGTTGCACTCAGGGGTTACGATGCTGTGCTATCCGTGCTGCTCAGTTGTGATATAGAAACACAATCCCCCCAAATCACGACTCTTAGCACACACCCCCAAATTCCCCCTTCAACACAAATTCCCTCCCCCAAATCTCCCTGTGGTGCCCCCCACCTCACATAATACCACAGTGCCCAGGACAGCTGCCCCTCCTGCCTACCCCTTGTCCCAGTCCTACCTCCAGAATTCTATTGGAAAACACTGATAAGCAGCTTGTATCATGCTCCAACTTGGAACCATAGGACTTTCAGTAAATAATTTTCCACCACTAATTTTATGCATACGTTTTCTATACATTCAAACTGGAAAATGGAATGCATTTTCTGATGTGCCAGCTTTTGTGGGTATTTATTGTTCAATGTTTAATTGAAGATGCAGTACACACCAATGTGCAGTACTTTAAAACTGACAAAGAACTTGAAATTTAACATGTAGCAGATGCCACATGACAGATTGGACATAATAGTTAAATGATAAATAAAATGAATACAATGCAATCCAAAAGGTATTTTTTTGCATACAGTCAAATTATCCAGGAACTAGAATAGTGCTGTAGTTGATGCTCTAATACTCATTAGAAGGTCATAACAACTGCATGATGAGTTATTGCCTTCTGGCTGCTGCATAATTTGTTTTGCTTTATAGTCCATCAGAATTAGTTCACTAAATATTGTGTTACTATAAAATACGTTCTAAAGCCAGTGCTTGGCTTTGAATCTGATGGACTTTACCTTTCACGCTCATTTAAAAGTCCATAATTAAAGTATAACTAAAGGCAAAACTTTGGTTTTACTCTACTTTGTATAAATATAGCAACATATTTTAATATAAAGTCTTATATTGCCTTCAAAGTCCCAATTTATATGGGGGTAATATTTCTCTTTCTATAGCCTACTGGGATGTTGGCAATGTATTTTCTCAGGCTCTCGCCTCTTGCTTCTCTTGTCTTATTTCTAGTTTTGGACAGAGGGGAGAGGGAATAGAATGACAGTTTTTATTGTTTTCTGTGCCCATTTTAAGGAGATTTGCCCTCACTATTTGTCCTGTTTACAATTATCATTAAAAGTGAAAGGAAAATAAAACCCAAAAACGTGGGTTGTCCTCAGAAAGGTAAAAGAGGGGAAATATTCCAATGGGGAAACTAGTTCTGGTGACCTGGGGGTCCCCAAGGAACTCCCTTGATTTACAGGGATTTCCTCTCACTTCCTGTTTGGCTATGAGACAGAAAGTGAAGGAAAATCTCTGCAATGGGACACAGATGGAGAGAAAAAACTGACAGGGGCTTTAACCCTCCCTTACTCTATCCAAAATGGAAAAAGTTTTGTCTATATTTCTACTTTAATGCAACAGTGTGAGTGTAAATGTAATTATTGGGGATATATAGGTCTGTCATGTATATCCTTTAGGACAAATTGGAGAGGGCATAAAAGGGCCCCTTAGCCTGCCATTTTTGCAGCGGCCTGATACTGGAGGGAAGAGATATGTGTGGCACCATCCTATGAAG
The DNA here is from genome assembly GCA_028564925.1 of Lithobates sylvaticus. Classification (NCBI taxonomy): domain Eukaryota; kingdom Metazoa; phylum Chordata; class Amphibia; order Anura; family Ranidae; genus Lithobates; species Lithobates sylvaticus. The sequence goes on from CM053026.1 coordinate 207,424,446, forward strand.
GTAAAGAAAAGGTTTGATATTGTTTTAATCCTCTCTCTTTCTGATTGAGGGTGGAGGGGATTGTATACTGCCTCGTACACACGAGCGGACTTTCCCGCGTGAATGTCCACCGGACTGAAGTCCACCGGACAATCCGCCCGTGTGTGGGCGCCGGTGGACTTTTTGGCGCCAAAAGTCCGGCGGACGAGGTTTTAAGTTTTGTCTTAAAATTGTCCGCTGAACTCGGCAGTCCGGCGGACAATCCCGCGGTTAGTATTCTAGTCCGCCGGACTTTTGGAAATGAACGGACTTTCCGATGATCAGAAAGTCCGTTCATTTAGAACGTGACTTCAGGTAGATGGGACTAGCGAAGGCAGTGAATGCCGCCGCGCTAGCCCCGTCACCTGGCATGGATTCGGAAAAAGACCGATGGGCATACACACGGTCGGAAAATCCGTTGACAAGCTCCCATCGGACTGTTTCCATCGGAAATTCCGACTGTGTGTAAGCGGCATTACTGTGCTTTTGTGGTTTTCCTACCACACTTCAAAGATTTGCTGTTAGGTTAATTGGCTTCTATCTAAATTGGCCCTTGTTTGTCAGGTAGGGACCTTAGATTGTAAGCCTGTTGAGGGCAGAGACTGATATGTATGTACAATAAGTAAAGCCCTGCATAAATTGTTTTCGTTAAATACAAGTGGGTTGACTATTCATAAAAAATTCAGACCCCTTAATTTTTTTAAATTTTGTTATGTTGCAGCCTAATACTACAGTTCAAATTCATTTTAAACCTCCTACGATCAAGAAAAATGGGAGGCACTTGAGCTAAATATTAAGTGTTGTTGCAAAGGGTCTGAATACTTATTCCAATGTGATATTTCAGTTTTTCCTTTTTTATACAATTGCAAACATTTCTAAAATTCTGTTTGTTATTATGGGATACTGAGTGTAGATTAATGAGAAACATTGAAAACTTAAACAGTTGTAGTATCAGGCTGCAACATAACAAAATTGAAAAAAAAGTGAAGGGGGTCTGAATAATTTATGAGTGCACTGTAAACACCTGTAATAAATAAGGAGCATTTTATTATCACCTAAAAAAAAATAGAACATCATCCCCATATAATGCTATTTTTTATTCTATAGGAAATCATTTAAAACCATTGATACCTGAGGAGTGACATCACCAACATTCCAATAGTTATTGCAAATAATAATAGGCATAGGGTGCATTTGATGAGTGCCATGTAGTTTAAATGAAGGAGACATTTTTTTATAATGCATATACAGCCATCCATATATTAAATGTGAACCCATTTCATAAATTTGGAGCCTAAATATTTTTTTTTTCACTCACTACCCACCAATCAGACCATTCAATACAAATAAAGGCTTCAGTTGCATCAAAAGATAAAAGAGCTTCAGTTCCTATATTATTCAGAGGTATTTTTACATGTATAAAAAGGTGCTTTGAATATGAAGGGCAGTCGATTTATTAGAAGTAAAGCCTGCCTGGCCAGGATTTATTATGTTATGTATTACCACAACCAAGTGAATTGCTAGCATTTACATCCGCTGTAAGCAAGCATATCAGTAGGTACGAATCTGAATGCTTCTCATCCTTGCCTGATTTCAATATAGCCACTAGGATCAGCATGTGCATAGAGATTGGTAACTGAACTCAAAACATACATTCATTATTTCTAAGAGTAATGGCAAGAGAATTTCTTTATGAGTCTTATATGCCTCTGCTGCAATAGTATACTCTGCAGGGTCCCTATTATTAGGAATCATTTCCAACGTTCTTCTCACCTCTTCCAAAGTAAAAGAAGAATCTAAGTAATATAAATGTATTTGTTTGAATATGTCCTTTTGGGCATATAAATTGCAATACATTTGGTAGAATGTATCTACTATATCAGGAGTAGAAGAGACTGCTACAGTATCTCTCTTGCCTCACCTGCCATGAACATAAAAAAAAAAAAAATAGAGCTTTGAGGGTCATAGCTCGGTGACCTGAGGTCACAGAGACCCCAAAATAGCCTAAAGTCCCTTTTACACTTGTGCCACTTCAAAGTCACGTGATTTTGCCGCGATTTCAAGGAATGCCTGTGTAAGTGGCATCAAAATCGGACCAAACCAAAGTAGTGCAGGGACTACTTTGAAGTCGGAACAACTTGAAGTCGTACTAATATGAATGGCTGTCATTGGAAATCATGGGGAACGACTTGTCATGCTACTTTGCAGTCACAAATCGTGGGACAAGTCGTATACGCGTGAAAGGGGCCTATCGCGAATCGCGGCAAAATCGCAGTAAAATCGTGCGACTTTGAAGTCGCACAAGTGTGAAAGAGGCCTAAGTCCTACTCCACCATGTGGCAATGGTACCAATGGTACCACAGGGGTAGCTGTGAATACTTTATAATCCTTATAATATTGAGCCTTGAGACTTCTGCATGTTGTGTGTGAGGAACTTACCTGTGCTCCTCTCACTGTGTCTGCTTGTTGCATTTATTTCTGTTCCTACTGTGCTCCCTGGCATAAAGGGGGTCCCATAGTCATAATGAACATAAGTGACTACATGCAGGAAACTCATGGCAGCTATCAAACCCTACACCAAATTAGAGGAGGACCCTACAGATTTGAGTGCATCAAATATTGTGTTTCTTTAATGGTTTTGTTTTTATTGCTTCTCTGGTTTATAGACCTTTCAAAAGGACTCTCACTAGAGGGAAGGATAGTGCATGGATATCTTATTTTTGTGTCAATTACCCCAATGAAACTAAACTGATCCAGATCTCTATAGCTAAACTGTTTACAACAGCCTTTACCACTCAATTGTGTCAAGAAAACAGCAGTTGCTGCTCCTTATTGTAACTTTTGTATACACTGTAAATAGCAACACCACTTGGACCTTAGAAAAAGGGGGAAGGCCCAAAATTGTGTCCTAAAAATGTAAATGTTAGTGTAAATACAAAAAGAAATTATGAACAGTACTTAAAGTGTTACTAAACCCAGGACCCTACATTCACTATATCTAGTCTCCCACAGTACACAGAACAGGGAAATGCAATTATTTTAGTAAATATAAACTGCTATATAACTTTTCTCATCAGCAGTTAGAGCAGTCTTGTGACTTCTATTAGTGTCAGGTCGAGCACTGATTAAAGCTTGTAGGAGGAGTTTTCATTCTTCTCTTACTGTCCTATGAGGCTGCATGATCAATGAATTTCTGTCTGGATAGTGCTTATTGGCCCTGTGCTGATCACATGCACACTCCCAAAAAAACTCTCTAGCAATACACACTAAACTGAACATGTGCAGACTGATTCCAATGCTCTGTTCTATCAGCAGATGGATTGGGGACAGTAAAAGAAGGGGAGGATCAGAGGAGACAGGATCAAACAGCCTTTTTACACAATGCGCAGGATTAACTCCTTAGGTTCCACAGTGAGGTTAACAAGCATGCTTTACTGCATATACAGACTGATTTGACTGTTGTGGGTTTAGTAACACTTTAACTGTGTTGTTGTAATACTGTACTAATACAGCTACAATCACCTTAACCACTTCAGCCCCGGACGATTTTACCCCCTTTCTTACCAGAGCACTTTTTGCGATTCAGCACTGCGTCGCTTTAACTGACAATTGCGCAGTCGTGCGACGTTGCACTCAAACAAAATTGACGTCCTTTTTTTCCCACAAATAGAGCTTTCTTTTGGTGGTATTTGATCATCTCTGCGTTTTTTTTTTTTTTTTGCGCTATAAACAAAAGAAGAGCGACAATTTTGAAAAAAAACACAAAATTTTTTACTTTTTTCTATAATAAATATCCAATTTTTTAAAAAAAATTTAAAAAACAAATTTTTTACTCAGTTTAGGCTGATATGTATTCTTCTACATATTTTTGGTAAAAAAAATCACAATAAGCGTATATAGATCGGTTTGCGCAAAAGTTATAGCGTCTACAAAATAGGGGATAGATTTATTGCATTTTTTTTTTTTTTTACTAGTAATGGCGGCGATCTGCGATTTTTTTTTCCGTAACTGCGACATTGCGGCGGACACTTTTGACACATTTCTGGGACCATTCACATTTACACAGCAATCGTTGCTATAAAATTGCAGTGATTACTGTGTAAATGTGACTGGCAGGGAAGGGGTTAACACTAGGGGGCGCTGCAGGGGTTAATATGTTTCATATTTGATTGATTCTAACCGTGGGGGGAGGGGACTCACAAGGGGTTTAGACCGATCGGTGTTCCTCTGTTCTGGGAACACACCATCGGTCTCCTCTCCACTGACAGGACGTGTTATTTACACACACAGCTCCACGGTCCTGCTGTTTTCCCGGGCAATCGTGGGTGACCGGCGGACATCGCGGCCGCCGGGCACGCGCATCGGGTCCCAAGCGACGCCGCGGGTGCGGGCGCCCGCCCCCTAGGCGGCCGGGAATGGGAGTACGTCATATGATGTCCACCCAGGATGGGAGATCCACCTTGTGGATGTCATATGACTATGGGTGGGTAGTGAAGTGGTTAAAGAGGAGGTCCAGCCCCCCAAAGAAAAAAATTTAAGTTAGCAGCTACAAATACTGTAGCTGCTGACTTTTAATATTAGGGCACTTACCTGTCTTGGAATCCAGCGATAGGGCACCCAGGCCGATGTTTCCATCAGCATTCGGCTGCCGCCACCATTGCCTGTAAGGGAAACCAGCAGTGAAGCATTGCCACTTCACAGCTGGCCCCCTACTGTGCATGCACAGAGTCCGGCGATGGGGGGAAGGAGGAGGGGCAAAACTTCAGAGGGGACAAACTTCCAGGGCACCTCGCCGCATCTCACTGCACCCAGGTCTCCCGGAAGTGGGGATGGGTACCTGCCAAAACCAGGTACGCATTCCCCCCTCCCCCCTGAAAGGTGCCAAATGTGGCACTGGAGGGGGGAGAAAGCAGATAAGCAGAGCTTCTCCTTTTGGGTGGAGCTCCACTTTATGAAACATTTCCAAAAATGTAAAAAGCCTGAAAGAGAAATTGAAGGCATCCTGAACGCTTGTATCTTTAATTACTTAAGTTAGCCAATATAGGGTTTTACTTTAACTGCTCCCGGACCGCCCACTGCACATTTACTGCGACAGGGTGGCCAGGCTGCGCAAAACAACGTACCTGTTGTAAACAAGGCAGATTGTTCAGTTGTTCTGTCAGAGAGGAAGAGAGAGATCTTGTGTTCCTGCTAATCAGGAACACAGATGTCTCTCCTCCTCCAGTCAGTCTATCCCCCACACAGTTAGAAATCAATCCCTAGGAGCACACTTAACCCTTTGATCGCCCCTGGTGTTAACCCCTTCCCTGCCTGTGTCATTTATACAGTGACAGTTCATTTTTTTAGCACTGTATTAGTGTTACTGGTCCCCAAAAAGTGTCACTTAGTGTCCAATTTGTTCTCTCCTTCTAAAAATCGCTGATTTCCGCCATTACTAGTAAAAAAAAAAAAAAAATAAATAAAAATAGCATAAATCTATCCCATAGTTTGTAGACGTGATAACTTTTGCGCAAACCAATCAATATATGCTTATTGGGATTTTTTTTTACCAAAAATATGTAGAAGAATAAATATTGGCCTAAATTGAGGAAGAAATTCGATTTTTACATTTTTTTTTATTGGATGTGTTATAACAGAAAGTAAAAAATAAATGTTTTTTATTTAAAAAATTGTAAGCCTTTTTTTGTTGATAGCGCAAAAAATAAAAACCACAGAGGTGATCAAATACCACCAAAAGAAAGCTCTTACTATAAATTTTGTTTGGGTACATCGTCACACGACTGCGCAATTGTCAGTTAAAGTAACGCCTGATCATTAAGGCCCTATCAGTAATGGCCTGATCATTAAGGGAGTGAAACCTTCCGGAGCTAAAATGGTTAAACTCCTAATTTTCTTTTTTTAGATAGAAAACCACGTAAAAAGGATGCTATGTCCATGTGACATTTAAAAATGTATATCCAATTAATGATGTAGTGTTTTGTACAGAATCATAATAGTTTATTTAAAAGTTCATCATTACGTGATGCATATAAAAGAAGCCTTTGTTTCAGCTTTTGGCAGAGGAAGACCAGCCTGTTGTTCCATCTCCACAGTGTGTTTTTAATAAACCTTCTGCCGATCGACACTTCTGCTCTCAGTGAATTCCTTCAAGGTTCCACTTTATCACTCTCTGCTTGCCATGTGTTTAATATTGTATGCGAGCCTCTTAGAGACGGCCATTGCATTGTTTACAAGTTTTGTCTATTTTACCAGACTTTGTTACACGGAAATTTCAGCTAAGGGGATCTGCAGAGACATAAACATAAAATCATTTCTGTAAATGAAGTGTACTATATGGTAATCTGGTGGAAGACTGTAAAGCATTGATAAGGTTGGAACATCTCATGATTTTAAATTAGTAAAATGAAATGTCCACCTTCCCAGAAGGTATTATTTCCTGTTTTAGAGAATAATATTTGGTAAGGTTGAAGTTAGACCAGTTGCATCCATCTTTCTGTGTTTAAACCCATTTATTTCTGAATCAAACACAAGAAAGGATATTTTGCCCACAAGCCATTGAAATTGAATTTTTAATTTCCAGACATTGAAGCGTGCAATTATAATTCTTTTGAGGTTTGTTAATGCATGTAGTCCTTGAATCTTGTGTGCAAACTTTGAAAATTAATCTTTTTTTTCCTCTCCGTAACTTATGATTTCCTTGATGCTGTTCAAGAGCGATGTCAGGCTGCAAGCTGGCATTCTGGGTAAGATATTAGGGTCAGTAAAAAATATGCTAACTTTCTTAGCTGACTTTAGTAAAGTTCTTAGCTGATTTACAGCTGAATGGCAGGCATACACTCCTATCCAAAAAAATACCCCTCTCCATCAAGATACCCTGGTACCACTGCCAGGGAAATGCTAGCCTCTAATTAGCCTAAAATTATTATTTTTTTATATATATATCTCATTGCAGTTTTCCCTATTTATGATATATACCTTCCACCTTTAGAAGCAAAGTAAGTGAGTATCCCGCCCCCCCTGTGTGAAATGGTAAGGGGGTACCATTTCACCAAAAAAGTGACAAAAATTGTAAAAATGACAGGAGACGGTCTTTGACAATTCCTTTATTAAAAAAAAAAATTTTCATAGAATTTTCTGCAGTTTTTGAGACCACAGGACTTGTCCGTACCTTGTGCAGAATAGACATGTATACCGGTGTTCTGACAAAAACTGTCTGGCCATCGGATAGTGTCCGGCCACTTACTGCGCAGGCGCAGCGCTTGCGCAGGACGGAGGACAAGGAGATTCACAAAATCTCAGAAGATGAACGGCGCCTGCGCCGTGAGTGCAGGTTCAAGTCCCACCATCCAAGTGGACATACGGTAGCACATAGTAACAGGGCCCCTCACGAGCTTGCTTCGCTCGCCACGCTTCGGGCACAGCCTCGCTTGGCTCGGCTTCAACCTCGGCTGATGTGGCTTGAAGATGGACTCACCACACATCGTCTTCGGAGAGTTTCGAAATCCCCTTATCCTAAGTACTGAGCCAGCGCAGTACAGGGCGGACACTATGCGGCGGGGGACAGAATTCGACACATCACCAGCCTTACCCAGTTATTGTTGTATTTTTTAACCAGTGTTGGCTACCTCGTCCTCCTCCACCGCTGCTTCCACCTACACCGCCACATCCACCGCCACCTCAACCTCCTACTCCATATGGACCTCGTCCTCCTAGGTCAAGATTATAATTTTTTATTTTTTTAATTTCCAAGTATTTTATTTTCCCACTATCTTATCCATTAAATTGAATAATTTTTTCCAGAAAGGGCGTATTCTGGGGCATTCCCACCATATGTGTGGCATCGTGCCATTGAGTTTCTGAGGTTCTTAATGACTTCCTGTACCTCTTCTGCTGAGAAGGGGGCCTCCAGCATATTTTTTTTATTTTAATTTTTTTTTATGTTATTTTAAGATATTTCCCTATCCACATTTGTTTGCAAAGCACTTTCCATGCTCTTAACAACATTTTGTTGCCAATTGCAGCCCTCTAGCCCCTTCCATTACTTTTTTACAGCCATTTTAGTCTTCAAAAGTTCGGGTCCCCATTGACTTCAATGGGGTTCGGAGTTCGGGGTCAAGTTCGGGTCAAGTTCGGTCCCGAACCCAAACTTTTTTCCGAAGTTGGGCCGAACCCGAACATCCAGGTGTCTGCTCAACTCTACTCAAGAGTCATACAAAACTTCAAAATATGAACAACTAATGCCGCGTACACACGACTGGACTTTACAGGGAATAGGTCCGACGGAATGTTGCCGTCGGACATTCCGATCGTGTGTGGGCTTCATCAGAATTAAAAAAAAAAAAAAAAAATCAGACGGACCTAGAAATAGAACATGTTTTAAATCTTCCCGCCGGAACTCCGCCGGACCCAGTTCCTATCGGGAAGCCCGTACGTCTGTATGCTGGTCGGACGGACCAAATTTCCAGCGCGATCCTATACTAGTACTCGGCTGCAGGATACTGTACATCTTGCACGCTTTGCAATAGGAAAAACACATTTTCCTATTGCAGCGAGCGCGAGAGATAAGTGACAATGTCCCTTCGGTCTGGTATGAATTTTAAGGGGAACCCCTACGCCGAAAAAAGGCGTGGGGGTCCCCCCAAAGTCCATACCAGACCCTTATCTGAGCATGCAGCCCGGCCGGTCAGGAAAGGGGGTGGGGACGAGCAAGCGCCCCCCCCCCCCCTCCTGGGGGGTGGGTGCTTTGGGAAAGGGGGCGCCCTGCTGGCCCCCCCCACCCCAAAGCACCTTGTCCCCATGTTGATGAGGACAAGGGCCTCTTCCCGACAACCCTAGCCATTGGTTGTCGGCGTCTGCGGGCGGGGGCTTATCGGAATCCAGGAGTCCCCTTTAATAAGGGGGCCCCTGGATCCCAGCCCTCCCACCCTATGTGAATGAGTATGGGGTACATCGTACCCCTACCCATTCACCTGGGGAAAAAAGTGTCAATAAAAAAACACACTAAACAGGTTTTTAAAGTAATTTATTAGGCAGCTCCGGGGGTCTTCTTCCAACTTCAGGGGTCTCTTCCGACTTCCGTGCTTTCCAGTTCTTCTACTGCTCTCCGGCCTCTTCTACCGGTCTCCGGTTCTTCTCCACGCTCTCCGGAATCTTCTGCTGGGCTCCTTCACTATCTTCTTCCAGCTCTTTTACTAGCGTTGGCCCGGTCTTCTGACACGACGCTCTCTCCCGCTGTAATGACTTATATAGGCATGGGGCTGGGTCACCGGGTGACCCAGGCACCAAACCAAGTAGTAAAGGCAAACTTTATGGTTGGTAATTAGGCAAGCATAAAATGGATTAACAATGTTAATAACACAATTTAGCATACAATGTGATTACCAGTTAGGATTAGGAATAAGATCTGGTGTTCAGATCAGCATAAATTGTAGCAAGGCCACCTCAAGTGCAGCAGTGAGCAATAGTAAAGCTTAATCTACCAAGTGCTAAAACTATATTGCCAGAGTATATTCATGGAAGCAATGCTAGTCCTAGACCTACTGGGTGTGCACTGACCAAAAGAAAAGGAGGATAGTAGCGTAGGGGGTAGGGGAACAAAGGGGGCTTGCAGAATAATTATTATGGGAGGGGCAGTCTTTTGACATGTTCTTTTGCCAGCTATTATTGGGGCCCTGCACATAATGACAGTCCCAGTTAATCTGCATGCAGTATAGGTATAGTATAGGTATGGTATTGTCTCAGCTCATTTGCAAGGAAGATGTGGTTCAGATGCAGTAAGTGTTCGGTATAATGCGGTACAGGAATGGTATAGGTGCAGTCTAGATTTGGAATTAGTGTGGTATAGACTGCAGTATGGATGTGCTATGGAGGGGGTACACTTGGTGTGCTGTTCTCAGTGGCTCAGTCTCTGGTAGCAGTGTCAATAGTGGGTTGATAGCCCTCTCACCAGCTGTGGATTCTCGCTGTAGAAGGGGGCCCCCTCAATTTCTCACCGAAAGCCTCTGCTGCTCAGCTTTAGGAAGCAGAGGGTGTGCGGATGCTCCAGACTCTCTTCGGCAGTGGTGCGGGATTTGTGAAGTGGATGGTGCTGCGCTGCCCCCAGGTGTTCTCACTCCCAGTCTCAGGCTCACGTCCCCACTAGGAATGAGCTTGATGTTCGGGATCGATCATTAGGTGTTTGCCCGTTCGCCAATGAGCGAACATTATGGGGCCTTCTAAGCAAATTAGATCGCCACAGAATGATCCATAATGCACCGCGAGATCGCAGTGCATTGCTGTATAATGATTGGCCAAAGCATGCACCTGACCTGCATGCTTTGACCAATCACAGCGCCCTCTGCCAAGAGAGCCATAATTGGCCAAAGGCAGGGTGCCTTTGGCCAATCATGGCTCAGGAGGACTAAGTCTATTGTTGGAGCTTGTTCCGCCCTACACTATATAAGGCTGCTTACACGGCGGCCGTGTGTAGTGTTGTTGGTGTGGACAGAGAGATAGCTTTATTTAGATTAAGCAGGCAGGTTATTCGGTTAGTGGCAGTGTAGACAGTGTATTAATATATATATATATATATATATATATATATATATATATATATATATATATATATATATATACAGTCTCGTGTGTATATATATATATATATATATATATATATATATATATATATATATATATATATATATATATATATATATACTCTGCATCTAGGTGTAGCCTATATCTACAGTGCATTCCGTGATGTACTGTTTCTAATACACTTCAGGCGGTGTATTAATATATATATATATATTTATGTCTTGTGTGTGTGTATATGTATATATATATATATATATATATATATATATATATATATACACACACTCTGCATCCAGTGTAGCCTATATCTACAGTGCATTATGTGGTGTACTGTTTCTATTAGACTTCAGGTTGTGTACACAGTATTTAATACAGTGTGTACAGTGTCTACTACACTTCTGGTGGTGTACACAGTACACAATACAGTGAAACCGTAGTACAGTTGCTAATACAGTGCAGACGCTGTACACAGTATCTAATACAGTGTGTACAGTTTCTACTACACTTCTGGTGGTGTACACAGTACATAATAAAGTGCAGCCATAGTACAGTTGGTCTGCTCAGGGGACAGGTGCCACACTGGGGCCAAGATTCTGTCAGCTCTGCAGGGGCAGGCTCAGAGGTGGTTGACGCCACGCCAGCTTCAGCCAGTAATGGTTGTATGCGACAATGGCACCAACCTTCTCTCCGCCCTTCGACAGGGACACTTGACCCATGCTCCATGTTTGGCACACGTTCTGAATTTGGTGGTGCAGCGGTTCTTGAGCAGGTACCCAGGCTTACAGGATCTCCTGAAGAAGGTCTGAAAAGTCTGTGGTCATTTCCACCGGTCATACAATGCCAGTGCTCGGCTGGCTGACATTTAAAGGGAATGCAACCTTTCCACCAACCGCCTCATTTGTGACATGTCCACCAGGTGTACCTCAACATTGGCAATGCTGCAGAGACTGCACACACAGCAGAGGGCCATCAATGAGTACCTGTGCAAGTATGGCACCAGGACAGGGTCAAGGGAGCGTGGCTTCTTTTTGCCATGCCAGTGGCTACTGATCAAGGATGCATGCACTGTCCTGTCACCATTTGAGGAGGCCACAAGGATGGTGAGCAGCGACAGTGCATGCATCTGTGACACTGTCCCTCTAGTCTTCCTGTTGGAGCACACCCTTCCTGGAATCATGGACAGGGCACTTGAGGCAGAACAGCGGGAGGAAGAGGAGGACTTCCTTACCTCTCAAGGCCCCCTTTATCCAGATAGGATTCCTGCAGGCCCGCACAACACACAGGAAGAAGAGGAGGAGGAGGATTGTGTCAGCATGGATGTAGAGGATAACACTCAGCAGCAGTCTTCAAGGGATGATTTTAAGTCCCCAGAAACCCAAGGAGTTGTACGTGGCTGGGAGGAGGTATTTACGGATCATGTGATCCTTAGTGACCCAGAGGACTCAGAATCGAATGCCTCTGCAAACTTACGCTGCATGGCCTCCCTGATTCTGCAAAGCCTGCGAAAGGACCCTAGGATTTTTGGTATCAAGGAGAGGGATCATTACTGGCTGGCAACACTTCTTGATCCACATTAACAAGGGTAAGGTTGCAGAACTCATCCTGCCTTCGCAGAGGGAGCAGAGGATGAAACATCTTCAGGAGGCCTTGAAGAAAGGTTTGTGCAATGCATTTCCAGACCCTGGGAGGTTACTATTTCCTGGTGCTGGACAACGTGTTGCTGAGGCTTCGTTCAGTCAGAGGACGAGCGGTGGAGAAGGTGGCCGGCTGACCGATGCCTTTAAATAATTTTTCAGTCCTCAGCGCCAAGGTCTGATCGGTTCTAGCAACCATTGCCAGCGTCTGCATTACATGGTGCAGGAATATCTAGGGCAGAGCAGACTTGGAGACCTTTCCAACAGAGCATCCACTGGGTTACTGGGTCTTGAGGATGGACCACTGGCCAGAACTTGCTCAATATGCAATATGCAATTGAGCTACTGGCCTGTCCTGCATACAGTCCTTTCTGAATGCACATTCAGTGCTGCTGGAGGGTTTGTAACAGATCAAAGAGTGTGCCTGTCCACAGACTCTGTTGATAGGCTCACATTCATAAAAATGAATCAGTCTTGGATCAGCAGCTATCAAGCACCTGATGCTGATGTAACTGATTGAATTTGCTATGGATGTGGGATCCCTTGAAGACTGCCTAATCCTCCTCAATCTTGATGATGCTAGCTTCCATGCTTGGTTTAGGGCACCACAACCACCACCACCCAAGGCACGTTTTTTCTGCCCCTGTTTAACAGGGGCATGTAATTACAATTTTTGATATAATATTTTAATGCAGGGCCCATTCCTGCGCCCAACAAGAGTATCTGTGAGGGGTTACAGTGTTGTGGCACCACCACCCAAGGCCCAATTTTTCTGCCCCTGTTTAACAGGGGCATGTAATTACAATCTCTGATATAATATTTCACAGCAGGGCCCGTTTCTGCTCCCAACAAGAGTAACTGTGAGGGCTTACAGTGTTGTGGCACCACTACCACCACCACCACCCAGGGCCCATTTTTTCTGCCCCTGTTTAACAGGGGCATGTAATTACAATTTTTCTATATAATATTTCAATGCAGGGCCCATTCCTGTGCCCAACAAGAGTATCTGTGAGGGATTACAGTGTTGTGGCACCACCGCCACCACCAAAGAACCCAATTTTTTTGCCCCTGTTTAGCAGGGGCATGTAATAACGATTCTTGAATAAATATTTCACAGCAGGGCCTGTTCCTGCGCGCAACAAGATTAACTGTGTCGGCTTACAGTGTTCTCGTACCACCATCACCACCAAAGGCCCAATTTTTCTGCCCCTGTTTAACAGGGGCATGTAATTACAATTATTGATATAGTATTTCACAGCAGGGCCTGTTCCTGCGCTCACCAAGAGTAATTGTGTGGGCTTACAGTGTTCTGTTACCACCAACACCTAAGGCCCAATTTTCTGCAGAGTATATAGGGCAGGCCATATAGTATATATACTGCTCTTCAGAGTATATAGTACCTGGGGTACCTCACGCCATTTTTGTTATAATTTGGGTGCAGGGTTCCCCTTAATATCCATACCAGACCCAAAGGGCCTGGTAATGACTGGGGGGAACCCATGCCGTTTTTTTCAATGATTTTCTTCTGTATTGCTGGGACCTGACAATACCTTACAGTCGCGAGTAGTTTTAAATTAAATTTTTTTCCTTTAGAAAAGTAATTTTGCTGTGGTATTGTGCTACACGTGGGAAAATGCGCTACTTTACAGGCATACTAAGGACACCCCCCAGGCCGATATTTAAAGGAATATTTTATTTTAATTGTTTCACTTTAAGCATTATTAAAATCACTGCTCCCGAAAAAATGGTAGTTTTTAAAACTTTTTTTGCATTGATACATGTCCCCTGGGACAGGACCCAGGTCCTCAAACACTTTTTTTTTATTGTCCCATAGACTTTAACGATGTTCGCGTGTTTGAACAAATTCTTTGCTCTGCTGCGAACCAAACTGGGGGGTGTTTGGCTCATCCCTAGTCCCCACTGGCAGGTGAATACTTGGATAGAGGTGCTCTGCTCTCCTCTACTCCTACTGCACAGTGCATATTGAGATCTGTAGTGTAATCATTATAGTGAGCCATTATATGGCTTCCATCTCAAACTACAACTACCAGCATTCTAAGCACTCTACTATAGACTTGCTTGGCTTTAGCTATCCCCCTGCTGGCTGGAGAAGGATGGTGCAGCATAGCAGCAGTATCTCAGTAGAGGGAGAGAAGAATAAAAACCACTGTCTCCATCTCCATATTGTTTAGCTGAGCACCTGGCATCAAGTATCAGTTTGCAATAGGAATCCTCCAAGAGGCACCTAGAAGAAGGGAAGATAAGGGAAGAGTCAGGTAGGCCAGGAGGGGGACATATAAATAGTATAGGAGGGGATAACTAGGATCATCACAGTTGCATCATATGTGAAAGAGGAACGCGAGGAGAAGGCTGGAATATCAGGTATGGACAGGAAATGAGGAGAGGTAATAGTCCTCAGGTTGTTCTCAACTAGTTGGGTAAGAATGCAATCTAGGTTTTTGATCTTGGCGTGTGCGTGATTGAACTTCCACTGTCTGGGAAATCTGTGTAATGGTTGGAGAGATTGGCATCCTAGGATAGCCACCGCTAGTGATCTTTGCTTGCGTTGGTGACTTAGCAGGGGATTGTGACAAGTGGAGTTCATCTAGTTATTGTTGTACTTCATAAAGGGTGGAGCCCGACGTAGTTTTGTTGCGATGGGTGAAGTTGAAATGTACCAGAAACCCCCATCTATGTGATGTGATGCTGTTATAGAATCAGCAAGGTAGGTTTCATTTCCCTTCAATTTGCTATGGTGGATGCCGCAAAAGCACATATTAGCTCTGCAAGCTCTACAGTATTTAAAGGATCTTCCAATGTATAGTGCAAAGTAGCATATTCTTCCCACAGCTCATTTTCATGACTGTCAAGCAGGACAGAGGAGTCATCCATTCTAACTTCCAAGTCTGCGGCCTTTGATAGTGTTGACCACCTGCTCCTTCTCAATAAACTACATTCCCTTGGCCTCCGAGATTCTGCTCTATCCTGGTTCTCTGCCTATCTATCACAGCGCTCCTTCATTGTCACCTACAACTCTGTCTCCTCCTCTCCATTGCCCCTTTCTGTGGCGGTCCCCCAAGGCTCTGTTCTTGGACCCCTTCTCTTCTCTATCTACACCTCCTCCCTTGGTTACTTGATAACAGCCCACGGCTTCCAATACCCCTTATACGCCTATGACGCCCAAATCTATCTGTCTACTCCCACTTTAAACTAAATCTCTCTAAAACTGAGCTATTAATATTCCCCCCGCCCGTGGCCACCCCTAATGACTTTTCCATCAAAATCAACAATGCAACTATCAGTCCATCCCCTCACGCCAGGGTACTAGGTGTAATCCTATACTCTGACTTGTTATTTCAGTCTCAAGTCGAATCATTGTCAAAAGTTTGTAGAATTCACCTCCATAACATCTCTAAAATTTGCCCCTTTTTAACAAATGAAACCACCTCCTCTTTCACTCCCTTTCTCATTGGCCTGCCTCTCCATAGGCTATCCCCTCTTCAGTCTATCATGAATGCTGCTGCCAGATTTACATACCTTAGCAACCCCTCAGTGTCTGCCAACCCTCTCCTCCAATCCCTACACTGGCTCACAATCACCCAGCGAATTAATTTCAAAATACTAACCACAACATACAAAGCCATTCACAACTCTGCCGCGAGCTACATCACCAATCTTGTCTCCAAATATCACCCAAATTGTCCTCTCCGCTCTTCTCAAGACCTCCTACTCTCAAACTCTCTCATCTCCTCCTCCCATGCTCATCTCCAGGATTTCTCCAGAGCCTCTCCCATCCTCTGGAACTCTTGCTACCTTCATGCAATCCCTGAAAACACATCTCTTCGGGAAAGCCTATCACATCTCCAGCTAATCTTTTGTCCTTTTATGGTCTAGAGCCCTACGGACGATATGAGTAACGATGACACACAGGAATAACACAAAACTTACCAACATGAAATAGACCTGAAAGCGTGCCTTGGTCTACCGTATGGTACACCAAAATAAGGGGGCATACCCTAGATAAGGAATGATAAAATAAGTAGTTATGGAATAATGTGAAATGAGTATTCAGTCTGGGGTAAGAATACTTGGAAGAGGCTTTTAAAAAAGGGGAGGGTGGGTGGGTATCTCGCACAGGAAACCGACAAAGACCGGCGGCCTTGGGCTGCTTAAATACCCTCCGGGCTCCTCCCATAACTTCAGGCCGGTACCCGGCCTTCCAATTTATGGTCTAGAGCCCTACGGACGATATGAGTAACGATGACACACAGGAATAACACAAAACTTACCAACATGAAATAGACCTGAAAGCGTGCCTTGGTCTACCGTATGGTACACCAAAATAAGGGGGCAAAAACTTTCAGGTAGGGGATAATTATTTATTATAGGTAAATGTCACTGAGTAAGTCGGGCAAAGGCCTGAGCCATCTCCAACTGTGGGTTAGGTATGTAGCGAGAGAAGCAGGCCGACTTCCACCGACCTAGTTTCTTGATCACATGGTCCGGAACCCCCTGTCTTGAGGCCGTCGTGGCCGCCCCGATGCGGAATGAATGCCCGGAGTACTGGCTGGGGTCCAATTGAAGATTGCCGAGAAGGACCCGGACATGTTCCACAAACTGTGACGAGTTGAGGGGTTTAACTGGAAAGGGTAAAAGCGGACTGGAACCTGGGCGGTCGGATAGCAGTGCCATCAACCGGTTTAACACGGTAACTGGGCACCAGTTGTTGTGGGTCCTGTACAGGTGTATATCTGCTCCGGAACCTCGCTGCTGAGTTTTAGACATCGCCAAGTGAAGAACATAGTGATCCTGGTGGCGGCAGAGGTTACTTTTATGCAAGACTGGACCAGCTGGGTGGCTGCGAGTGAACTCGCTGGGCCGTAGAAACCCATAAAACGCCATGTGTATCGCAGCCTGCAGGACGGTGCTGAGGAGGAGACCAAAAGGGGACCTATCCAGGATGTCAGACATCCCCTTAAAGATCTCCCCAGTGATAGGCAGCCGCTTAGGGCTGACTGGCGGCTGGTGTTTCTGAACTCCACGCAGTAGAGCCCTTACTGCGTGGCAGGAGAACACCGAAGGCCTCGCGGGGTCTTGAAGTGACAAGTAGTGCTGCACCCCGGCCACGTACTGGCGTATCGTGCTGTGTGACAGTGCCAGGTGAGAATGGCAATAAGCGATAAACGCCAGAACCTGCTTGACGCTGGAAGATTCACGGGGGCGTTGGGGCAGGAACTTATTAAATGCCCTCCAGGCCGTCCGGTAGGCCCGACGGGTGTTGCGGGCGAGCGAAGAGTTGATGATGTTAGTAGCTGACTGTAAATGTGGGGCTAGTCCAAGGTCAGTTGTGACCAATCCGGGATAGTGGCTGAGAGATGGTAGGCTCCCGGCATCTGTTCAAAGAAAGAAATAAAGTTAAAACGGGAGAGTGCGTCCGCTGCTGAGTTGAACTTCCCTGGAATGAATGAGCAGTAAACATTAAACTGATGTTGTAGGGATAGCTGGACCAGTCTGCGAAGGAAGGACATGACGGGCCTGGATGTAGACCTGCCCTTGCTGATGATCTCGGCTGTGGCTTGATTGTCTGTCGTAAAAGCCACAGTCTGTCCAGACCAACGGTGACCCCATAGGTGAGCGGCTGCTACGATGGGGAACAGCTCAAAGAGGGCTGACGTGGTAGTGAAGCCCGGTGTGGCTAGTGCCTGAGGAGGCCAAGGGGCGGCGAACCACAAATGGCCAAAAATGGCGGCACATCCTGTGGATGCCGCTGCATCTGTCACCACCTGAGGTGACAGCGAGGACACTACTGGGATGAACAGGGACACACCGTTCCAATTACTGAGAAAGTCTTCCCACATGGCCAGATCTGCCCTGGCTGCTGAATCCAGCCTGATGACCTGGTCTGGGTCCTGAGTGTAGGACAGGAAGACCAGCAGCCGGGACACAAAGGAGCGGCCCTGGGGGATGATCCTCATAGCAAAATTCAACATCCCGAGGAGAGACTGAAGTTGCTTCTGAGTACATCCCCTCACCCGGGTGAACTCTTGTAGAACCGTCTTGATACGGTCCAACTTATCTGCGGGAAGGCTGGCCTGCATGGCTAGAGTGTCAAGGTCGATGCCCAAGAACGTGATCTTGTGCGCCGGGCCGTCAACCTTGTGTTCCGCTATGGGGACGTTCAGATTGTTGAAAACCGTCCTCAACTTTCCAAGGTCCCCTGGGGGAGCCCCGGGTGGTTCTATCAAAAGGAAGTCATCCAAATAGTGGATGACCTCGTGGCACTGTGCCTCGTGGAGAAGGATCCACGCCAGGGTCTCCACGAACTTATCAAACAACCAAGGACTACTCTTAGACCCGAAGGTCAACTTGGTTGCGAAATAATATCGCTCCCTCCACTTGATGCCGTGCCAGCACCACAGGGAGGGATGTATAGGCAGCAGCTTGAAGGCGTCAGATATGTCCGCCTTCGAGAGCCAAGCACCCACCCCAGCCCTGAGTATGGCCTGGATAGCCATATCTACTGAAGCGTACTTCAGTGAGAACTCCTCGGAGGGAATGAGCGAGTTGAGACTGGGAACGACGGAAGAATGAGGCGCTGACAGATCATACACCAGACGTTTTTTATTTGAAAATTTTCCCTGTACAAGCCCGATAGGGCTGACCCTCCAGATACTAAAGGGGGACTGACTGAACGGGCCTATCATAAAGTCCCGATCCAACTCCGTCTGAAGAAGGACGTCGATAGCTGGCTCATCTGTTGCTGCTGAGCGCAAGTTCCGACATTCGTGGGTGGTGTGGGGCAGGGTGATGAGCCCGGTATGAAACCCATCGGTGAAACCTCAGATGAGGTAGCTGGCGAGTGACGGAGTGGGGTGTGAGGTCAGGTAAACATCGAGCCAAAGGACATTGACCCGGCTTAGTCACGGCTTCTTCTGCTTGACCTCACACAGGACCCTGGGGTGCGCCCTCTGGCATAGGGTGCAGACGTGCAACAGCCGGCACTGGCTGAAATTGCAGGAGCCGTAGTTGAAGTTATTGCAAATGGCGGCTCCCCCAACCATCCGCACCGGACGTCCCAACTTGTCCACCTTCTGCCCTTGCGCCGGGGCCTGCTGAGCCTGACTCGTGCTGGTAGAGGCCGTGCTAGCTGTCGGGTGGACAGAGACTATGTTGGCACACCAGACCGCGGTGTGGGATGCTGACTGACAGACAGCACATAGTGGGGACCGTAGACCCGCAAAGTGGCGGCAGAACAACTCGGTGTCCACTACACTCCAGTCCGTTGTCAAATGGAACTGTAAGAATCTGGCCGCGGCTTTGGCCGAGAAGGACCGATGATAATCGTAGAACGCTGAACCACCGTATTTGTGGCCCAGGTCTACGATTAGATGGAGGTAGAGGTCCAGTTCCTCCCGCCTGCCCGGGGAGGCTGAGCACAGCACGTCCCTGAACATACCGAAAGCGAGCGTGAACTCAGGCACCGTGAGCTTTCTGTTCAGCCTCGGATCCTTAGCCTTCAAAACCACCGAGACGTCCCCCCAGGTGTAGGCCTTGTTCTCCGCCAAATCATGGACCGAGATCATGAGTGAGGCCAGGTTAACGTCTCTGCCCTCTAAAATGTCCTTCCTTACGCTGGGTGGCACCAGGTGGGAAGGATGAATGGTAGTTGTGGCAAGCTCGCTACCTGCGGCCGGTGCACTGATGGCTGGGACCACAGCAGGGTCCGGAACCGTGGCGGCCGGGCTGGTCTCTAGACGTGTCACCCTGTCCTGGACCTCAATGATCGAGGAAGACAGGGAAGATACGAGGGCGTGTAGCTGAGCGACGGCGGTTGAAATGGATTCCAGGGACGCCTGCTGGCTGCTGGAACCGGCTGCGGCCGGTGGTGGGAAGAGGAGCCTGAATAGCTCCGCCTTCCTGGCCGCGGACGAGAAGGGTATCCCTCTGCGCCTCAGCTCGGCGGACAGCCTGGGAATTGTCCATGCCCTAAGGGACTGGACACTGCCAGCCTCGGAGGCTGACGCCGGAGATAGCGGGGTGGTGAGGTCATCGCTGCCGACTGACGACATGGCGGCTGCCAAGACCCGTTGCTTAGTTGACTGGTCACGTGTCTGCAGGCTGGGCCTATAAAGAGGTGACAAGAAATGAGTTTGGACGTGTAACCTATGGTATACGTACCTGACATGAAAATGCAGCCCCCCCCCCCCCCCCTGCGTTTTTTTTTTTTTTTTTTTAATTTTTTTTTTTTTATTTTTTTACCTGCTGGAACCCTGATCAAGCTGGTGCAGGTGGACCTACTGAATCCGACTGACCTGAGAGAGTGTGAGAGAAAGTACCTATTTAAGAGCCTGAAACTGCTGCCGTCCTGAGCGACGGTACCCAATGTTGATGATAACAACAGGCGATAGTGACTTAAGTCGACTGACGTGACAGCTGTGGAATCAAATGACAGACAACAACACGAATAACTGAAATGACATGTTGCCTTAACTGAAATGAACATCCCGTGACAGGGCCCGGCCCGGTCGTACCGTATGGGGGTGACTGTGAGCCGGACTCTGGAGCACGTACAGAAATGAGACAACCGTGAAATGAGGCCAACTGCCTGGGTACGCTGGGGCCGAACTGTGACATACTGGCTGCCACCGGGTTCGACTCCAAGTGCTACAGCATGCGGTGGAACGCTAGCACTCGTGTGACAGCGACCTCGATCATCATGCCACTGTCTAGTGACTGAACCCCTTTTTTTTTTTTTCTGAGCATGTACTGAAATGCGGCCGGCCTAGGGCACGCCGGCGCGAATTCGTACGGGGAAGTGACTAAATTAACGCCGGGGCGTGGTAAGGTGACACAGAAATGATATAACATGACAAGGACAAGAATCAAAAGTTGACCGAAAACCTGCAATGCGATTCCGTCCCTGGCGCATGTATTGAAATGAGGCCGGCCTAGGGCACGCCGACACGAATTAGTGCGGGGAAGTGACTGCATTCATGCCGGGCGTGGTAAGGTGAGACAGAAATGACATACCATGACAAGGGCAAGAATCAAGAATGAACGCAACCTGTGATGCGATTCCGCCCTTGGCGCATGTATCGAAATGAGGCCGGGCAGCCGTGCGTCTGGATTGCCCCGATCGGAGCATCTATGGATGCGACCGGACCCACCCAGAGGTATAGTGACCGAAATGAGACCATGACAAAGACTAGATTTCAACAAACCGAGCAACTTGTAACTGAATCTGTCTCTGGAGCATGTATAGAAAGGAGGCCGAGCGGCTAGGCGAACCAGTGCGAATCGTTGCATCCCGGATGCGACCGGATTCAGACCGATACGTGGCCAATGACCGAAATCATGCCAAAGACTAGACTCGAGCCCGCATCCGTACGAGCGGTGGGCCAATCTCTGAAACATGTATGGTAATGCGGCCGTAACCTGGGTACCCCGAGACAAATCCGTGCATGAGTGCGACATGACTTGAATCTGAGTGCGGCCAGGATCGAAATGATGGCATGAACGCCCTGTTTAAACGATGCGAAATGACTTAGCATGACCGAATGGCCCGATACGTTAGCCATGTTTGAAATGACGAAATGATTGCCATGCTAATACAATGAAATGTTTCGACACGGTCGAAGTAATTCGTGCAATTAACATGCCAACAGGGACTCGGAACGCAACCAGTGATCCGGCATGCTTGCTGGTATAACTGATTTGACATGACATGACATGAATGCTGCGTGTGAGTGCGAACGGCACCCGTGAGCGAGCTACGTTTGAACGATTCAAAGCCTGCGTACTCCGACCGCGTAAGGGGAACCCTTGAGTGCCGGATGCGGCATCGGTCGGAGTGTCATGGCGGGCGGCCCTGAATGTGCGTGCCTCTAGGTGGCTCCCGATCGTGTACAACCAAAAACGTGCGTGTAACTGTATAGTGTTTTCGAGACAAGCGGTGCGTGGTTCGTGAGCTACGCAGACCACAGTTTAGTGACATGATAAGCAGTGCATGGGAACGTAAAACATGGGAGCCGAAGCCCTACCTGCGACAGCCGAACCAGACTCTTTGTACGGAACTGCGACTCGGCGACACGAGTGCGACACGAAGGGACAACACGACTTACGAACACGGAACACGGGACTGCAACAACACAAGGAGACGGACAGACGAAACGGAGCTCACGAACCGGCACCAACAGCGCTTGTCTCGAACGAGTCGGTCCTAGATGTCTGACGTATCAGATATCTCGCACAGGAAACCGACAAAGACCGGCGGCCTTTGGGCTGCTTAAATACCCTCCGGGCTCCTCCCATAACTTCAGGCCGGTACCCGGCCTTCCAATAAATCTATAATCTACTATATGGTTGAATAATATAAGATGGAATTAAAGAGTTTAATGTAAAGTAAGAGAGGGGGGGGGGGAGGAGGGATCGTTGATTCGTTTTTTCATTAGTTTAATTTTCGTTCATTCATTTATTCGAAATTCGGACGCATTCGTAGTTATTCGTACATTCGTAACATTCGTAGATTCGTAATCGTAGCATAATTCATAATTTTATGTAATGTGTATGCTATTATTACATTTTAATAATTTACGAATCGAAAAAAAAAAGTTACGAATCGAAAAAAAAAAGTTACAAATCGAAAAAAAGTTACGAATGTACGAATTTTTTTGTTCAATCCATTTATTACGAATTGAAAAAAAAAAAAGTTACGAATCGAAAAAACAAGTTACGAATCGAAAAAAAAAAGTTACGAATCGAAAAAAAAGTTACGAATGTACAAATTTTTTTGTTCAATCCGTTCGAAGCACGTTAAGCAGCACCATTGTAAGGGACACGGAAAATTACCAATTCAACAAAAAAAAAGTTACGAATGTACAAAATTTTTTCGTTCATTTTCGTTGTTCCATTTTTCGTTTTTCGGATTTTCGTTGTTTGGTTTTTCGGATTTTCGTTGCTTTTCTGATTCGTTCGATTCGAACGATTCGTTAATCGGATTCGTACGATTCGAACGATTCATTATTCGGTTTTGTTCGATTTGAATGATTCGTTCATTCGTACGGAAACGAAAAAACGAAAAAAAAGAAAAAAAAACGAAACGAATTGCACATGTCTACTTCTGAACATGGCCCTCTTAATCCTCTTGTATTTTATTGTATTCTAACTGTATTGTCTCCCTTTTATATTGTAAAGCGCTGTGTAAACTGTTGGCGCTATATAAATCCTGTATAATAATAATAATAATGGTTCTCTGGCCAAGATAATGGATCTTCTTAAAGATGTGCTCTCTGATCTGTTTAAAGGTGGTCTGTAGTCCCTTGTGGAGCATCTTGTCTATTTGGGACAGCAGATCTTTGTAGTCCAGTGCCTCCCTGTGTGGTAAAGGAGAGTTAGTGCAACTGTCCTCCTCATTGTCACCCTGGAGGAAAGACTCTGACAGCCATCTTGACTGCAGAGTGTGACAGTGCATCCTTGATGGAGAGGCTTCTTGAGCTTGTTTTTGGTGCCCTTAGCATTCAGGGGAGTCATCACTGAGTCCCTGGAGGATGACAGTAGAAAGGATAACCATGGGGGACCAGAACGAGCAGTCTGGTTTGATGATTAGGGCCAGGTTAGTGCACAGAATGCACGGAGCTTACCTAAAGCACATCTGTATTGGCTGCCTCACACTTGTGCCTCTACGGGTTAGCTTTTAAAAAAAACTTGATTTTTCTGTGCTTATACCTGAATTTTTTAAGTTGGTGACAGGGATCTTAATGGGTCATTCACATCATGTGCATTTGGCAGCTGATTAATAGGCAGCATTGCTCAACACTAGCACAATGCACTAACATGTGAAAATGCATTGTTTTCAATGGGCCTAGTTCACACCAATGTGCTGCATTGGTGTGTGCTGGGCTAAAATAGGAATTGCTGCAATTAAATGCATCACAACACATCACATGTTGCAATGCACTACAACTTAAATGTTTTGACATCTACTTTAAAAATAAAAAAGACACAGCAACACAACTTGTTAAAAAAAAAGGCATGTCAACAGGCATTAAATGCAATTAACGGGGCGTGAATCTATATTATATATATTTTTGATGGAATAGGTAAGGAATAAAACTCCTGTCAGGTTTTTTTTTTTTCTGGCGATGGAAATATAAGGAAACAGTAAGCCTTTTAGCTCTTGACAATATACAAAAGGAAAACTGTAACAGAATCCCCTACGAATTAAACTGTTAAAGAGAAAAACCTAAATACCGTCATAATTCCAGTTATCTATACAATATAAAAAAAAAAATCTTTTGAGCACAAATTGACACAAATGTAAAAAAAAACTATTGTGCACATGTTAAAAAGGTTGCAGGCTCCTGAACTGCTGGATTTCAGCTGCAAATTATACATAAACCACAAGCCCCATACACACGCGCGGATCATCCGAGGACCAGGTCCGTCGGATCCAGTCCGTCGTACTTTGTCCGATGTTGGTGTTGCGTACACACGGTCGGACAACGTTGTCGGAATTTCCGGTCTGCAAGAACGTCGTGACGTAAGTCGTCTTCCACGAGACTAGAAAAGGGAAGTTCAGCACCACGTCAGGCACCCGTTGGGCTCCTTCTGCTGATCCCGTGTTTATCGCGAGTTAGTCGAAGTTTGGGGACTTAAGATTCGCGCTTCTCAGTTTTCTGACTCAGATCGTTACTGCTCTTCAGTTTGTGCTTGTCGTGCGTATCTGTTTATTAGTGCGTGTAGTCAGTTCGCATTTGTTGGTCATTGCGGCCTATATCTTGATATAGGACGCTTTGATTTGCACTGCTTATTGTCTGCTCGTTTCTGGTATTCATTTCGTTCTTTCAGGCCTTGCTGTTTATCGGTGCTTTCTGTTTGTCTGTTCTGACCAGCCGACCTTTTGTGAGCGATGTTTCCCGTACGTACTCGTCGCCGAGTTCGTGCTGTACGCGGAATTGGTGTCGGGCTTTTAGCTTTGAGCCAAGACCCGTCCATGAACAGAGTGACGAGGAGTATGTGGACCAAGAATTGGTTGCTTCAGCGTGATCAGTTCTCGCACATGCCTTTGCTTCGTGAGATCCGGGAGAATAATCCTGATGATTTCAGGAACTTTCTCCGGATGACGGACCCCGTTTTTTCACCGTCTTTTGGCTTTGCTGACCCCTTTTATCAGCCGGCAGGATACCTGCATGAGACAAGCCATCACTCCGGAGCAGAGGCTTGTTGCTACGTTGAGGTACTTGGCGACAGGGAGAAGCCTTCAGGATTTGAAGTTCTCTTCAGGTAACTCTCCCCAGGCCCTGGGAATCATTATTCCAGAGACCTGTTCTGCCATCATCCAGGTCCTGCAGGAGGACTATATTAAGGTAACATTTCTCCTTTACTATTCCCTTCTATGTATGCTCTGTTTGCTAATGTCTTGTATTTTTGACCTCCTTCCCTAATTACCATGATTGCAATATGCTCTAATATGCTGTGCCCCTTTTCTCCTTCATGCATTTTTCCCTTCACTTACCTCCCCAGCATGCTCTTCTGCCCCAATAGACACCTATGGCCTAGTCACTTAAGCAATGTATTTTGTCTGCTGCATAGTATTGTTTTCCCCCAAACACCCCCTAAAATATGCACAAATGTTTGCTGTGTGGTTTACTTCATGTAGAGCCCCTTTTTTTTCCCTTTTTGTTGGTGGGGGGGGGGGGGGGGGTGCCCAATTCATTCTGAACCCCCTCCCCCAACTGCTCTGTCAGATGGTACCAATCCTCTATCTGCTGGCTTTCCAAAGGTCAATAGACACTATATACCTACCTCTTTATAGTGGGCATCTTTAGGGATGAATTCAGCAAAGCATGTAGTGCAAGGGGCTGGCTCCATACTTTCCATTTCCTCTTTTTTTGTGTTCTTTCCCTCCTATTAGCTTGCTAGGTAATTTCAGAATGTCCAAATGTGCGTTCCTTTTTTTTTTGGGGGGGGGGGGGGGGGGGGGGGATTTTGAATGTTATTTTATCTTTCCTGTGGGCTGCCAATAGTGTTAAGTAAGGAGGGTCTGGCCAAACTAGCACACATTATTGAGCCATTTGGCAATCAATGAAGTGCAGAGGGTTACCTGTCCAAACCCCCCCCCAAACCCCTAGTTATTGCCAATGGCCCATCAGAAGTGGGGGGATTGATAGGGGGTGAGTAATCTGCTAAGGGGACCCTCTACTTTTCTGTGCAAATACTTTCCAGCCTAAAATAATTTCCAGCCTAAATGGTCCAAGATGTTTAATGTCTAATCTGCTTGCAATGTTTATGTGCAAAGTGACTAATTTTTTTTCTTATTTCACTCCACAGTTCCCTTCCACGCCACAGGAATGGCAGACTGTGGCCTCCCACTTTGCCAGCCGTTGGGACTTTCCTAACTGCGGAGGTGCAATTGATGGGAAACACGTCCGCATCGTCCCACCGCCCAACTCGGGGTCCTACTATTATAATTATAAGGGGTTTAATAGTGTAGTGATGTTGGCGGTGGTGTCGGCGACATACGATTTTTTTGTATGTGGACGTGGCGATGAACGGACGGATCTCGGATGGTGGTGCCATTGCGCACACGGAGTTCTACTGGCGTCTCCAAAGTGGCAGTCTGTGCTTGCCACCTCCAGAGGACAATGCTGAAGGACTCCCCTTCGTCTTTGTCGCAGATGAAGCGTTTGCGTTTACTCCCCATCTGATGAGGCCCTTCCCGATGAGGACCCTCACCCCAGACCAGAGGGTCTTCAATTACAGGCTGTCCATAGCCCGCAGAGTGGTGGAGAACACCTTCGGAATCCTGGCCAGCCTCTTCCGCCTGTTTTTGACGGCTATTAACTTGGCGGAATACAAACTGAACCACATAGTTCTTGCCTGTTGCATATTGCACAACTTTTTAAAACGACACAACAGCAACTATGTGGTGCCCGTTGGCCCAGATGTGGAGGGCCCTTCCAATGCTGACCTCACAGCCCTTCAAGCGGCACGTCCAGGCTTGCCCCCTCTAAATGCCCGCGCGGTCCGCGAGCAATATATGGACTACTTTGTGGGTAGGGGGGCCATTGCTCTGCCTGACGATGTGTGAGAGGCATTTTTTAATAAATATATTTGTTAAACCAACCTATGATTTCTTGTCATTTCCGTATTATTGCTTATTTGACCTTGAAATTTTTTCCCTTTAGCTTCAACAGTGGGAATGCACTTTCTGGGCAAAAGGAGGTAACAGTCTCTTCTTCCCAAAAAGATTCTTCTCATGTTGTGTGTTTGATACCTAATCTTTGGTCTAGAGAAGGTTTGTAGTGCATAACTGACACCCAAAATACTCCTTTTCATCACCATGACAGAAATGTGTGTATTACCAAAAATGGTGTGCTACGTGTTTTCAAACAAATCACTGTGGGTGTCATTTACATAAGTCAAATCCACTATGCTCTACAAGTGCAGTGCAAAAGTGCCCTGGAAAAGAAACTTGCAGTGCAAACTGGACTTGCCTTTAGTAAATAACACCCATTGCCCCCCAAATCCTTTACATTTGACATACATAATGCTTTTTTGTTTTTAAATAAGGAAGCCACACATTTAGAAAATTAAAAAAGTTTACTTGCAACACATTCACAAGTGCGTTTACAAACTTCTTGCCAAAACTGACAAGATCTTGGTTATTTACAACATTGTTTACAAACATTCCGCATTTGGTAAAACCAGGCATGGAGCAAAACAGAACCTAGGAACTAGGAAAGTTCAACTTTCTAAAGTGAAGACAAGATCAGACATGACTATATGTTCAAAGTGTGTTTGATCTTGCCTTCATCACATGGGGGGTCACCCCTGGAAAGTGTAAATTTAGAACATGCACACAATTTGGGTCTGAAAATGGTCATTAGATGGTAAAACACATGCCTAGAATCTTCAAAAGTGCCATTTTCCATCATGGGGATGAATGGACGTTTTTTGGGGGTGCAACCCCTTCACCACAACCACTTTAGTAGTTCGTAAAGTGGTTGCACCCCCAAAAAAACGTTGTCATTCATCCACCATGATGGGAGCTAGCACATGTGGACACAATGTGTGCATGTTCCAAATTTCACACAGTTCTTAAGTTGCAAATGTGTTCAGAAGCAGCCACAAATGTGTGTTAATTACTTGGTGCGTTTTCAGATTTTTCCTAAAACATCAATGATGTTCTTCAATTTTTGTTGAACATCATTGATGTTTTGCTTTATGTCATCTAGATCCCGATTGCAGACCATTATCTCCCCGATGAGTACGTGGGCACTCTCTGTGGTAAAGTGCGATTTTTCTTCCACAACATCCACGTCACCTAAAAACAACCAAAAAAAAAAAAAAGGGTCTTGGAAATGAGGCAGGCATACATTGATTAGCTTACCAGTAGCTGTGTTCTCCCACACTCACCTGTTGTGGTGACAAGTTCTCCAATTTCTATGATCTCTCCTTCCTCCTCCTCCTCCTCTGCTTCTGGTCTTTCCCCTTCTTTGGGAGGTGTTGGTTTTGGGGTTTCCTCAGACGTCCCGAGTTTTCGCTCCCCTATGAGAATGTACAAAAGGAAGATTTAGCAACACAATCTATTGAGGGCAGAAATAGGAAATGACAAACATTGCTTGAAAGTGAGGGACAATATTTTTGGTTGGCCAGTTACAAATGACACCAACATGAATGTAGTCACTTTGTAAAGGTGATAAACTTCTAGCTTTTTGGTCGACGTTTGTCTGATGGAGACCCCCATCTAGTATCCACTGTAGCACATGTGTGGAAAAGCATAATAAAAAGTGGGTTTGGGTGTCCCAGCACTAGTGCTCTATAGTCCAGATGGGTAAACAGCTACTGGGTGACCTCTCCTTTACATTGAATAAATTGGCTTTACATTCTTGATGACATTTCTAGTGAGAACAAACTTCCTTTTCCCCAAAAAAAAAACACCAAACATCGTATTATAAGTGGCCGTACGATCGAATGGACACACACACGAACATGACAGTGGCAGAAAGATTGAGGTTGAGTACGATCGAATGCACAGACGAACATGAAAGTGGCCATTTTCTAATGTACAACTTTGTAAAAATACAAACGCATGGAGCAGTATGCAAGCAAGAAATCAAACACACAACACAACTACTTACTTTTTTGAAGAACTCGCTTGATCTTTCTGTACTGATCGTGCTCCCTCAGTTTCAGGTCTGACCAGCGTTTCCTCAGTTGCTCCTTGGATCGTTGTACCCCAAAATGATTGTACAGCCTCCTCACAACTTTAGACATGATCTTGGCCTTGCGGACATTGGGGTTGAGGTAAGGCCCATACTTCCCATCATAGTCGCTCCTCTTTAATATGTCCAACATCTCCAACATTTCTCCAAATGACATATTGGAGGCCTTGAATTTCAGGCTCCGGGATCGGGACGTTTCTGCCTCCGGCCTTTCCTCGTCCTCCTCCTCGTTGCTGCAATATTTCGGGCGCACCTGCTGTGTCCCCGCCATGTGCTCTCCCCACTGCGCCGTAAAGAGAAGGGGTGGGGAATAGACGAGAAAGATCGTCAGGGGCGGGCGGAGTTTGACGCATGCGCACTGTATATAAAACGTCTGTGTCGTAGCCACGATCTGTGAGACGAGGGGAGAGAAAGCTCACGCACGAGACGATCGCTATAACGAAGGTACAATTTGACGTTGGTACATAACTAGCCTAGATTGATTAGACCTTGAGGCTTCTTTATGGAGAAGATTAGGAGAGTTTAGCCTGACATAATTTATAGTGTTTTGTGTGGTGTTGTGTCTTGCAGAGATTATGGACGGCTTCAACCATGTGAGTTTTCTCCCCCTCTTCATTGATAAATATAGGGAAATGCCCCTATTATGGCAGGCGAAACACCGAGACTACAGCAACAGACCAAAGAGGTACGCAGCCATGAAGAAACTTGTGGCATTTGTAAAGCCAAGGTTCCCCACGGCAACCGTGGAGACCTTAAGAATAAAAATTGCCAACCTGAGGAGTACCTATTTCCGGGAGCGCAATAAGGTCCTGAAGTCCCAAGCATCTGGAGCTGCAGCAGATCAGGTCTATGCCCCCACGCTCTGGTACTATGACAGGCTCCATTTTCTCAAAGACCAGGCTAATGTCAGGAAGTCACTCTCGACTCTTCCTTGCACGCGTCCTTCCATGCACGCCACCCCTGATGAGGCTTCCGAGGAGCAACCTGGGCCTTCCAGTCTGGAAGATGTGGAGGAGCCCAGCTTGTGGCAGGTATAGTAGTTTTGTAACCATTTTTGTGAATAATGAATGATGTTCACTTAATTCAGGATCCCCAATTGCTTAGTTCCTAACGTGTTTGACATATCAACTGACAGTAGTGTTGGAGACAGTTGGGGCAAGAATATAAACTGCAGGGCTGAGAATTGTATGGTTTTCTATTTGTAAACATTTTGCAACAGTCACTAGATGAGAATTGTGTGTGTTTGATGAACAAATAACTGAAACTATGTCCCTTTTTCATACACAGGAAGACCTCAGCCAGGAGGTGGCTGTGGAATGTGGCAGTCAGGAGGAGGCAGGGGTTAGTGGCAGCCAAGAGGTGGGTAGTGGCAGCCAACAGGGGGGTAGGCGTAGGAGCCTGACTGTCTCCCAAGTCCCTCCCCTCCGCCTTCCCTACAGAAGGGCGAGAAGGATGGGGGAGGTGGGAGAGTCAGCGCTCCAGCTGATCAGAGATGCTTCAGCCTCCCTATATGCCACACCCACCTACGAGGAGGCCTTTGGCTCCTTGGTTGCCAATAAAATGAAGGGTATGGAGGCGGGGCAACGCAGCATGTGTGAGGGGGTCATCCTCAAGGTCCTAAATGAGGGGATGGCTGGGGAGATGACCCCACTCACACATGTTTGCGATAGTGACCAGGCTCCGCCTCCTCCTCCTCCTTCTGCCACCCCACCAGCACCACAGCATGCAAGGAAGCGTGGAAGGAAGACCTGAGAGTGACGACCTGGATTCAGTCTGGTCTGAGAGAAGATGGAGCCTCTCGTAGTACCAGAGCCTGGGGACCTAGATGGCATCTGCTGCAGTTCCGGATGTTTTGGACTTCAGGACCAGATTGCACTCCCTTATTATTTAGATAGGTACTCCTCAGGCCCCCAATTTTAGACGCTTCTAAAATGATGGTTGCCGTGGGGGTCCAAGGCTTTGCAAATTCCCCAAGTTTCTTCATCGCTGCGTTCCTCTTTGGTTTGTTGCTGAGACCTAAATAAAGGTATTTTTGATTTGAAAAAATCATTGCCTATGTGTTTTACTTTTCTACAATGACAGTTTTTTTTGAGTAGGCAGGTACATTTCACTAATCATAAAGTATAATTAACAAGGGGCACCAACAACCAACAAACTCCTAGTAAATTTAAGCAACAAATAGAAATGTTAATAATGTTGTTTTGCTAAGTTGAGACACACAACCCCCCTCAAAAAAAAAAAAAAAATCTCCTTAAAATATGTATTCCAAAAAAAATACAAAAATGACAAATCATCCAAAAAATATAACAAAGATTCTTTTACGATCTGAGTAAAAATAAACATGTAGTGTAGAAATCCTGAAAACTAATAAAGAACTAAGTTTGGGAGAAGTGCGGGTGAATAGGAGCAGCTAAAACATGTCATTCTTCTTGCATTGTAAAGAAAAAGAGAATGCGCTGCATTAAAGACATTTTAACATTGCAGCGTGACGAATGTGCTGTGTCGATTAGGAAAGCTAGTTTTACCTGACCGAGCGCTTCCGTCACAGAATTTCTTCTGAGCATGCGTAGCACTTTGTCCGTCGGACTACGCTACACACGATCGGATTTGGTGTGATCGGACTTTGTTGTCGAAAAATCTATCCAGCAGGAGATAGGACTTTGTCCGTCGGACAATCCGAGGTACACTGTCCGATGGTGCCTACACACGGTCGGAATTTCCGACAACATTGTCCGATAGGACAGAATCCATGGGAAAATCCGACCGTGTGTATGGGGCCTTGGATATCGGGGAACTGGGGAAAATGCAGAGAAGGGCAACCAAACTGAGGAATGGAGGAACTCAGTTATGAGGAAAGATTAGAGGAACAGAATTTATTCTCTCTTGAGAAGAGGAGATTAAGGGGGGATATGATCAACGTGTATAAATATATAAGTGGTCTATAGGGATGAGCCGAACACCCCCGGGTTCGGTTCGCACCAGAACCCGCAAACTGACCTAAAGTTCGTGTGAACATTAGAACCCTATTAATTACTATGGACGCGAACGTTCAAAATCATAAGTGCTAATTTTAAAGGCTTTTATGCATGTTATTGTCATAAATAGTGTTTGGGGACCTGGGTCCTGCCCCAGGGGACATGTATCAATGCAAATTAAAAAAAAAAAAAAAACTGAGCAGTGATTTTAATAATGCTTAATGTGAGACAATAAAAGTGTAATATTCCTTTAAATTTCGTACCTGGGGGGGTGTCTATAGTATGCCTGTGAAGGGGCGCATGTTTACCGCGCTTAGAACTGTCCCTGCACAAAGTGTCATTTTTGCAGGAAAAAAAGCTATTTAAAATCACTCGCTGCTAATGAATTGTCGGCTCCCGTAATACAGAGAACAGTCATTCATTGAAAGTCATTGATGAAAAAAAAGGCATTGATAAAAAAAAAAGCGTGGGGGTCCCCCCAAATTCAATTACCAGGCCCTTCATGTCTGCTATGGATATTAAGGGGAACCCTGTGTCAAATTTAAAAAAAAATGACGTAGGGGTCCCCCTAAATATCCATACCAGACCCTTCAGGTCTGGGATGGATTTTAAGGGGAACCCCGGCCAAAAAAAAAAATGGCGTGGGGCCCCTCAAAATCCATACCAGACCCTTATCCGAGCATGCAACCTGGCAGGCCGCAGGAAAAGAGGGGGGACGAGAGCGGCCCCCCCTCCCTCCTGAACCTTACCAGGCCACATGCCCTCAACATTGGCAGGGTGCTTTGGGGGTCTGTGACCCCCTCAAAGCACCTTGTCCCCATGTTGATGAGGACAAGGGCCTCTTCCCCACAACCCTGGACATTGGTTGTGGGGGTCTGCGGGCGGGGGGCTTATCGGAATCTGGAAGCCCCCTTTAACAAGGGGACCCCCAGATCCCTGCCCCCCCCCCGTGTGAAATGGTAAGGGGGTACCATTTCACCAAAAAAGTGACAAAAATTGTAAAAATGACAGGAGACGGTCTTTGACAATGCCTTTATTAAAAAAAAAAAATTTTCATAGAATTTTCTGCAGTTTTGCAGTTTTTGAGACCACAGGACTTGTCCGTACCTTGTGCAGAATAGACATGTATACCGGTGTTCTGACAAAAACTGTCTGGCCATCGGATAGTATCCGGCCACTTACTGCGCAGGCGCAGCGCTTGCGCAGTACGGAGGACAAGGAGATTCACAAAATCTCCGAAGATGAACGGCGCTTGCGCCATGAGTGCAGGTTCAAGTCCCACCATCCAAGTGGACATACGGTAGCACATAGTAACAGGGCCCCTCACAAGCTTGCTTCTCTCGCCACGCTTTGCTCGCCACGCTTCGCTCGCCACGCTTCGGGCACAGCCTTGCTTGGCTCGGCTTCAACCTCGGCTGATGTGGCTTGAAGATGGACTCACCGCACATCGTCTTCAGAGAGTTTCGAAATCCCCTTGTCGTACGTACTGAGCCAGCGCAGTACAGGGCGGACACTATGCGACGGGGGACAAAATTCGACACATCACCAGCCTTACCCAGCCATTGTTGTATTTTTTAACCAGTGTTGGCTACCTCGTCCTCCTCCACCGCCGCTTCCACCTACACCGCCACATCCACCGCCACCTCAACCTCCTACTCCATATGGACCTCGTCCTCCTAGGTCAAGATTATAATTTTAAATTTTTTTAATTTCCAAGTATTTTATTTTCCCACTATCTTATCCATTAAATTGAATATTTTTTTCCAGAAAGGGCGTATTCTGGGGCATTCCCACCATATGTGTGGCATCGTGCCATTGAGTTTCTGAGGTTCTTAATGACTTCCTGTACCTCTTCTGCTGAGAAGGGGGCCTCCAGCATATTTTTTTTATTTTTATTTTTTTTATGTTATTTTAAGATATTTCCCTATCCACATTTGTTTGCAGAGCACTTTCCATGCTCTTAACAACATTTTGTTGCCATTTGCAGCCCTCTAGCCCCTTCCATTACTTTTTTACAGCCATTTAAGTCTTCAAAAGTTTGGGTCCCCATTGACTTCAATGGGGTTCGGAGTTCGGGGTCAAGTTCGGGTCAAGTTCGGTCCCGAACCCAAACTTTTTTCCGAAGTTTGGTCGAACCCGAACATCCAGGTGTCTGCTCAACTGTACTCAAGAGTCATACAAAACTTCAAAATATGAACAACTAATGCCGCGTACACACGACCGGACTTTCCGGGGAATAGGTCCGACGGAATGTTGCCGTCGGACAATCCGATCGTGTGTGGGCTTCATCAGAATTTTTTTTTTCAAAAAATCAGACGGACCTAGAAATAGAACATGTTTTAAATCTTCTCGCCGGAACTCCGCCGGACCCAGTTCCTATCGGGAAGCCCGTACGTCTGTATGCTGGTCGGACGGACCAAATTTCCAGCGCGATCCTATACCAGTACTCGGCTGCAGGATACTGTACATCTTGCACGCACTGCAATAGGAAAAACACATTTTCCTATTGCAGCGAGCGTGAGAGATAGGTGACAATGTCCCTTCGATCTGGTATGGATTTTAAGGGGAACCCCTACGCCGAAAAAAAAAGGCGTGGGGGTCCCCCCAAAGTCCATACCAGACCCTTATCTCAGCCCGGCCGGTCAGGAAAGGGGTGGGGACGAGCAAGCGCCCCCCCCTCCTGGGGGTGGGTGCTTTGGGAAAGGGGGGCGCCCTGCTGGCCCCCCCCACCCCAAAGCACCTTGTCCCCATGTTGATGAGGACAAGGGCCTTTTCCCGACAACCCTAGCCGTTGGTTGTCGGTGTCTGCGGGCGGGGGGCTTATCGGAATCCAGGAGTCCCCTTTAATAAGGGGGCCCCCGGATCCCAGCCCCCCCCCCACCCTATGTGGATGAGTATGGGGTACATCGTACCCCTACCCATTCACCTGGGAAAAAAGTGTCAATAAAAAAACACACTAAACAGGTATTTAAAGTAATTTATTAGGCAGCTCCGGGGGTCTTCTTCCAACTTCGGGGGTCTCTTCCGACTTCCGCACTTTCCAGTTCTTCTCCTGCTCTCCGACCTCTTCTACCGGTCTCCGGTTCTTCTCCGCGCTCTCCGGAATCTTCCTTCTGGGCTCCTTCACTATCTTCTTCCAGCTCTTTTACTAGCGTTGGCCCGGTCTTCTGACACAACGCTCTCTCCCGCTGTAATGCTGTTTACACGGTGCGCAACGACTTATATAGGCATGGGGCTGGGTCACCGGGTGACCCAGGCAACAAACCAAGTAGTAAAGGCAAACTTTATGGTTGGTAATTAGGCAAGCATAAAATGGATTACCAATGTTAATAACACAATTTAGCATACAATGTGATTAACAGTTAGGACTAGGAATACGATCTGGTGTTCAGATCAGCATAAATAGTAGCAAGGCCACCTCAAGTGCAGCAGTGAGCAATAGTAAAGCTTAATCTACCAAGTGCTAAAACTATATTGCCAGAGTATATTCATGGAAGCAATGCTAGTCCTAGACCTACTGGGTGTGCACTGACCAAAAGAAAAGGAGGATAGTAGCGTAGGGGTCGGGGAACAAACGGGGCTTGCAGAATAATTATTATGGGAGGGGCAGTCTTTTGACATGTTCTTTTGCCAGCTATTATTGGGGCCCTTTAAGAGTATCTTTGCACATAATGACAGTAGACAATCTTTTTTTTCAAAAATCGTCCCACATTCTTCCACGTACTTCCAAGTTTACATGTGAATCCCACTTATTTAATCGCATTTTCGCTTTTTTCTTTTTGCTTTTTTTCCCTGACCAAATTTCCCCTTTAATGTCATTGAATATCCTTACCCCCCACCCGTAACGTCTTATTTCCTCGTACCCCCTCTTTTATAAAATTCCACTTTTTACACCAAATCATTTAGTTATCGCCTACCCCTGTAGTGCAAAGCTAATTATGGCCCGCGGATTCTCCATTTATGTCCATTTTCCTAAATAATTCCCCATTTACCATTACTTACCCTTGATTACCCCTTTCCCCAAGACTTGTTTTTGAATTTAATTTAATCTTATATTTTTAATTAATGATATTTATATTTTATTATTAATTTTTATTTGATATTATTTTATATTTTTTTTTTTTTTATAATCTTTTATTATATATAATTTTTTATGTGTTCTTTTTTATGGATTTTTGCCTTTATTTGCTTTTATTTTGTTAATTTTTTGTATTTATTATTTTTTATTGAGAATAACAAACATAAAAAGTGAATCCCCATAAGAAAGCACCAAAGTGTATAAAAAAAGCAAGAAAAAAACAAAAAATAAACACTCGATCTAAAAAACTAGTACACACGCCCAAACCTACCTATCCAATGTTGTTACCCTTCTATGCTTGCTCTCTTTCCACAAATTACCACCCCCCACTCCCAGTTTCCTTACCCCGAATTGAGAAATATTTATTATTTTTTTATTATAAGTTTATATTTAATGTTGTTTATTTTTTCTTATTTGTTATTTTTTGATTTGATTCATTTTTATGATTTTGTTTATTATTTTTTATGTTGTTGATTTTTTTTATTTTTTTGTTCATTTTATGTATCTAATTATTTTTTTATTTATAAATCATTCTTTTGTTTATCCGCCCGCATCCCTGTAAACCATTTTACTTGTCGTCCCCCCCAAAGTCGTTACTTGTAATTTTTTTCGCCTTTTAAACCCAAATTCCTTTTCCGTTAACCCCTCTTACACATATTGTCCCTTCCATTTTGCCTACCCTAGCCCCCTTTTATTACCCCTAGTACCCATTTCAAAATCGGCATGTTATAATATTCCTCCCCCCCTAATCCACTCTAATCTCCTGGACAAATGGGGGGCTAATTATTTAATTATTATTTTTTTATTTATGTTTATGTGTGTATTTTTTATTATATTTATATTGTTTTTTATTTTTATATCCCAAGTCAACCCAATCTTATCCTTTCCCCAATTTACTATCTTAAATACCTACAAACCATATATTAAATTCTTGGTACCCCCCCTTCCCCTATGACCTGTCTTCGTCGCGAGTAGTATTGCTTAGTACACTTTTCCTCCTCTGTCCCCAGACTTCCCCGACCCTTTAAATCCGTCGTATTCACCTATTTTCAATCCCAACCCTTCCACCTTCCTTTCAGAAATTTTTTCCCTTCAATTTAACCCCTCTTCGATTCCTACCCCAACCGTCCTTACTCTTAATGGCCATTTTTTTTCATCTTTCCTTTTGCCCATTTTTAAATATTCATATCCCCCCATTCTCTACCCATATATCCATACCTATACCTCATTTTTTCCTGGGTCTTTTACCAACCAGGGGTTTTAATGGGAGGGGGGGTTAATCTTTTATTATTTTTTTATATATATTTGTTTTTTTATTTTATATTTTTCATCTCTTGCTCTCTATTTTACCTTTATCCCATATCCCAACTTTTTTTGTGCAGTTTATTTTTCCCCATTTTCATTCTTCCTTAGATAGTTTCCGCCATCCTACAATCCCCCTTGTACGACCAGCCAAATTTACATTTTTCCCCCCATATCAAGCCCAATTTGCCCTTTTCCATGGGTACATGCCTAGCGGATTTTTTCTTCATCCAATTCCCAAATAATTCTTTAGGGCTAAATGTTTTGTGATCTTCCCCTATTCTTCCCTTTTTCACCCGCCTTTAGTTAACCATCTACCCCCCCCTTCGAAGCCTTTTTTTCTCTGTTGTAACCACCCCCGCTTATTTTCACTTTCTCCTCGCCCCCTCTCCCTTTCCCCCCCCCCGGGGGGGGGGTAATGGGGTGGGGGGGGGGGGGTGGGGATTTATATTATTATTTTTCTTAGATACAAATTACCATTGATTTCCCCCTAACAATTTTATCTCCTGGTAGTTAGGCCCCCATTCCCTTGTAAAAATTAAATCCCATTGGGGGGGGGTGGGGGTCCCCCATTCTGGGGGCTAATCCACTATACTTATTTTACCCTTTCATATCCTTTTATTCCCCCAACACTACTGATATTATTTGACTCCTTCCAATTCGATCCTTTTACCTAGATCCAATAATGGGGTATTGGGGGGGGGGGGTTAATCTGCATGCAGTATAGGTATAGTATAGGTATGGTATAGTCTCAGCTCATTTGCAAGGAAGATGTGGTTCAGATGCAGTAAGTGTTCGGTATAATGCGGTACAGGAATGGTATAGGTGCAGTCTAGATTTGGAATTAGTGTGGTATAGACTGCCGTATTGATGTGCTATGGAGGGGGTACACTTGGTGTCCTGTTCTCAATGGCTCAGTCTCTGGTAGCAGTGTCAATAGTGGGTTGATAGCCCTCTCACCAGCTGTGGATGCTCGCTGTAGAAGGGGGCCCCCTCAATTTATCACGAAAGCCTCTGCTGATCAGCTTTAGGAAGCAGAGGGTGTGCAGATGCTCCAGACTCTCTTCGGCAGTGGTGCGGGATTTGTGAAGTGGATGGTGCTGCGCTGCCCCCAGGTGTTCTCACTCCCAGTCTCAGGCTCACGTCCCCACTAGGAATGAGCTTGATGTTCGGGATCGATCATTAGGTGTTTGCCCGTTCGCCAAAGAGCGAACATTATGGGGCGTCATCAGCAAATTAGATCGCCACAGAATGATCCATAATGCACCGCGAGATCGCAGTGCATTGCTGTATAATGATTGGCCAAAGCATGCACCTGACCTGCATGCTTTGGCCAATCACAGCGCCCTCTGCTAAGAGAGCCATAATTGGCCGAAGGCAGGGTGCCTTTGGCCAATCATGGCTCAGGAGGACAAAGTCTATTGTTGGAGCTTGTTCCGCCCTACACTATATAAGGCTGCTTACATGGCGGCCGTGTGTAGTGTTGTTGGTGTGGACAGAGAGATAGCTTGATTTAGATTAAGCAGGCAGGTTATTCGGTTAGTGGCAGTGTAGACAGTGTATTAATATATATATATATATATATACAGTCTCGTGTGTATATATATATATATATATATATATATATACTCTGCATCCAGTGTAGCCTATATCTACAGTGCATTCCGTGATGTACTGTTTCTAATACACTTCAGGCGGTGTATTAATATATATATATATATATATATATATATATATATATATATATATATCTAGGTGTGTATATATATACATATATACCGTATATACACTGTTTCTAATACACTTCAGGCGGTGTATTAATATATATATATAATACAGTGTACTGTTTCTATTAGACTTCAGGTGGTGTACACAGTATCTAATACAGTATATACAGTTTCTACTACACTTCTGGTGGTGTACACAGTACACAATACAGTGCAGCCATAGTACTGTTTCTATTACAGTGCAGGTTGTGTACACAGTATCTAATACAGTGTGTACAGTTTCTAGTACACTTCTGGTGGTGTACACAGTACACAATACAGTGCAGCCGTAGTACAGTTGCTAATACAGTGCAGGTGTACACAGTATCTAATACAGTGTGTACAGTTTCTACTACACTTCTGGTGGTGTACACAGTATCTAATACAGTGCAGCCATAGTACAGTTGGTCTGCTCAGGGGACAGGTGCCACACTGGGGCCAAGATTCTGTCAGCTCTGCAGGGGCAGGCTCAGTGGTGGTTGACGCCACGCCAGCTTCAGCCAGGAATGGTTGTATGTGACAATGGCACCAAACTTTTCTCTGCCCTACAACAGGGACACTTGACCCATGTGCAATGTTTGGCACAAAACCTGAATTTGGCGGTGCAGCGGTTCTTGAGCAGGTACCCAGGCTTACAGGATCTTCTGAGGCAGGCCAGAAAAGTCTGTGGTCATTTATGCCGGTCATACAATACCAGTGCTCAGTTGGCTGACATTCAAAGCGAATGCAACCTGCCCACCAACCGCCTCATTTGTGACATGTCCACCAGGTGGAACTCAACGTTTGCAATGCTGCAGCGGCTGCACACACAGCACAGGGCCATCAATGAGTACCTGTGCGAGTTTGGAACGAGGATAGGGTCAGGGGAGCTTGGCTTCTTTTCGACATGTCAGTGGCTACTGATCAAAGATGCATGCACTGTCCTGTCACCACTTGAGGAGGCCACAAGGATGGTGAGCAGTGACAATGCATGCATCAGTGTCCCTCTAGTCTTCCTGTTGGAGCACACGCTTCATAGAATCATGGACAGGGCACATGAGGCAGAACAGCGGGAGGAAGAGGAGGACTTCCTTACCTCTCAAGGCTCCCTTTATCCATTCCTGCAGGCCCGCCAAACACACAGGAAGAAGAGAAGGAGGATGAGGATTGTGTCAGCATGGATGTAGAGGATAACACTCAGCAGCAGTCTTCAAGGAATGTTTTTCAGTCCCCAGAAACCCAAGGAGTTGTACGTGGCTGGGAGGAGGTAGTTACGGATCATGTGATCCTTAGTGACCCAGAGGACTCATAATCGAATGCCTCTGCAAACTTACGCTGCATGACCTCCCTGATTCTGCAAAGCCTGTGAAAAGGACCCTAGGATTCGTGGTATGAAGGAGAGGGACCATTACTGGCTGGCAACTCTTCTTGATCCACGTTACAAGGGTAAGGTTGCAAAACTCATCCTGCCTTCGCAGAGGGAGCAGAGGATGAAACATCTTCAGGAGGTCTTGAAGAAAGGTTTGTGCAATGCATTTCCAGACCCTGGGAGGTTACAATTTCCTGGTGCTGGACAATGTGTTGCTGAGGCTTCGTTCAGTCAGAGGAAGAGCGGTGGAGAAGGTGGCCGGCTGACCGATGCCTTTAAACAATTTTTCAGTCCTCATCGCCAAGGTCTGATCGATTCAAGCAGCCATCGCCAGCATCTTCATTACATGGTGCAGGAATATCTAGGGGCAAGAGCAGACTTGGAGACCTTTCCACAGAGCATCCACTGGGTTACTGGGTCTCGAGGATGGACCACTGGCCAGAACTTGCTCAATATGCAATTGAGCTACTGGCCTGTCCTGCATCCATCATGCTTTCTGAATGCACATTCAGTGCTGCTGGAGGGTTTGTAATGGATCAAAGAGTGTGCCTGTCCACAGACTCCGTTGATAGGCTCACATTCATAAAAATGAATCAGTCTTGGATCAGCAGCTATCAAGCACCTGTTGCTGATGACACTGATTGAATTTGCTATGGATGTGGGATGCCTTGAAGACTGCCTATGCTGTGTTTCCTGTTCCTCCCCAATCTTGATGATGCTAGCTTCCAACAATATTTTTGGTTTAGGGCACCACTACCACCCCCCAAGGCACAATTTTTCTGCCCGTGTTTAACAGAGGCATGTAAGTACAATTTTTGATCTAATATTTCAACAGCAGGGCCCGTTCCTGCTCCCAACAAGAGTATCTGTGAGGGGTTACAGTGTTGTGGCACCACCACCACCACCAAAGGCCCAATTTTTCTGCCCCTGTTTAACAGGGCATGTAATTACAATTTTTGATATAATATTTCACAGCAGGGCCCGTTCCTGCGCCCAACAAGAGTATCTGTGAGGGGTTACAGTGTTGTGGCACCACCACCACCACCCAAGGCCCAATTTTTTGCCCCTGTTTAACAGGGGCATGCAATTACAACTCTTGATATATTTCATTGCAGGGCCCGTTCCTGTGCCGAACAAGTGTAACTGTGAGGGCTTATAGTGTTGTGGCACCACCACCACCCAAGGCCCAATTTTTCTGCCCCTGTTTAACAGGGGCATGTAATTACAATTTTTGATATAATATTTCACAGCAGGGCCCGTTCCTGCGCCCAACAAGAGTAACTGTGAGGGCTTACAGTGTTTTGGTACCACCACCACCACCAAAGGCCCAATTTTTCTGCCCCTGTTTAACAGGGGCATGTAATTACAATTTTTGATATAATATTTCACAGCAGGGCCCGTTCCTGCGCCAACAAGAGTAACTGTGAGGGCTTACAGTGTTCTGGTACCACCAACACCTAAGGCCCAATTTTCTGCAGAGTATATAGGGCAGGCCGTATAGTATATATACTGCTTTTCAGAGTATATAGTACCTGGGGTACCTCACGCCATTTTTATTAAAATTTGGGTGCAGGGTTCCCCTTAATATCCATACCAGACCCAAAGGGCCTGGTAATGGACTAGGGGGGGGGGGGGGACATCCATGCCATTTTTTTTTTCAATGATTTTTATCTATATTGCTGGGACCCGACAATACATTACAGCCGCGAGCAGTTTTAAATTACATTTTTTTCCTTTTTTAGAAATGTAATTTTGCTTTGGTATTGTTATAAACATGGGAAAATGCGCTACTTTACAGGCATACTAAGGACTCCCCCCAGGCACGATATTTAAAGGAATATTTCATTTATTATTGTTTCACTTTAAGCATTATTATAATCACTGCTCCCGAAAAAAACGGCAGTTTTTAAAACTTTTTTTTCATTGATACATGTCCCCTGGGGCAGGACCCGGGTCCCCAAACACTTTTTATGGCAATAACTTGCATATAAGCCTTTAAAATTAGCACTTTTGATTTTTCACGTTCGTGTCCCATAGACTTTAACGGTGTTCGCGTGTTCGAACAAATTGCCTGTTAATGGTTGGAGAGATTGGCATCCTAGGATAGCCACCGCTAGTGATCTTTGCTTGCGTTGGTGACTTAGCAGGGGATTGTGACAAGTGGAGTTCATCTAGTTATTGTTGTACTTCATAAAGGGTGGAGCCCATGTAGTTTTGTTGCGATGGGTGAAGATGAAATGTACCAGAAACCCCCATCTATGTGATGTGATGCTGTTATAGAATCAGCAAGGCAGGTTTCATTTCCCTTCAATTTGCTATGGTGGATGCCGCAAAAGCACATATTAGCTCTGCAAGCTCTACAGTATTTAAAGGATCTTCCAATGTATAGTGCAAAGTAGCATATTCTTCCCACAGCTCATTTTCATGATTGTCAAGCAGGACAGAGGAGTCATCCATTCTAACTTCAAAGTCTGCGGCCTTTGATACTGTTGACCACCTGCTCCTTCTCAATAAACTACATTCCCT
Source organism: Lithobates sylvaticus (assembly GCA_028564925.1). NCBI lineage: Eukaryota > Metazoa > Chordata > Amphibia > Anura > Ranidae > Lithobates > Lithobates sylvaticus. The sequence goes on from CM053026.1 coordinate 207,467,893, forward strand.
TGGCCTCCGAGATTCTGCTCTATCCTGGTTCTCTGCCTATCTATCACAGCGCTCCTTCAGTGTCACCTACAACTCTGTCTCCTCCTCTCCATTGCCCCTTTCTGTGGCGGTCCCCCAAGGCTCTGTTCTTGGACCCCTTCTCTTCTCTATCTACACCTCCTCCCTTGGTTACTTGATAACAGCCCACGGCTTCCAATACCCCTTATACGCCGATGACGCCCAAATCTATCTGTCTACTCCTCACCTCACTCCTTCAGTCTCCTCTCGCATTACTAACTTACTAACTGACATATCAGCATGGATGTCGCACCACTTCCTTAAACTAAATCTCTCTAAAACTGAGCTATTAATATTCCCCCCGCCCGTGACCACCCCTAATGACTTTTCCATCAAAATCAACAATGCAACTATCAGTCCATCCCCTCACGCCAGGGTACTAGGTGTAATCCTATACTCTGACTTGTTATTTCAGTCTCAAGTCCAATCATTGTCAAAGGTTTGTAGAATTCACCTCCATAACATCTCTAAAATTTGCCCCTTTTTAACAAATGAAACCACCAAGCTCCTCTTTCACTCCCTTTCTCATTGGCCTGCCTCTCCATAGGCTATCCCCTCTTCAGTCTATCATGAATGCTGCTGCCAGATTTACATACCTTAGCAACCGCTCAGTGTCTGCCAACCCTCTCCTCCAATCCCTACACTGGCTCCCAATCACCCAGCGAATTAATTTCAAAATACTAACCACAACATACAAAGCCATTCACAACTCTGCCCGAGCTACATCACCAATCTTGTCTCCAAATATCACCCAAATTGTCCTCTCCGCTCTTCTCAAGACCTCCTAATCTCAAACTCTCTCATCTCCTCCTCCCATGCTCATCTCCAGGATTTCTCCAGAGCCTCTCCCATCCTCTGGAACTCTTGCTACCTTCATGCAATCCCTGAAAACATATCTCTTCAGGAAAGCCTATCACATCTCCAGCTAATCTTTTGTCCTTTTAAACATTTTATTGAAGATAATACAGTACATATTATTAGTACATATTTTACAATAAAATATGATATATAATATGAATAGAGAAACTTCTCAAATAAACATATAAAAGTAAAAATAATAAATTCAAGTCTTAAAGATAAGATATATGAGTATGTGTAAACTTTTCTTCACTTTTCAAATTATAATTATTATTGTTAGTACAATACTTGGTGAGATTAGGATTAAACTAGAAGAATAATAGTACAATATTCATAAAGATTGATTAAACAAAGTATTGTCTATTTATGAACGATCATCTAGCGTGCCTTGGTCTACCGTATGGTACACCAAAATAAGGGGGCATACCCTAGCTAAGGAATGATAAAATAAGTAGTTATGGAATAATGTGAAATGAGTATTCAGTCTGGGGTAAGAATACTTGGAAGAGGCTTTTAAAAAAGGGGAGGGTGGGGCCAGGTTACAGCTATTGGCCTGGTTTTGGTCTAGAGCCCTACGGACGATATGAGTAACGATGACACATAGGAATAACACATCATGAAATAGACCTGAAAGCGTGCCTTGGTCTACCGTATGGTACACCAAAATAAGGGGGCAAAAACTTTCAGGTAGGGGATAATTATTTATTATAGGTAAATGTCACTGAGTAAGTCGGGCAAAGGCCTGAGCCATCTCCAACTGTGGGTTAGGTATGTAGCGAGAGAAGCAGGCCGACTTCCACCGACCTAGTTTCTTGATCACATGGTCCGGAACCCCCTGTCTTGAGGCCGTCGTGGCCGCCCCGATGCGGAATGAATGCCCGGAGTACTGGCTGGGGTCCAATTGAAGATTGCCGAGAAGGACACGGACATGTTCCACAAACTGTGACGAGTTGAGGGGCTTAACTGGAAAGGGTAAAAGCGGACTGGAACCTGGGCGGTCGGATAGCAGTGCCATCAACCGGTTTAAGACGGTAACTGGGCACCAGTTGTGGGTCCTGTACAGGTGTATATCTGCTCCGGAACCTCGCTGCTGAGTTTTAGACATCGCCAAGTGAAGAACATAGTGATCCTGGTGGCGGCAGAGGTTACTTTTATGCAAGACTGGACCAGCTGGGTGGCTGCGAGTGAACTCGCTGGGCCGTAGAAACCCATAAAACGCCATGTGTATCGCAGCCTGCAGGACGGTGCTGAGGAGGAGACCAAAAGGGGACCTATCCAGGATGTCAGACATCCCCTTAAAGATCTCCCCAGTGATAGGCAGCCGCTTAGGGCTGACTGGCGGCTGGTGTTTCTAAACTCCACGCAGTAGAGCCCTTACTGCGTGGCAGGAGAACACCAAAGGCCTCGCGGGGTCTTGAAGTGACAAGTAGTGCTGCACCCCGGCCACGTACTGGCGTATCGTGCTGTGTGACAGTGCCAGGTGAGAATGGCAATAAGCGATAAACGCCAGAACCTGCTTGACGCTGGAAGATTCACGGGGGCGTTGGGGCAGGAACTTATTAAATGCCCTCCAAGCCGTCCGGTAGGCCCGACGGGTGTTGCGGGCGAGCGAAGAGTTGATGATGTTAGTAGCTGACTGTAAATGTGGGGCTAGTCCAAGGTCAGTTGTGACCAATCCGGGATAGTGGCTTAGAGATGGTAGGCTCCCGGCATCTGTTCAAAGAAAGAAATAAAGTTAAAACGGGGAGAGTGCGTCCGCTGCTGAGTTGAACTTCCCTGGAATGAATGAGCAGTAAACATTAAACTGATGTTGTAGGGATAGCTGGACCAGTCTGCGGAGGAAGGACATGACGGGCCTGGATGTAGACCTGCCCTTGCTGATGATCTCGGCTGTGGCTTGATTGTCTGTCGTAAAAGCCACAGTCTGTCCAGACCAACGGTGACCCTATAGGTGAGCGGCTGCTACGATGGGAACAGCTCAAAGAGGGCTGACGTGGTAGTGAAGCCCGGTGTGGCTAGTGCCTGAGGAGGCCAAGGGCGGCGAACCACAAATGGCCAAAAATGGCGGCACATCCTGTGGATGCCGCTGCATCTGTCACCACCTGAGGTGACAGCGAGGACACTACTGGGATGAACAGGGACACACCGTTCCAATTACTGAGAAAGTCTTCCCACATGGCCAGATCTGCCCTGGCTGCTGAATCCAGCCTGATGACCTGGTCTGGGTCCTGAGTGTAGGACAGGAAGACCAGCAGCCGGGACACAAAGGAGCGGCCCTGGGGGATGATCCTCATAGCAAAATTCAACATCCCGAGGAGAGACTGAAGTTGCTTCTGAGTACATCCCCTCACCCGGGTGAACTCTTGTAGAAATGTCTTGATACGGTCCAACTTATCTGCGGGAAGGCTGGCCTGCATGGCTAGAGTGTCAAGGTCGATGCCCAAGAACGTGATCTTGTGCGCCGGGCCGTCAACCTTGTGTTCCGCTATGGGGACGTTCAGATTGTTGAAAACCGTCCTCAACTTTCCAAGGTCCCCTGGGGGAGCCCCGGGTGGTTCTATCAAAAGGAAGTCATCCAAATAGTGGATGACCTCGTGGCACTGTGCCTCGTGGAGAAGGATCCACGCCAGGGTCTCCACGAACTTATCAAACAACCAAGGACTACTCTTAGACCCGAAGGTCAACTTGGTTGCGAAATAATATCGCTCCCTCCACTTGATGCCGTGCCAGCACCACAGGGAGGGATGTATAGGCAGCAGCTTGAAGGCGTCAGATATGTCCGCCTTCGAGAGCCAAGCACCCACCCCAGCCCTGAGTATGGCCTGGATAGCCATATCTACTGAAGCGTACTTCAGTGAGAACTCCTCGGAGGGAATGAGCGAGTTGAGACTGGGAACGACGGAGAATGAGGCGCTGACAGATCATACACCAGACGTTTTTTATTTGAAAATTTTCCCTGTACAAGCCCGATAGGGCTGACCCTCCAGATACTAAAGGGGGACTGACTGAACGGGCCTATCATAAAGTCCCGATCCAACTCCGTCTGAAAAAGGACGTCGATAGCTGACTCATCTGTTGCTGCTGAGCGCAAGTTCCGACATTCGTGGGTGGTGTGGGGCAGGGTGATGAGCCCGGTATGAAACCCATCGGTGAAACCTCAGATGAGGTAGCTGGCGAGTGACGGAGTGGGTGTGAGGTCAGGTAAACATCGAGCCAAAGGACATTGACCCGGCTTAGTCACGGCTTCTTCTGCTTGACCTCACACAGGACCCTGGGGTGCGCCCTCTGGCATAGGGTGCAGACGTGCAACACCCGGCACTGGCTGAAATTGCAGGAGCCGTAGTTGAAGTTATTGCAAATGGCGGCTCCCCCAACCATCCGCACCGGACGTCCCAACTTGTCCACCTTCTGCCCTTGCGCGGGGGCCTGCTGAGCCTGACTCGTGCTGGTAGAGGCCGTGCTAGCTGTCGGGTGGACAGAGACTATGTTGGCACACCAGACCGCGGTGTGGGATGCTGACTGACAGACAGCACATAGTGGGGACCGTAGACCCGCAAAGTGGCGGCAGAACAACTCGGTGTCCACTACACTCCAGTCCGTTGTCAAATGGAACTGTAAGAATCTGGCCGCGGCTTTGGCCGAGAAGGACCGATGATAATCGTAGAATGCTGAACCACCGTATTTGTGGCCCAGGTCTACGATTAGATGGAGGTAGAGGTCCAGTTCCTCCCGCCTGCCCGGGGAGGCTGAGCACAGCACGTCCCTGAACATACCGAAAGCGAGCGTGAACTCAGGCACCGTGAGCTTTCTGTTCAGCCTCGGATCCTTAGCCTTCAAAACCACCGAGACGTCCCCCCAGGTGTAGGCCTTGTTCTCCGCCAAATCATGGACCGAGATCATGAGTGAGGCCAGGTTAACGTCTCTGCCCTCTAAAATGTCCTTCCTTACGCTGGGTGGCACCAGGTGGGAAGGATGAATGGTAGTTGTGGCCAACTCGCTACCTGCGGCCGGTGCACTGATGGCTGGGACCACAGCAGGGTCCGGAACCGTGGCGGCCGGGCTGGTCTCTAGACGTGTCACCCTGTCCTGGACCTCAATGATCGAGGAAGACAGGGAAGATACGAGGGCGTGTAGCTGAGCGACGGCGGTTGAAATGGATTCCAGGGACGCCTGCTGGCTGCTGGAACCGGCTGCGGCCGGTGGTGGGAAGAGGAGCCTGAATAGCTCCGCCTTCCTGGCCGCGGACGAGAAGGGTATCCCTCTGCGCCTCAGCTTGGCGGACAGCCTGGGAATTGTCCATGCCCTGAGGGACTGGACACTGCCAGCCTCGGAGGCTGATGTCGGAGATAGCGGGGTGGTGAGGTCATCGCTGCCGACTGACGACATGGCGGCTGCCAAGACCCGTTGCTTAGTTGACTGGTCACATGTCTGCAGGCTGGGCCTATAAAGAGGTGACAAGAAATGAGTTTGGACGTGTAACCTATGGTATACGTACCTGACATGAAAATGCAGGTGCCCCCCCCTGCGTCTTTTTTTTTTTTTAAATAATTATTTTTTATTTATTTTTTTTTACCTGCTGGAACCCTGATCAAGCTGGTGCAGGTGGACCTACTGAATCCGACTGACCTGAGAGAGTGTGAGAGAAAGTACCTATTTAAGAGCCTGAAACTGCTGCCGTCTTGAGCGACGGTACCCAAATGTTGATGATAACAACAGGCGATAGTGACTTAAGTCGACTGACGTGACAGCTGTGGAATCAAATGACAGACAACAACACGAATAACTGAAATGACATGTTGCCTTACTGAAATGAACATCCCGTGACAGGGCCCGGCCCGGTCGTACCGTATGGGGGTGACTGTGAGCCGGACTCTGGAGCACGTACAGAAATGAGGCCAACTGCCTGGTACGCTGGGGCCGAACTGTGACATACTGGCTGTCACCGGGTTCGACTCCAAGTGCTACAGCATGCGGTGGAGCGCTAGCACTCGTGTGACAGCGACCTCGATCATCATGCCACTGTCTAGTGACTGAACCCCTTTTTTTTTTCTTTCTTTTTTTTTTTTTTTTTGAGCATGTACTGAAATGCGGCCGGCCTAGGGCACGCCGGCGCGAATTCGTACGGGGAAGTGACTAAATTAACGCCAGGGCGTAGTAAGGTGACACAGAAATGATATAACATGACAAGGACAAGAATCAAAAGTTGACCGAAAACTTGCAATGCGATTCCGTCCCTGGCGCATGTATTGAAATGAGGCCGGCCTAGGGCACGCCGACACGAATTAGTGCGGGGAAGTGACTGCATTCATGCCGGGCGTGGTAAGGTGAGACAGAAATGACATACCATGACAAGGGCAAGAATCAAGAATGAACGCAACCTGTGATGCGATTCCGCCCTTGGCGCATGTATCGAAATGAGGCCGGGCAGCCGTGCGTCTGGATTGCCCCGATCGGAGCATCTATGGATGCGACCGGACCCACCCAGAGGTATAGTGACCGAAATGAGACCATGACAAAGACTAGATTTCAAAAAAACCGAGCAACTTGTAACTGAATCTGTCTCTGGAGCATGTATAGAAAGGAGGCCGAGCGGCTAGGCGAACCAGTGCGAATCGATGCATCCCGGATGCGACCGGATTCAGACCGATACGTGGCCAATGACCGAAATCATGCCAAAGACTAAACTTGAACCCGCATCCGTACGAGCGGTGGGCCAATCTCTGAAACATGTATGGTAATGCGGCCGTGACCTGGGTACCCCGAGACAAATCCATGCATGAGTGCGACATGACTTGAATCTGAGTGCGGCCAGGATCGAAATGATGGCATGAACGCCCTGTTTAAACGATGCGAAATGGCTTAGCATGACCGAATGGCCCGATACGTTAGCCATGTTTGAAATGACGAAATGATTGCCATGCTAATACAATGAAATGTTTCGACACGGTCGAAGTAATTCGTGCAATTAACAGCCAACAGTGATTCAGAATGCAACCAGTGATCCGGCATGCTTGCTGGCATAACTGATTTGACATGACATGAATGCTGCGTGTGAGTGCGAACGGCACCCGTGAGCGAGCTACGTTTGAACGATTCAAAGCCTGCGTACTCCGACCGCGTAAGGGGAACCCTTGAGTGCCGGATGCGGCATCGGTCGGAGTGTCATGGCGGGCGGCCCTGAATGTGCGTGCCTCTAGGTGGCTCCCGATCGTGTACAACCAAAAACGTGCGTGTAACTGTATAGTGTTTTCGAGACAAGCGGTGCGTGGTTCGTGAGCTACGCAGACCACAGTTTAGTGACATGATAAGCAGTGCATGGGAACGTAAAACATGGGAGCCAAAGCCCTACCTGCGACAGCCGAACCAGACTCGTTGTACGGAACTGCGACTCGGCGACACGAGTGCGACACGAAGGGACAACACGACTTACGAACACGGAACACGGGACTGCAACAACACAAGGCGACGGACAGACGAAACGGAGCTCACGAACCGGCACCAACAGCGCTTGTCTCGAACGAGTCGGTCCTAGATGTCTGACGTATCAGATATCTCGCACAGGAAACCGACAAAGACCGGCGGCCTTTGGGCTGCTTAAATACCCTCCGGGCTCCTCCCATAACTTCAGGCCGGTACCCGGCCTTCCAATAAATCTATAATCTACTATATGGTTGAATAATATAAGATGGAATTAAAGAGTTTAATGTAAAGTAAGAGAGGGGGGGGGGGAGGAGGGATCATCAGAAGAATCAATGAATCAACAATGTTATGGATCATATAGCATTAATGGGGGTGAATATCAAGTGATCTCAAGGTAAGAGGAGTGAATTATTAAGTCCTGGTGGTAGATAATTTTGAATCCAGGGGGATCAAATTTTTTCAAACTTAGCAATATTATCAAGTAAGGTCACTTCCATTTTGGCATGAATCATAGCTTGTGTTACACGCTGTTTAACTGACACAGCGCAAAGTGTATTTGATTTCCATGCCTTCGCTATGGATTGTTTAGCAGTTGTTGTAACATCCAACTAATCTTTTACCACTTCCAGCTCATTCCCCACAGTTACAACCTTTTGTGCCACCTGCTCCACCCCATTAGATTGTAAGCTCTTCTGAATAGACATGTGCACAACAAAAAATTTGTTTTTTTCGTTCCCGTTGATTCGTAACGATTCGTACATTCGTAAGTCGTCGTTGTTCGTATTCATAACGATTCCTACATTCGTAAGTCGTCGTTGTTCGTATTCGTAACGATTCGTACATTTGTAAGAGTTATTTTTCGTTGATTAGTTTAATTTTCGTTCATTCATTTATTCGAAATTCGGACGCATTCGTAGTTATTCGTACATTCGTAACATTCGTAGATTCGTAATCGGAGCATAATTCATAATTTTATGTAATGTGTATGCTATTATTACATTTTAATAATTTACGAATCGAAAAAAAAAAAAGTTACGAATCGAAAAAAAAAAAGTTACAAATCGAAAAAAAGTTACGAATGTACGAATTTTTTTGTTCAATCCATTTATTACGAATTGAAAAAAAAAAAAGTTACGAATCGAAAAAACAAGTTACGAATCGAAAAAAAAAGTTACGAATCGAAAAAAAAGTTACGAATGTACAAATTTTTTTGTTCAATCCGTTCGAAGCACGTTAAGCAGCACCATTGTAAGGGACACGGAAAATTACCAATTCAACAAAAAAAAAAGTTACGAATGTACAAATTTTTTCGTTCATTTTCGTTGTTCCATTTTTCGTTTTTCGGATTTTCGTTGTTTGGTTTTTCGGATTTTCGTTGCTTTTCTGATTCGTTCGATTCGAACGATTCGTTAATCGGATTCGTACGATTCGAACGATTCATTATTCGGTTTTGTTCGATTTGAATGATTCGTTCATTCGTACGGAAACGAAAAAACGAAAAAAAAAAAGAAAAAAAAACGAAACGAATTGCACATGTCTACTTCTGAACATGGCCCTCTTAATCCTCTTGTATTTTATTGTATATAACTGTATTGTCTCCCTTTTATATTGCAAAGCGCTGTGTAAACTGTTGGCGCTATATAAATCCTGTATAATAATAATAATAATGGTTCTCTGGCCAAGATAATGGATCTTCTTAAAGATGTGCTCTCTGATCTGTTTAAAGGTGGTCTGTAGTCCCTTGTGGAGCATCTTGTCTATTTGGGACAGCAGATCTCTGTAGTCCAGTGCCTCCCTGTGTGGTAATAGAGAGTTAGTGCAACTCTCCTCCTCATTGTCACCCTGGAGGAAAGACTCTGACAACCATCTTGACTGCAGAGTGTGACAGTGCATGCTTGATGGAGAGGCTTCTTGAGCTTGTTTTTGGTGCCCTTAGCATTCAGGGGAGTCATCACTGAGTCCCTGGAGGATGACAGCAGAAAGGATAAACATGGGGGACCATAACGAGCAGTCTGGTTTGATGATTAGGGTCAGGTTAGTGCACAGAATGCATGGAGCTTACCTAAAGCACATCTGCATTGGCTGCCTCACACTTGTGCCTCTACGGGTTAGCTTTTAAAAAAATAGATTTTTCTGTGCTTATACCTGATTTTTTTAAGTTGGTGACAGGGATCTTAATGGGTCATTCACATCATGTGCATTTGGCTGCTGATTAATAGGCAGCATTGCTCAACACTAGCACAATGCACTAACATGTGAAAATGCATTGTTTTCAACGGGCCTAGTTCACGCCAATGTGCTGCATTGGTGTGTGCTGGGCTAAAATAGGAATTGCTGCAATTAAATGCATCACAACACATCACATGTTGCAATGCACTACAACTTAAATGTTTTGACATCTACTTTAAAAATAAAAAAGACACAGCAACACAACTTGTTAAAAAAAAGGCATGTCAACAGGCATTAAATGCAATTAACGGGGCGTGAATCTATATTATATATATTTTTGATGGAATAGGTAAGGAATAAAACTCCTGTCAGGTTTTTTTTTTTCTGGCGATGGAAATATAAGGAAACAGTAAGCCTTTTAGCTCTTGACAATATACAAAAGGAAAACTGTAACAGAATCCACTATGAATTAAACTGTTAAAGAGAAAAACCTAAATACCGTCATAATTCCAGTTATCTATACAATATAAAAAAAATATCTTTTGAGCACAAATTGACACAAATGTAAAAAAAAACTATTGTGCACATGTTAAAAAGGTTGCAGGCTCCTGAACTGCTGGATTTCAGCTGCAAATTATACATAAACCACAATCCACAAGGCTAATTAGGATATTGACTTATGGATGAAATGCAATTCCTGGAAACATATTTTATATATACCAGCACTTGCATTTTCCAAAAACCACACATTTACATAGATATTGACTTCTACTGACACATATGCATTTGTGGGAAAGCTATGATCTTATCAGTAGACATGCATGTAAGTTTTAATATTACGTGTCCCTGAGGACCCATGAACATTTTTTCTATTACTGTACTATTCATGCTTATACCTAAATAGGATATTAACAAAGGCACACAAACTATAAAGTGTGTATGTGTATGAACTGCTATGGTGTGTTGGACAGTGATAAATCTAACAGGATTAAAAGTGGTACTATATAGTGATACTGGTATTGAATCGATTAACATAATATTCAAATAAAGTGGACCCAATGTATCATTAAGAATTCCTTCAGGAATCAATATTCATAAAAGCATTGTAGAGGGATATTTTGAGCATGTATTCAATTAGATCAATATTGTATGAACCTTGGCATATGCTTCTTATAGTATGTAGGAATACTGAGCATTGTGCGCTGAAGTGGTATTTTAGGGAAAGTGTGCAATGTATTATCCCTTTGGTCGGAGTACAAATACAGTGCGTTTCAAAAAGAATGACCCAATTTTAAAACCTTATATTTGTGCAACCACTTACCGCCAATGAATAAAACCTGTTCTACTTGAACGGGCATGGCCTAAAATTTCAAATGATGGCTAGATACCACTGCTAGCACCCAAATATACACTAACCTTTAGCAAGACTGAATCCGTAATAACGGTGCAGCCTGTGTTTCAACAGTGTTTTGGGATTGATCCACAAGTGGCAAAGAACATTCATCGCTGATATAAACAATTTTAAGAATCAGGGTGTTTATGAATGGGGAAGAGTCCAGGGCGACCACGCTCTTCAGAGGATAACGTGCAACGAATTCAAGACGCTTTTCAGTGAAGCCCACACAAGTCCGCTCATTGTGCTAGTGCTAGATACCACTACTAGCACCCAAATAGACACTAACCTTTAGCAAGACTGAATCCATAATAACGGTGTATCAGAGATGTACTTACCGAGGCCGAGATGCAGAGAGCGGTTCACCCTTGCGACCCAGCGCAGTCTGCCCCCTGGAGATGGGACAGGGAGCAAATGGCACCAGGAGGCACAGGTCACCTCCGTCAAGTAGGTGGAACCGGTATGGAGGCTGGAGGAGGTGATGACCTGGCCCAGGCAGGCCGGCAGATGACAGGAAAAGGAGGCAGGGGCCCAAACACCCGGCTGGGGTCAAACACAGGAGAATTGCAGCAAAGTCCGTTGAACAGGCCAGAGGGTCAAACACAGGAGAGTTGCAGCAAAGTCCGTAGAACAGGCCAGAGGGTCAAACACAAAAGAATTGCAGCAAAGTCCGTTGAACAGGCCAGAGGGTCAAACACAGGAGAATTGCAGCAAAGTCCGTTGAACAGGCCAGAGGGTCAAACACAGGAGAGTTGCAGCAAAGTCCGTAGAACAGGCCAGAGGGTCAAACACAGGAGAAGGCAGGAACGTCAGGCAATCCGGGTCAAGCACAAAGGAGACAGGTCAGGTAGCTTTGGGGAACACAGGACACACAGGCACTAAGCTGGAAAGACAGACCAGCAAAGTGCCTGTGCGTCAGGCAGCTTTTATAGGCACCAGAGGATGCTAATTGTGCGCCATTGCGCACAGGCGTGCGCCAGTGTGCATGCGCGAGCGCCGGACCGCCGAGCCGCGAGTGCGCATTCGCGCCGGAGCGCCGGGCCCCCGCGCATGCGCACTGGAGAGCAGGCTGTCCATCCGGCGCTGCTCTCCTGACAGTGCCCCCCCCAGGGGTGGCCTCTGGACACCCAAACTGGCCATTAACTCTGGGTGAGCCTGGTGAAATGCCCGAATCAAGCGTGGGGCATGCAGGTTCCTTGAGGGTTCCCACGAATTATCCTCAGGGGGGTAACCCTTCCACCTGATCAGGTATTGAAGTTGCCTGCCCATCTTCCTGCAGCTTAGAATTTCTTCCACCTCGAACTCCTTCTCGCCCTCGATTAGAACAGGTGGTGGAGGTGTTTTTTCCCTGCCAGGGAAGGGGCTGGGGGTGACAGGCTTCAGGAGGGAAGCATGAAAGACCGGGTGGATCCTATAATTCTGGGGTAGATCGAGTTCAAAGGCCACAGGGTTCACAACCCTTTTTATCTTGAATGGACCGATGAACCTTGGCCCCAATTTACGAGAAGGAACGGGCAATTTCAGGTTGGTGGAGGATAGCCAGACCTCTTCGTTGATCCTGAAAGCCGGATTCTCTTTCCTCCCTTTATTGAAGTACTTGCTGTACCCATCCTGAGCCTCTCGCATTCATTTTTGCAGTTTTTGGAATTTGTTCTGGAGAGACTCCACACGGTCCAGAGCTGCCGGAACAGAAGTTTCTGGGGGAGATTCAGGAAGAAATGAGGGGTGGAAGCCGAAGTTCGCCCAGAAGGGTGTCTGCTTGGTGGCGGAGTGGATAGAGTTATTGTACGCAAACTCTGCGTATGGCAGAAGAGTAGACCAGTCACTTTGAGAATCTGAGCAGAAGCAACGGAGGTACTGTTCTAGGGTCTGGTTGCTCTGAGGGTGATAGGCGGAGGAAAGGCAGATTTTTATTTCTAGAGACCTGCACAACTCCTTCCAGAACCTTGAAGTGAACTGAGTACCTCTGTCCGAGGTGATTTTGGGTACCCCATGCAGCCTCACAATTTCTCTAAAGAACACATCAGCAGTGGTGGAGGCAGAAGGGGTGCCAACCAAGGGTATGAAGTGTGCCATCTTGGAGAGCCGGTCAACGATGACGAAGATGGTGGTGAATTCCTTAGAGGGGGGTAACTCCACAATAAAATCCATAGAGACTTCTGCCCATGGGCGTTCGGGAATGGGCAGAGGTTTTAGTAGCCCCCAAGATTTGGCCTTCGACCCTTTGCTGCGTTGGCACGGAATGCAGGAGGCGACATAGTCCTTGCAATCCTGTCTCCAGCCTGGCCACCAGAATGAACGGGAGACAAGTTCGGTGGTTTTTTTTTGACCCGAAATGGCCTGCCAGTTTGTGGTCATGGAAGGTCTTAAGTACCAGTGGCCTCACTACTTGGGGGACGAAGATTTTTTCCTCGGACCACAGTAAGTCATCGTGTTCAACCAGGGAAAGGTTGGTGGGGACTGGGTTGTGCCTGGTAGCAGTCTTGATAGCAGTCATGAGATCCACCTGGGTGATCAAGCAGAAGTTTTGTGGGGACAAAATGGTGCTGGGCTCAGTTTCTTGGGTAGTTTCTAGGAACATGCGGGAGAGCGCATCAGCCTTCCCATTTTTGGAGCCAGGTCTATAGGCAATGAGGAAATTGAACCTTGAAAAGAAAAGGGCCCATCTGGCCTGCCTGGGTCTGAGTCGTTTGGCTGTCCTAAGATATTCAAGATTCTTATGGTCGGTCCAGACCATAACAGGGTGAGATGCCCCCTCCAAGAGATACCGCCACTCTTCAAGGGCAAATTTAATAGCCAGTAGTTCCCTGTCCCCCACATCGTAGTTCCTCTCTGGAAGGCTCAATTTCCGGGAGGCAAAGGCCACCGGGTGAAGAAGGGCTTTGGCGCCCTGGCGCTGGGAGAGGATGGCCCCGAGAGCTGTCTCGGAGGCATCCACCTCCAGCACAAAAGGCAATGCGGGATCCGGGTGCCGTAGGATTGGGGCGGAAGAGAACAAGGATTTTAACTGGACAAAGGCCGCCTGGGCTTCTGGAGACCAGTAGAACTGATTGTGTTGATGGGTTAGTAGAATGATTGGTGCCACAATGGAGGAGAAGCCAATGATGAATCTTCGGTAAAAGTTGGCAAACCCAATAAACCTCTGGACTCCCTTTTTGTCCTTGGGAGCTGGCCAATCCTGGATGGCTTGGACCTTTTGTGGGTCCATTGCGACCCCATTGGTGTAGATAATAAACCCTAGGAATTGTACGGTGTTTTTTGTTCAAATTCACATTTCTCCGCTTTGAGATAGAGCTTGTGTTGCCTGAGGATGGTGAGGACCAGTCTGACGTGTGTTTGGTGGAGTTCGGGAGTGGTGGAGAAGATAAGGATGTCATCAAGATAGACCACCAAGAAGTCATCTAGGTACCTACGGAAAATATCATTTACTAAATGTTGGAACGTTGCCGGGGCATTGCAGAGCCCAAAAGGCATGACAACAAGCTGAAGTGATTGGTTATGGACTTTCTGCATATTCATATGTTTTGATTTGATTGATGACTTTTTAGCACGGCTTCTCTGTTCCCGGTTACCTTTTGTGTGTGTCCCACTTTGTGCTGCTGCTTGTTTTGGTTCATATATGCTCTTCATGTATGTCAGTGAGCATAATTTTTAGCATAGTTTACCTTTTGTCTTTAACCACTTCAGCCCCGGACCAATTGGCAGCCAAAGGACCAGGCCCCTTTTTGCAATTCGGCACTGCGTCGCTTTAACTAACAATTGCGCGGTCATGCGACGTGGCTCCAAAACAATTGGCGTCCTTTTTTTCCCACAAATAGAGCTTTCTTTTGGTGGTATTTGATCGCCCCTGCGTTTTTTATTTTTTGCGCTATAAACAAAAATAGAGTGACAATTTTGAAAAAAATGCAATATTTTTTACTTTTTGCTATAATAAATATCCCCAAAAAATATATAAAAAAACATTTTTTTTCCTCAGTTTAGGCCGATACGTATTCTTCTACATATTTTTGGTAAAAAAAATCGCAATTAGCGATTATTGATTAGTTTGCGCAAAAGTTATAGCGTTTACAAAATAGGGGATAGTTTTATAGCATTTTTATTAATATTTTTTTTTTTATTAGTAATGGCGGCGATCAGCGATTTTTATTGTGACTGCGACATTTTTGGCGGACACATCGGACATTTTTGACACATTTTTGGGACATTTGTCATTTATACAGAAATCAGTGCTATTTAAATAGCACTGATTCCTATGTAAATGACAGTTGTAGTTAGGGGGTTAACCACAAGGGGGCGGGGAGGAGTCAGTGTGACGTGTTGTGTTGTGGTTACTGTAGGGGGGCGTGGCTGTACGTCTGACGTCATTGATCGGCGTTCCCGATGACAGGGAACCGCCGATCACTGACAGTCAGTGTAGGAAGCGCGGGGAGAGGTTTGTTTACATAGACCTCTCCCCGTTCTTCCGCTCCGTAACCCGATCGCGGGATACCAGCGGCGATCGGGTCCGCTGGTCCCGCGGCCGTGGTCACGGAGCTCCCGACCGGGTCGCGCGCGCGCCGCTGGCGGCGCGCGCGCGCCCCCCGGGCAGGCAAATTAAAGGGGACGTACAGGTACGTCCTTTTGCCTGCCCGTGCCATTCTGTTGACGTATATCTACAGGAGGCGGTCGGGAAGCGGTTAAATGGTAAAAGGGGCCTCACAGAAAAAAGAAAGACCCCGTATTCACCTATCGGCACCCTCCTCATTTAGGTGCAGTCCGTCCCTGCTATAGTGGTGATGACCTGAGAAGTCGGCCCAGTTCTCCAGGAATCCAAACCCCTCCTTACTACACCAGCTCGTCAGCCACTTGTTTACTTCCCTAAACTCCCTATGCCTTTATGGTGTAGCTTGAGGTACTGGTAGTATTTCTGAAAATACTACCTTGGAGGTTCTTTTCCTCAATTTAGCTCCTAAGTCCCTAAAATCGTTTTTTAGGACACTCCATCTTCCTCTTACTTTGTCATTGGTGCCAACGTGCACCATGACAGCCAGGTCTTCCCCAGCCCCTCCCAGTAATCTGTCCACCAGATCCGTGATGTGCCGAACCCGAGCGCCCGGTAGACAACATACAGTTTGGCGCTTCGGGTCTTTGTGACAGATTGCCCTCTCTGTCCTTCTAACAATTGAGTCCCCTACCACCAGAATCTGTCTTTCCTTTTCCTTGGCTTTACTCCCACCCTCACTGGAGGAGTTATTCCCCTGGCAGCTAGGGGAGTCACTCAGCTCCAGCAATGCTGGTCCCTGACTGGTTTTCACCAATGTCACTCAACGGGGCGTACTTATTGGGATGTTCTGGCCCAGAACTGGCCTCCCTGGCACTTTCCCCTCAACCCCTGTGCTTACATTTTGCATATCAGTATTCGCCCTCGATCGGATGATCAAGGAACACATACATACTGCAAGATCTACACAGAGTCACATCTCCACAACCGCCGGGCATCGTACTTACTAATTTGATGGGGATTGAATTAACTAACAACTAGCACTGACACTAATACTCAACAATACAATACACAGGTACTGAACAATACAATACACAGGTACTCACAGCCCACGTGCACTCACAGCCTACATGCACTCACAGTCCACGTGCACTCACAGCACTCATGCACTCACAAAACACACAATACTCCGGTACTAACAATACACACACACTACACAGGTACTCAGAATACTCACACAATACTCAGGTACTCACGATACACACACAATATTCAGGTACACACAATATATATGCAAATTCAAAAAGTGCTCTTAGGCATATCAATTAATATGAATAAACAAAATGGAATCCAACAAAGTTCATCAATCATCCTGCTCAAAGGGCAGCAATTTTCTCAAAAATTTTTGGGGTTTAGGTAAAGCCAGCCATAGACGAAGATATTTTCTTTCCTGCAACCATGAGTTGCTTGATTCAGTTAGTGTTGATAGCGGAATCCCTCCTGTGGAGCCATTGAGTTCTCCTGGGGAAAGGCTGGGAAAGCTGTCCTCGCCTGGAGAACACAAGGATTATTGCTAGCGGCTATAATAGGCGCTAGCAATAATCTCATGTAAAATCCGTCAGGCTGGTTGTACCCAAGTTGATCAATCAGTACATTCATCCTGTCCATATATGGTTGGAATCTCGGTCGGTCTCTGCTGAACTGGCCAAGACTCGAACTGTCTATGTCCAGCTTAAGGAGTGCAGAAAATGGGATAACTGATAATGGTACCGGATATCAATCTCAGGGACTCCATATTTGGCAGAAATAGCAGAAAAATTGATGCACTCCATCACTATCAGGGATATTATTGTTTTATATATTACAGGTAACTGGAATCATAACTCTCTTTAGGTTTTTCTATTTAATGGGCTTTTATTGCTCTCTGTCTCTCTGCTAATGGGGATTCACTCGATTTGTCCTGGAGGCCATTATTTTAATTTTTTTTTTTTAAATCTTTATTTATAAATTTTTCATCACATACATTTCATAACTCGCGACTTAGAAAAAACATTTTACGTTCCCCCCCCCCCCCCAAACCCCCCTACCCCCCCCCCATCCCTGCCTTACAGTCAATTTACTGGTATCTCTGATTGGTTACCTAGTGATCTAATATTTCCGGGAGGGAGTCTCGTGTTTCGACTGGGGTACTTGTATGAGCCCCAACTATTACTTTCTATCTTGTTATTTCTTCCGCAAATCTCCATGACTCTCTGAAGGTGTCCCACATGTCCCATTTTCCCTCCCTTGCCTCAGCTTTTTCACTTTTTTCCCCATAAGGCTCGAATCTTTCCATTTTTTCCTAAATGTTTACTCTGGCTATCCATTCCCCTGACCACGGGCTCTCGAGGTCCCGCCATTTCTCGGGGATTACATTTTTCACTTCGTTTAAGAGAATGGGGATCAATGACGACTTGTACTGTCTCATGGGAGTATCGGTCCCCTGGAGGCGATTATAACCTCACTTTGGAGAGAGTTTTTGCTCAGTTACTGTAGTGTTTAAAGGAAGGAAAGTGAATGAAAATATCTCTAATGGTATACGATGGTCAATTAAACCTGAGGGGATATAAAATTTCCTCTACTCTATCCAAAAAAATGTTGGCTTTAAATATAATGCAAGTGCATGCATTCTTCTAAGTAATGTGCAAAAGTAACATTAAAATGTATTAAGATGCCTTTCTTTCCAAAAAAAGATAGCTGTGTTTTTTTTTCTAGAATCTTCTATGTTCAGCACCTACTTCCTGGATTGACATGGTTTGGGGATGCCATAGTTCTGGCGCCCATGTAGTTCTAATACGTTCACACATTTGATATATATCAGTCCCTACTGCAGCCTAACACCTTGACATGTACTACAGTTACAATGCTGCAGTGTGATCATAGGGAAAGAGAAGACTGAGAAAATCCTTTTTCTGCCTCCGGAAGACCAATTACATAATTTCAGGAAATTCAAAGTCACTTGATTGGTGCTCAAATGTCACTTTATCATAATAAAAGGTACAATATATTGCAAAAAAAAAAATACTGTTACTGTTTATATATATATAGGGTACTAGGAATTGATACATACAGACATATAGATTTGCTGAAAGTTCCACTTTAAATTTTACTCCTATAAAACCTGAAGGCAGTTGTGATACTGGTCATGATAATGCCACCTATTAAACATGTACATTTCCATTAACACATCTAGAATCAGTATAAAACTATTGTTTTATTAGGAGCTTATAAGCTATTGCCCTTTTGTATCCTAACCTAACGTTAATTCTGCTTTAATTTCTTTATAAAATGTCAACTAAACTAAAATAATTGCTTTTTTGTCTGAAATATCTCACCATAGTCACCCATAACTGTTAAGGCTATATTAATGGAGGTACATTTCCTCCCAAAACCTGGCTTATGAGAATGTATCAAAATAAACGAAATATAAATATAGCATTCACACAGTTTTAAATTAGTCCAGTGGAACATTAAGAGAAAACTATTCAAATATATCTGCATGAAATGTAATTTATCTCCCACTGACCGCAATTGTTGTCAAGAACCTTTTCTATCAAAGGAAGTCTAAATGGTTGTCTCAGTGGGAAAACTAGCATACTGTGAAATATTCCTATCATTTCCTTATTGAGTCATGAATAAGGATTTGCATTTTTAGATTGTCTTTGTTTGTCAGTAAAGCTATATGGATATAATTTTAAACTACATCTGTATGTCTGGATTGTTCTACAGATGATGGGACTCAGTTTAGAAGATGCTCAAAAGAAAGATACTAAAATCAATAAAATTGTCATAATTATGCACATTTTTATAATCTTATAACATCCAATTTACTTTACAAATTGGTAATTTGTTACAGTGCCTTGAAAAAGTATTCATACCCCTTGCAATTTTTTCACATTTTGTCATGTTACAACCAAAAACATGAATGTAATTAATGATATTTTATGTGGTAGACCAACACAAAGTGTCCCATGATTGTGAAGTGAAAGGAAAATCATAAATGGTTTTCCAAATTTTTTACAAATAAATATCTGAAAAGTGTGGTGTGCATTTGTATTTAGCCCCCTTTACTCTGAAATCCCTAACTAAAATCTAATGGAACCAATTGCCATCAGGAGTCACCTAAATAATAAATTGAGCCCACCTGTGTGTAATTTAATCTCAGTATAAATACAGCTGTTCTGTGAAGCCTTCAGAGGTTTGTTAGAGAACCGTAGTGAACAAACAGCATCATGAAAACCAAGGAACACACCAGACAGGTCAGGGAGAAAGTTGTGGAGAAGTTTAAAGCAGGGTTATCGTATAAAAAAGATCCCAAGCTTTGTACCTCTCACATAGCACTGTTCAATTCATCATTCTAAAATGGAAAGATCATGGCACTACTGCAAACCTACCAAGACATGGCTGTCCACCTAAACTGACAGGCCGGGCAAAGAGAGCATTAATCAAAGAAGCAGGCAAGAGATCCATGGTAACTCTGGGGGAGCTGCAGAGATCCACAGCTGAGGTGAATCTATCCAGAGGACAACTATTAGTTGTGCATTTCACAAATCTGGCCTTTATGGAGAAGTGGCAAGAAGAAAGTCATTGTTCAAAGAAAGCCATAAGAAGTCCCGTTTGCAGTTTGCAAAAAGCCATGTGGGGGACACGGCAAACATGTGGAAGAAGGTGCTCTGGTCAGATGAGACCAAAATTGAACTTTTTGGCCTAAAAGTAAAACACTATGTGTGGCAGAAAACTAACACTGCACATCACCATGAAACACACCATCCCCACTGTGAAACGTGGTGGTGGCAGCATCCTGGGATGATGCTTTTCTTCAGCAGGGACAGGGAAGCTGGTCAGAGTTAATGGGAAGATGGATGGAGCCAAATACAGGGTATTCTTAGAAGGAAACCTGTTAGAGTCTGCAAAAGACTTGAGACTGGGGTCTGAGGTTCACCTACCAGCAGGATAAAATGCAGCCAGAGCTACAATGTAATGGTTTAGATCCAAGTATAGTCATGTGTTAGAATGGCCCAGTTAATGTCCAGACCTAAATCCATTTGAGAATCTGTGGCAAGACTTGAAAATTGGTGTTCACAGATGCTCTCCATCCAATCTGACAGGACTTGAGCTATTTTGCATAGAAGAATAGGCAAAAATTACACTCTCTAGACATACCCAAAAAGACTTGCAGCTGCAATTGCAATGAAAGGTGGTTTTACAAAGTACTGATTTAGGAGGGCTGAATACAAATGCAAGCCACGCTTTTGAGATATTTGTTTGCAAAAAATGTTGAAAACCATTTACCATTTTCCTTCCACTTCACAGTTATGTGCCACTTTGTGTTGATCTATCACATACAATCCCAATAAAATGCATTTAAGTTTTTGGTTGTAACATGACAAAATTTGGAAAATGTCAAGGGGTATGAATACATTTTCAAGGCACTGTATGTATTTGTGATCCTAGGAGCCATATGCCTAACTAAAATGTTGTCTGTTTTGGGTTTTAATGCATACCAGTGGTTTGAAACACAAGCCACCAGTGTGCACACATTTACTAGACATATACAGACACTGGAAGGGAAGAAAATGTATTGATGGGCACTGATGAGGCTGCACTGATGGGCACTGATTAGGCTGCACTGATGGTCACAGATGAGGCTGCACTGATAAAGCTGCACATATGAGCCTACACTGATGAGATGGCACTGATAAGCTGGGCACTGATAAGGCTGCACTGATAATCAGGGCACTGTGTGTCAGTATAAATACTGTACTCACTGTGCCCCTCACAGATCAGCTCTTCTTTCCTAACATTCTGAGACAAGGAGAACAGATAACCAGCAAATAAATTCAGTCTGTTTACACTGTAACAGCTGGCGACTGGCCCTTTACTTTGATCTGTGATCCGCTATGTCCAAGGCACACAGCGGTCATAGGACACTCCTCATGCACACCACAGGGGGCCTACAGAAAGTGCACACATGGGAGGACATCCAGGGATGTCCTCCCAAAACTGCAGAGCCACACCGTAGCCATTCATTGGCTATATCGTGGTGTTAAAGTGGTTAAACACTGTTCAAAAATATTACAGCAAAGGGTCAACAATCCAGATATATAAAATAAATAACAAATACATACTACAATACGTTAAAACATATGAGCAAAATAAAGGTGAAAATAGAAGATGGAGCCTTACGTATAAATAGGGTACAATTTAAAGCCACACTCCAGGAAAACATATGCATTAATCTAGCAATGCAAATATGCCTACATTGGCTGCTACATGCCAGTTCCCTCCTTCTGACTTCATTGCTGTAAATGTATCATCTGGACTCTGCAGCTGGACAGCCAATAGGAAGTGTTCATGTCAGGTACAAAAGCAGTAGAAGGTTTTCTCCAGTGAATCTTTTCTTTTTCAGTGCGTAAAAATGGTTGATTGAAGGGTAGACACATTAATTGAGTTAAGTGAACCAGTAGTTTCCCAGTCATACCATGCAGGCTTTAGGCTTTTCTTATGGCTCTGCATTTCTTATCAGCTCATGTGCCAAAGGGAAGAATTATCATAGAAATCATCAGACCCATTCATAAATCAGTGCCTCAGAGCACTGCATTTTACCATATGCATTTTAGGGGCCTGTACATATCCGTATCCATTAAAATGCAAACTTAAAGCTAAGTTCCACCCAAAATTGGAAGAAACTCTATGTATCTGCCCCCCCCCCCCTCCAGTGCCACATGTGCCGGGCAATTCAGGAAGCGTAGTGTGCTTTGCGCATTACACAGAAGGGGACTGGCTGTAAAGCTGAAAGGCTTCACTGCCAGTTTCCCTTACCACGAATGGCGGCGGAAGCACCCCAGAGGCGATGAAAAAAAGTTCTTGTTATTTTTCAACTGGTAATCCTTCCATTAACACACCTTCTGTACCTGAATGGATACACTATATGAAGGGAGCCATGTTTGTCACCTAGGCTTGATTTTAAACATGCCTTGCCTTTGCTCATTTCCATTGCATAGGAGTTGGGAGAAAGGTAGTTTACAGAAAAAAGTCATGTTGTTTATGCTTTCATTCATCTATAAGGCAAACGGCATCACTTCAACACCAAACCCCATGGCCAGATGGGACCCCCCCAATGAGGACCGCCAAAAGCTCCTGTGTCAAAATGTGGAGACATTTGTGAATGCTATGGAGATTGCAAAGATAATGAGTGTAATAAAAAATATGCTCTACTATAATGGACAACAATTTCTGTTGGTTGTATATTGCTTACATATTGTTAATAAACTGTGTTTCTCCGCTTGTATGGAAGGATACATTATTGTGTATATATATGAGGCCCACAAAACCTAAAGAAAATAATATAGTACAAGTTGGTAACTTATTAAAACCAGCTTATCCCCCTGCTAAGTCAATATAGAATGAAATTAATATACCTTAGTTGGAACTGTGCAGGTAATGGGATTTAAATGTAGAGTCCCATAGATCAATTATTGTGCTATAATTTAACACTGGACCTGGGTCACAAAAAGCCCATTGAAATTATGGACAGATGATTGAAGCTTGCACAGAGAAAAGCTGAGAATGTGAAAAGGGAAGGTAAGTATAAATATATACTGGCTAAGAATTTAAAGGAGCATACAAAACATTAAACAAAAACAGACAAAAGCGGGTAAAAAGTATCTGTCAGTATGGGCTCTACCTGTGAGTAGTCCGCGTCCAAGCAATCCTGAAAGCCTCCGATGCTGGGGAGAAGAGAGGGGAGAGGGGACAGCCATCTCCCTCAGATCTCCTGGTGGTATAGCATACCCACCCCTATATATGTGTGTCTCGACTGGGATCACACGCCAGATGGCATCTGCGTGTGCACACCAGGATCTCGTCTGGATGGGCCTGTCCTAGTGCCTACCGGATGCAGGCGCCTGTGGTGGAGTACAGGGACAACAGGAAGGACACCTGTTGTTCCCTGGATTGCCCCCCCACATGGATGATACCACCAAGGTGTACCCAACATGCGGCCTCCACAGCCTTTGCAGCCGCACATTAGACTAAACCCATGGCGACACACGGGCGATGCACCGAAGACAGACAGGGGAGCCATCAATTCGGCATACTCCCCACAGAAGTGCAATAGGGATGACAAACAACAAATAGCAAACAGGGTGCAGAACAATGATCATTTTAGTTGTGAATACAACAATTGTATCTGGATAGT
The DNA here is from genome assembly GCA_028564925.1 of Lithobates sylvaticus. NCBI lineage: Eukaryota > Metazoa > Chordata > Amphibia > Anura > Ranidae > Lithobates > Lithobates sylvaticus. Next base: position 207,491,509 of record CM053026.1, read on the forward strand.
TTATCTCATGTTAATAAATCAGAAAAACAAAAATACAAAAATTATATACAAAATATTAAAGATAAGAGAACTAATGCGCAGAACCTAAACTCGCTTAAATAAACAAAATATGAATATGAGAAGCCACCAACATATGAATGTGTTCCCTCACAGAAAAAATGAATGAATAAAAAGTAGTATGTGGCGCTAACTAAAAGTGATAAATAATAAACACACTCAATAATTAACACTTCTAAGAACGTGTTAATACTAATGTGCTGGGTGCAAGTAATCTTCAATATAATATAGGATCCATAATATCAGAAATTGCATATAAGTGCAAACAAAGCTATAAAGTGCAACAGTACTCCAAAAGTGCTAGTAGTGCAATCAATAAAAAGGATAAAATCCTCTAAGTGACAGTTCATATAAAAAGTGCATGTGCAGTATGATCGAACAAAATAAAGAGGATAAAGTCTCCAAGTGACAGTACATATAAAAACCAAAAAGTGCATGTGCAGTATGATAGAACGAAATCCACTTCCATCCGTGGTGCGCCACTCGTTTCCCTCAGCCTCTCACCTCATATAGAGACCCCTACAGGTCAAGTCAAGCCTTGATATGAATATAACCAGGATTTTCAGCGATCGATCGTTTCCCACAAATATCCACAGCAGTACCGGTACCAGGGTGGACTTCAGGCTCATCTGAGGTAGTAAGGTCATGCAATAAAGAGGGTGGGCTCCATAGTGCAGTATTTCAATCCATATTTATTTAATCAAACAAGTAGTAACTTACAGTTTAAAATCCTAGGTACACATATGTATGGTAATTCCGGTCTCGGCCGCGACCGGAAGTGATGACACCTGGCTCCGGCTGGCATGTTGCGTCACTGAACACGTGACTTCATCAAAGGGTTGTGACTTTGATGAAGTCACATGTTCAAAAAATGCCATGATCATGAAGGGGGAAAAACCTTCCGGAGGTCAAGTGGTTAATCTATTTGATGGAATAGGAGCCAGGACAGCTCTGAATTAGGCCCCTTTCACACTGGGGCGGTTTGCAGGCGCTATTGCGCTAAAAATAACGCCTGCAAACCGACCTGAAACAGCCGTTGCTGTGTCTTCAGTGTGAAAGCCCGAGGGCTTTCACACTGGAGCGGTGCGCTTGCAGGACGCTGAAAAATGTCCTGCAAGCCGCATCTTTAAAAACAATGGGGCAGCGCTCCGAACCCGCCCGCAAAGCGCCGCTCCAGTATTAACCCTTTATATTTAGCGCCGCTTTACCGTCATTTTAGCGGTGCATTTCGGCCGCTAGCGGTCGAAATGCGCCGCTAAAACGACAGTAAAGCTAAATATAGCTCCGCTTTACCGCCAGCGCACCCAGCGCCTCGGTGTGAAAATAGCCTTACTTACATAATCAATAAGTATCCGTTTGCACTAAATTAAATAGCTATAACATTACACTTTCAATGACTTTACACATTAAGGTAAGGTTTAGATCACCCTTTCTAAACCTTTTCAACACAAAAGAACCCTTGAAATAACAGGCTCAGTGAACCGCTGCTAAAATGTACTCATGATACAACTCATGATACATTAGTGTGATGGTCAGGGGTAAGATTGCTCTTACACGTATGGTCATTGGGAAGAATTACCCCCTTACAGATAGCTAAAAAGATGTCAGTGAAAACTTATCTGGGAGGCTCATTGCTCAAGGAACCCCTAGCAACCTCTGGAGGAACCCTAGTTGAGAAACTTTGGTGTAAGCTAGGTTCACACTTGTGCGGGCCGAGCGACGCGTGTTTGCTCAGGCCCAATACCATTCATTTGAATGGGCTGCTGTGCCCTATGAAATGTAGGAAAGAAGTCCCTACATTGCTTGGGAAATTGCAGCCTGCATGGGAACCACGAATACAGCGTGGTTCCCAGTGCTGATGGCGTGCCATTAGGATTAGTGGCACCCGCCGGCGGATCCCGCGTTTCACTGTGCGGGTGGTTGCAGCTTCGAGAATTTGTGCAGGTCCGGCAGCGGCAGAACCCGCACAGTTCTGAACCAAGCCTTAGATATACTTTTGATCAAATACTGCTCCAGGCTCCTCATCCCCCATCTCATTGTCAGAGACTCGACATACCTGGTCCTCTGTCCCAAGAGTTTGGGCACATCACTTCCTGGATGAGTCTGACATCACTTCCTGGTTGCTGTGTGGTCTAGCCTTAACGTGTTTCCTCTATGCAATTTTCCCAAAAGGCTCAGGCCCTGCTAGACCTCACAGCAACCAGGAAGGTACCCCCCACACATCCCAGAAGTGATGTACCAGAACTCTTCGAATGGAGGACTGGGTGAGATGCTGAGTGCCTAACACTGAGGCGGGGTATGAAAAGCCTGGCACAGTATTTGATTGTCTCTACTGTGAAAGTTTGATGGGCCATGTTTTCATAGATTGATTGTGAGTAGTATTTTATTGGGGAATTTAATAAACCCATGTGTTTGACTTTATTACACTATCTGGAGTTCTTTTCTCTTTAATATGAAGTGCTTGGGGACTCCATAAAGTGAAATTGATCTTGGAGAGTCTGTGGTGTTATGTAGTTAACATCTTTTTGAGCTCTATTTGACGATCAGTCACATGACAGGCAATAATAGCTGCATATGTGTGTGCAGCCTATTGCAATAGGGTGTCAGTAGTTTATTTTTTATATTTTATTATTATTACTTTTTTACAATGTTATTATTTTTTAAAAAATTTTTACAATAGTTTTTAATTATTGTTTTTTACAATTTTTTTAGGAGCCCCATTGTGGGGCTTTGATGAAATATCAGGGGTCTAAACAGACAGGGTCATTAGAGTGTGCCCAGGCACACCTGGCACACCCTGTGCACACGCCTTTGAATAGCTAGTGAGTGAGACTGAAAATTGGTGTGCGGGTGAACAATTCTACACGTAGTGGATTGGAGAAGTGGAGTCACAGAACTTTGACTTTGCATTTAAAAGTCGAATATACACATATTCATCTGCACTGAACACCACAGGTGCTATTTGGATTTGGGACTATTTGATGGGACAATTATTTTAACACGTTTGATGTATTCATTTAATTTATTTTCACTAATATACAAGAAGTGAGTTGTTATGGAGAATTTACAGAGCTGTCTCAAATATAAATAAATATACACATACTCATTTGGAAATGCCTGGGCTGCTGATATGTATGTACTTCTTGTATCTGAGATGGAAGGAGTAGAGAGAGAAGGTCTGAGGCCACATGCCCTGTTCATGGACTAGCTGCTACTAAATCTAGCTCTGAAGGGATTAATAGGCAAGTGCTTTTATGTTTAATAGTTTACTATTGTTGTGCATAGCTTATGTGTACATAATTACAGAAAAATTCATATATGATAAAAATAGTATTTTATTAACACACAAAGAATAAAAGGAGATATGTTTAAATGACTTCGTATACAACAGTACAGAATATCAAAGTTCAGGGGTTTATGCATACAATCCCTAATGGAACTAAACATATAAATATACTAGAGACACGTGAGTCAAAGTACTTGTCCATTTGTTCTCGACATGTTTCGCCAGTGGCTTCCTCAGGAGACAAGGATAAAGTACGAATGTAAGGTGAGAAAGGTTTATGAGGATGTTTTCTTGTTTCTAAGGTATGCATATAAAGAAAAAATATAAATAAATTCTTATCTTATGCATGTAGTCAATAAGTACTATTTTGTACTCTACAGGCCCTATGACAATCCAACTCTAGACTAATAGGATCTTACTCTCCCCCTACGGCTCTCCAGCCACTGATCTTGGCTCGGGATTTTTGGGTATAAGCCCCTTGTGGAAGTCTTGGGTAGGACGCCTTGCCGCGGATCTGCCATAATCCTTTATGTCTGATGTCCTTGGGAATATGTAGACTCTCTTAATTTGGAGGTAAGAGGTCAGGCATATACTCGGGAGAATTCTTTCTTACACATAGCATTTGCACTTATATGTCTATACAGCATCATTGTAAATATATAATCCTGTTTTTTGTATAATAAATGTATTTATATTTTTTCTTTATATGCATACCTTAGAAACAAGAAAACATCCTCATAAACCTTTCTCACCTTACATTCGTACTTTATCCTTGTCTCCTGAGGAAGCCACTCTGGCGAAACATGTCGAGAACAAATGGACAAGTACTTTGACTCACGTGTCTCTAGTATATTTATATGTTTAGTTCCATTAGGGATTGTATGCATAAACCCCTGAACTTTGATATTCTGTACTGTTGTATACGAAGTCATTTAAACATATCTCCTTTTATTCTTTGTGTGTTAATAAAATACTATTTTTATCATATATGAATTTTTCTGTAATTATGTACCCTTGATAGTCCCGTATCTCCAAATACATTTTTTCTTTCATAACAATTTGGGATGATGGTACAATATATATACAAATAAATAATGGAGAGCAACACAGTCTAACGAGAACTTCCAAAATTTCATAGCTTATGTGTGTGTATACTGACAACACTGAAGAAATTACACTTTGCTACAATGTAAAGTAGTGAGTGTACAGCTTGTATAACAGTGTAAATTTTCTGTCCCCTCAAAATAACTCAACACACTCATAAGCCATTAATGTCTAAACCACTGGCAACAAAAGTGAGTATACCCCTAAGTGAAAATTTCCAAATTGGGCCCAATTGGCCATTTTCCTTCCCCGGTGTCATGTGACTCTTTAGTGTTACAAGGTCTCAGGTGTGAATGGGGAGCAGGTATGTTAAATTTGGTGTTATCGCTCACACTCTCTTATACTGGTCACTGGAAGTTCAACATGTCACCTGAATGAATGAATGAATGAATAATTTAATGAATGAATAATGAATGAATAATTTGTATAGCGCTACAATGCGAACCGAAACGCCTCAAGGCGAAGAATTCTCTGAGGATCTGAGAAAAAAAATTGTTGCTCTACATAAAGATGGCCTAGGCTATAAGAAGACAGTGAAACTGAGCTGCAGCACAGTGGCCAAGACCATACCACGGTTTAAGAGGACAGGTTCCACTCAGAACAGGCCTCGCCATGGTCAACCAAAAAAGTTGAGTGCACGTGCTCAGCGTCATATCCAGAGGTTGTCTTTGGGAAATTGACGTATGAGTGCTGCCAGCATTGCTGCAGAGGTTGAATAGGGTGGGGGGGGGGGGGGTTAGCCTGTCAGGGCTCATCCCAGAAGGAAGCCTCTTCTAAAGATGATGCACAAGAAAGCCCACAAACAATTTGCTGAAGACAAGCAGACTAAGGACCATGTTCTGTGGTCTGATGAGACAAAGATAAACTTATTTGGTTCAGATGGTGTCAAGCGTGTGTGGGGGCAACCAGGTAGGGAGTACAAAGGCAAGTGTGTCTTGCCTACAGTCAAGCATGGTGGTGGGAGTGCCATGGTCTGGGGCTGCATGAGTGCTGCCGGCACTGGGAAGCTACAGCTCATTGAGGGAACCATGAATGCCAACATGTACTGTGACATACTGAGGCAGAGCAGGATCCCCTCCCTTCAGAGACTGGGCCGCAGAGCAGTATTCCAACATGATAACAAACCCAAAACAAACAAACATCCAAGATGACCACTGCCTTGCTAAAGAAGCTTAGGGTAAAGGTGATGGACTGGCCAATCATGTCTCCAGACCTAAACCCTATTGAGTATCTGTGGGGCATTCTCAAATGGAAGGTGGAGGAGCGCAAGGTCTCTAACATCCACCAGCTGTGTGATGTCGTCATGGAGGTGTGGAAGAGGACTCCAGTGGCAACCTGTGAAGCTCTAGTGAACTCCTTGCTTGAGAGGGTTAAGGCAGTGCTGGAAAATAATGGTGGCCACACAAAATATTGACACCTTGGGCCAATTTGGACATTTTCACTTAGGGGCGTACTCACTTTGGTTGCCAGTGGTTTAGGCATTAATGGCCGTGTGCTGAGTTATTTTGAGGGGACCGCAAATTTACACTGTTATACAAGCTGTACACTCACTACTTTACATTGCAGCAAAGTGTAATTTCTTCAATGTTGTCACATGAAAAGATATAATAAAATATTTACAAAATAGTGAGGGGTGTACTCACTTTTGTGAGATACCGTGTGTGTGTGTATATATATATATATATATATATATATATATATATATATATATATATATATATATATACATCCCTGTCCTATTGTTTTTTTATATATATATATATATTTATATATATATATATATATATATATATATATATACACAGACCAGACACTGGTGGCAGACGTATACCTGTCCTATTGTTATTGTTTTTTCTCATGTAGAGTGCCAGATAGCTAGGTGTGTACTACTGTATGTGTGTAGTGGTCACCTTTCAGTATATTAGTAGGTGAACCTGTTTATTGCAATAGAGTTTATATGCAGCTCTTGTTATTTTACTTACCAGATACCTTCTGGTCTTGAATTCTATAGCTAGTTTTAGCTTAGGGTACAATAATCAGCATAGGCTAGAGCCAGGTTAGGCATCTGATGGACACTTCTTTTTGTTAAAGGTCCAGTTGCATGACAGATCAGAAACTACTAGGAACAAAGACACAGAGTAGATAGGCAACTCTGAGTAATGCCTCGTACACGCGATTGGACTTTCCCGCGGGAAAGTCCAGCGGACTAAGTTTTAAGTTTTGTTTTAAAATTGTCCGCTGGACTCGGCAGTCCGGCGGACAATCCCGCGGTCTGTATGCTAGTGCGCCGGACTTTTGGAAATGAACGGACTTGCCGATCATCGGAAAGTCCGTTCATTTAGAACGTGACTTCAGGTAGACGGGGCTAGCGAAGGCAGTGAATGCCGCCGCGCTAGCCCCGTCACCTGGCATGGATTTAAAGAGAATCCCCACGCCGAAAATACGGCGTGGGGGTCCCCCCCAAATCCATCTCAGACCCTTATCCGAGCACGCAGCCTGGCCGGCCAGGAAAGGGGTGGGGACGAGCGAGCCTGAGCCGTACCAGGCCACGTGCCCTCAACATGGGGGGTGCCCTGGGGAAAGGGGGGCCGTGCGGCCCCCCACCCCAAAGCACCTTATCCCCATGTTGATGAGGACAAGGACCTCTTCCCGACAACCCTGGCCGTTGGTTGTTGGGGTCTGCGGGCGGGGGGCTTATCGGAATCCGGGAGCCCCCTTTAATAACTCGTCCGACTCTGACTCGTTGCTCTCTCTGGCCGGAATGGCAGAGCCGCGCTGTGTTGTGACTTATATAGGGACAAGGAGGCAGGGTCACATGCTCATGTCACATGGTGACCCGCCCCCCTATGATGTCACAGTCCCGGAGGATGCTGGGACTGTGAAATCATAGGGGGCGGGGTCACCATGTGACATGAGCATGTGACCCCGCCTCCTTGTCCCTATTTAAGTCACAACACAGCGCGGCTCTGCCATTCCGGCCAGAGAGAGCGACGAGTCAACATCGGAAGGAGAAGAAGAAGAAGAAGAAGACGGCGGCGGCGCAGAAAGCGGCGACAGCGGCAAGAACAGAAGAGACCCCAGAAGACCCCCGAAGGCGGATCGAGACCCCCAGACGACATCGGCGACGACGAAGAAGAAGGCCGGGCTCCTCCGCTCGGTAAAAGAGCTAGATAAAAGAGCGGAGGAGTCTGACGAGAAGACCCCCCAAGACGGAAGAAGACCCCCGGAGCAGTGCAATAAAATATTTTTAAAAAACATTCACATAGGGTGGGGGGCCGGGATCTTGGGGCCCCCTTATTAAAGGGGGCTCCCGGATTCCGATAAGCCCCCCGCCCGCAGACCCCGACAACCAACGGCCAGGGTTGTCGGGAAGAGGCCCTTGTCCTCATCAACATGGGGACAAGGTGCTTTGGGGTGGGGGGGGGGCGCACGGCCCCCCTTTCCCCAGGGCACCCCTCATGTTGAGGGCACCCGGCCTGGTACGGCTCAGCAGGGGGGGGGGGGGGGGGGGGGGGGGCGCTCGCCCACCTGGCCGGCCGGGCTGCGTGCTCGGATAAGGGTCTGAGATGGATTTGGGGGGGACCCCCACGCCGTTTTTTCGGCGGGGGGATTCCCTTTAAATCCATGCCAGGTGACGGGGCTAGCGCGGCGGCATTCACTGCCTTCACTAGTCCCGTCTACCTGCAGTTACGTTCTAAATGAACAGACTTTGCTCCGTGTGTGGGCAAGTCCATTCATTTTCAAAAGTCCCGCAGACTTTTTCCAGCGGATTGTCCGCCGGAGAAGTCCGGGCGTGTGTGGGCAAGTCCCAGCTCGGAAAGTCCGGCGAAGCCCCGCTGGAAGGTCCGGCGGTTTGTCCGCTGGACTAGGTCCGGCAGACAATCCCACCGGAAAGTCCGATCGTGTGTACGAGGCATTACAGTGACTCACTGCAGGCTGGTTGATCAAGGATTGGAGGATCTTTACATCACCACTGATCATGTCTTCAGGTCTCCAACACCATAACGGATGCTGTGCAATTCCACCAGGATATATGCACAATTCCACCAAGAATCTTGTTGGGTGCTTTGCTAATACTTGTTTGCACATTGAAAGTATGTACTATTATTAATAATTTTCTTATATAAAACTTGTATTATTTCTATACTGGTGTGCATCTATCCTCTGCTCCTCGATTATTTTGATTAGATTACTGGTTAATTTCCCAGGAAGGGAATCCACTCTGTTCTAAGAGGTCCTGTCCTGGGTGTAGGCACTGCTAATTTTATTATAAAACTCACTTTTCCACTTAATGAAGGCTTCTTTTATTTACCTACAGTTTTAGAGCAATACCTGGTTGGGCAGGGCATTTCTCATAACCCCCAAGAGGGCTGCACATATGTTAAAGAGGAAGTAAAGCCTCTTAAAAAAAAAAAGACACCCTGCAAGGCAAAGGCATAATGAGCTAGTATGCATAGCATACTAGCTCATTATGAAAGACTTACCTGAAAACGAAGCCCCCGAAGCGGTCCTTATCCTCGATCTTCTTCGCCGCCATCCAGGGCCGGAGTGACTTCCGGGTCTCGCCGCTCCATCACTATCATTCGCTGGAGCGGCGATGACGTCACTCCCGCGCATGAGCACGAGATCGGCATATCGCCGTGATCTCGGCATCCTCAGTGCGCCCTCAGTGCGCCTGCGCGCCGCTGTCTACGGCGCATGCGCCATAGACAGCGATGCCTTTTCATCGCTAAATATCTCCTAAACCATGTAGGTTTAGGAGATATTTATTGGACCTACAGGTAAGCCTTAATCTAGGCTTACCTGTAGGCCAAAGTCATTTGGAAGGGTTTACTTCCACTTTCAGAGAGGGAAAACCCAGAGGGCTGGCACTGTGTAAGGGTGGAGGTACATAGGGGACTTGGTCTCCCCACCCACTTACTGCAGCCTTAGTGAAAAGGAATGTTGAAAACCTACTCACTTCTTAGTTTTCAAAACTGAATTGTCAATGCGAAAAATCATTTATCCCTAGTAGTAGTATGCTTCAAAACATTCTGTTTATTAACTTTAGATAGCAAAAATGAAGCAATAATGCAAGTTCCAATAAATATTAATACAGTTTCTGCTTCAGGTGTCTATTAAATATTATTCTGCTGAATATTTCAAGAGGTACTTTAATGCATCTACAGTAACTTCACAATACAGCAGGATGCACACCCATCAAAACTGCAAGTTACAAGGCAAGAAGGACTTTATTGTAAGGTATTGTGAGACTCAAAGTAGCTACCTGTAATGATAATGTGTGGGTGTTTATGCTGTTGGCATCCCTTTATAAAATACTGTACTGAAGCAGTATAATCTGTAGCTATCATTTTGCTAGATTTACCCAACTGAATGTAATTTCGTTGCCCATAAATTTTTTTATATTATACGTGAATGCAGAAATAAAAACACAAATGCACAACTGACTGTAATAGTTGCTTATGCTCAAAGATTCCATTATGTTATTACTATATGTATTTTCTAAACATTCTATGCCAGAAAAGTCTTTAAATGTTACACAGAAGAGAATTTACTCTTGTTTGCTATTGCTGTTTGTGTCTTTGGATCTTCTGTGGTCAGATATTTCTCTAGCGTGCACTTACTGTATGCCATGCCTGTTACTACTGTCCTGGATTATAATGCAAGTGGGACCCCCAATTAAAAATAACCTTGTTCCCAGGCATTGTACTCACTCACATGGATCTATTGCAGAAAAGGCAGTTCAAATCATGGGTGTATTTAAACTATACTGAAACTAAAATTAAAACGTTTTTTTTTTTTTTTTTTTTTTTTTAGATAGAATGGACTGGAATTAGAACCCTGCATCAGGATTTTTGTTGTTTGTACCCCCAATAACCCTCTATTTTGCCCTGTTTACTAATTTCACCTAGAGTGAAAGTGAAAGAAAATCCCCAATTTTAATTTTGGCCTGTCACCATAATAGGAATAGAAGGGACATCTTCCATTGTGGGGCAATAGTTCTGGTGACCCTAGTAACAATTCCCTAATTTTGGAGGGATTTTCTCCCACTTCCTGTTTTGGCTATGGGACAGGAAGGGAAGGAAAACCCCTAAATGGGTCACAGAAGGCAAAAAATGGCAGTGGTTATAACCCTCACTTACTTACGCTTTTAGTACTACTTTAAAGGTTTAAAGGCAACCCAATACTTTTGGTAATATAGTATATATAACTAGATAGATGCAAATTGATCAATCCTGATGTACTGACAACATATCTTATTTCTTTAGGCCCTAAAATGCATTGACAGCACAAATACCCCCCCCCCCCCCCCATGCCCCTTTTTTGGAAAGTAGACAGAAAGTAGACAGTCCATGGTATTTTGTAATACCATGGTAATACCATGGTGAGTTTTTTTAAGTTGAATTTTTTTGTCACAGTTTTTTGGAAAATATTACGGTCAATACATTTTTATTTTTACAATTTTTTTTTTCCACATACCATCACCAGTGCAGTAGAGCGTTATCATATGACTGGTGTGGCAGTGATCAAGGACCCTGACTGGTGACAGTATGTACAAAAATTTTTTTTAATTTAAACTTTGTTTTCAATTTTATTAAACATTGGTTCTTTTTTTTGCTGTATCACATGGTACAGATCTGCCGTAATTGGACTTCCTACCCTGTGATCACTATTGCTAATCACAAACAATAGAACACAATTAATGGCTATGAGGGAAGCCACTGTGTACATATAACATGTGATTGCTGTGATTGGTCACAGCAATCACATGGTACCAGGGCCAGCCTAGTATAACGATCTGCTTTCTGTTATGTCCACCACAGATCGCGCCACTGTGCGGCCCCTAGGGCTCACACAAGGCTCATGAGTGGCAGGACATCATAGTCGGGATAATGGCGCTCCCGTCCAGCCTTATTATTGTAATAGGTTAAAAAATGCACTGCAACCGGATCGCATGGTACTCCTGTACTATGTGACCCGGTGAATGTTTAGGGTGTTAACATAAAGCGATTGTAAAGTCTAACTTTTTAAAAAAAATAACAAACATGTTATACTTACCTGCACTGTGCAGTTGGTTTTGCACAGGGCAGCCTGGATCCTCCTCTTCGCTGCTCCTGGCCCATCCCTCCTGTCGAGTGCCCCACAGCAAGCAGCTTGCTATGAGGGTACCTGAGCTGAGCTGCAGCTCCATGTGTCCATTCAGACATGGAGCTGCCATTCGGCCCCGCCCCCTCTCTCTCCTGATTGGCTAACTGACTTTGATTGACAGTCTCAGGAGCCAATGGTGCCACTGATGTGTCTCAGCCAATAAGGAGGGAGAGTCCCCGATGGCCGAGAGACTCGTGGACATTGCTGGACAGAGATGGGGCTCAGATAAGTATTCATGGGCGGCGGGCATCACGGGCGACGGGCATCCCCTGCTCGACAGCTTCCAAATCTTCCCTCCTCCTACCTCCTCTTTGGCAGCCAATCAGAACAATCAGGAAACTGGTCTTAGACCCGCTTCCTGATTGGTGGGGAGGAGATCCATTATTCATTCGCTATTGTCACACAACTGGGTGGGCACGGTTTGCAGTGCTCTGCACCCAAGCCCATCCTATTTTGAAGCCTATTAGAGCCTCTGGCTCGTGCTTCAAACCCCCCCCCCCATTGTATTTCATGCATCCTGCATCTTGCATGGGGGCTGAATGCATAGATGGGGGGGCGGCGCTCGTGTGCCCTTAATGGAGGGGCCGCCTCTGACGTTGAGACAATTTTACAATTAATGACATAGCATGTTCAGAAAAAATATTTCCCTTACTGTACAGTATAATTAGTCGTTCTCTCTGCCACCTCTTGTGGTGCTGCCCTTACCTTGTTTTAAGAAAAGTCTCTCTCTCCATAAACTGTAACCGGGGATCTGGTCCCATTGATGGTTGGGTCACTGACAAAGCAAATCACTTCTTTAGACCGGTCATCTCAGAACCACTCACATGCCCAGACTGTGCACCCGAGCCTACTTTGGTATATTTGGCCTTCATCAAGGAAAGTGACACATATGCAAAGAGATGTCGCAAACATTGTTAACCCCCTGCAGCATAGCCAGAATTTACAAACACAACACAAAAATACAACTCGGCAGCAAAACACATTATAAAGTAGGCACCTGCCTACGCACAGAACACCTGTGCATTCCTTGCAGGCAAAACACAGCCCTCACACAGGTGTGTGCTTTTGCTTGTGTGAACAAGACCTAAATTTGTGTATTTTATATCTATCTACCAGTTATCTTTATTAAACACACATATTTGCCAAGTGCTAACTAACAGATGTCATTATCCACAGCCGCAAGTCTAGTATGGTTTGCTTTTGTATAATAAAACATGAACACTGGCTGCAAACGACAGAAAGGAAACCCCACCTTGTGCAGAGATAACAACATTTGGCACAATATTGCGGCTGTTATTGCATTGCAGAGTTACATCGTTAATTAGGCCGAGAAAAGACACACATCCATCAAGTTAATCCTCTTGCAAACTCCAACAATTTTGGTCCAGAGAAAAGCAAAACAAGCCCTCCCTCTGGGCAATTACATTTAATTTTGCCTCATAGTTGAAAAAAAAAATCATTCTGGCCTTAAGAATTGCAGTTACAATAATTTCTTTTATCAAAACATTGACATAAAATGTAGTGATTATAACTATGCGTACCATTAAGGTTAGTGTTCATTTATAATGGACTGGATGCCCTGATTATTAAATACGCCTGTGTAATGATCAACAATTTGAAGGTTGTTTGTGTTTTATTTTTATCAAAAATTTCTTATTAATAATTGTAGGGAATGTGTTAATAAATTTGACTGTATTGCCTGCTAACAGCCTAATCCTGATTTTCCAAAAATTAACACTTCCATGCCTGCCTAGATGCCTAGACCAAATTTAGTAGCATCTTCTTTGAAGGTCATAAAGGGCTTTGATTTGGTGCACGGTTTGAATAAATTCCCTGGTCAGATTTTTATAGTAAGCTGGCAAATACACAAAAAGAATTTTTAAAATGTATTTTAGTTATGTTACTTATTTTTATTTTAATCAAGGCAAGACACAGTGGCAGGTGGAGCTGGGAAGGTTGTTATTGAGAAATTAGCCCTGTCAATGACTACAACGTAGATAAACTCTCTCTTAGCACCATGCCTGAGAATGAAATTTCACAGAGTGCGTTGGGCAGCGAATTAAAGACATTTTCTACCATAAAGGTCAGTACGGAAATCTCCAATCGCAACCTTCACTGATCCCTCTAGGGCTAGCTCCATATTGATAGTTGCATGGCTTTTTTTGCCACAACACAGTCCTTCAGCCAGGCACCGGAAAAGAAGCTGCGAGACTGACAATACTTGGTGCCAGTGTTTGTTGAGTTTGATTTGGGGGAAGGGGTTACAGCAGGGTGGTAGATGGGTATGTTTTCTACTTTTCCTGAAACTAAACTTTTTTTTGTTCAAAAGTATTATTGAACAAAATCAACAAGAAGCATACGATACATTGAACGTATATGAGAATATAGCTTGCTTGCCACTCAACCTCGTTCTGTTCGTATCTATCTTTGTAACTGAGTAACTGATTCATACAGTGGTGCATGTATGAATCAGTTACTCAAAGATAGATACGAACAGAACGAGGTTGAGTGGCAAGCAAGCTATAACATGAAAGTGCAAAGTAGGATAACTGAGGTTAGTTTAAACATACATTGTGATATCCATCTAAGGCAGTGGTTCTCAACTCCTGTCATCCGGACCCACTAACAGGTCAGGTTTGCAAGATAACTGAAATACATCACATGTGATATAATTTGCTGCTCAGTGATTGCAGTATTCTAGTCTGCAACTTCCCAAGGTAATACTTAAAATCTGGCCTGTTAGTGGGACCCGAGGACAGGAGTTGACAACCACTGGTCTAAGGGTGGCAAGCTCAATCCATACAATCTTACTATTGAGACTTTATACGTTATATTAAAATCCAGTAACCAATAGTCTTTTATACCATGCCTTATTTGCGGTGGTGGTAATAAACTGTATGAACATTGCACAGTAGGTCTACCATGAAGTAAGGTATGGTAAAAAGGAGAACTGCAAACAAAAGGAGAAGAAGGGTAAGATGTGGGTCTCTAAAGAAAAAAGACAGGATAGAACCCAGCACTTATGGCTGTCACACAAAAGTGCATGGTATGTTAAAAATAAGAGAACAATAGGTCAGGGCCAGGAAGGAATAAAGATTGAAAGGGGAAGGGAATAGGCGAGAAGAGGAAAGGGTGAGGAGAGGAGAGAGTCCCTGAGAGAAGTGTGTCCCCATGAAAGTAAACGTTTTTCTAAGTGAAAGGAAGAGGTTGCCTTTGCTGTCTTGGAACAAGTGAAGAGTACAGTCAGAATCTTTATTTGCATGTGTTCTCTGGGGGAGGGACTTATCAAAGTATTGATGCCAGGGGGTCACATGACAGCCAGACAAGTAGCATTTCCAGAATGAGAGGTCAAACTATCTCATGATAGGTTTCCTAAAACTGTTTCACATGCAAAAAATCTATTTTGAAAAATGCTTGCTATAAGAAAATTGTTAACCATGACACCTTCTTTACACATGTTACATAACTTAGTAATGTACAATTAGTGGTGGTATTTCCCATCCTTTACATGGCATTGGCAACCTTCCAGTGGACTGCAGAGTCTATTTATCATGACCTGTCAGAAACCTCTACAAATCATCCTGTGTACAATATTTTATTTCCTGTCTGTAAGAGCGAATTCAGAACACCACTGAATGATATTTTTCTTTAATTGAGAAATGGGTTAACCCTGCTTCAAATGTCAGCTGATAGATTTATTATTCCAGCACTACTGAAAGCTGTAATATTGTTATTTTCAACAATACCGTATTTTACTCATATCTTTTCATATCTCCAAATCTCTCCTATAGCATAGGATAATACACAAGAAAGCAATAATAATGTCCAATGAATTTTCTCATAATGTGAATGAGTCATAAGATAAGGATTTATTGTCTATAATTTATTGGTGTGTTTCACCTCGCTTCTGTCTAGTTATATTAATGATTAGCAGCATTTAATATTTTTTTTTTAGACATCCTTATATTAGAGAAGGTTTATATTGTATATTTTTGTTATATACTGTAAAATTAGTAGATACAATTTTCCCAAGTATTGGGCAGCTTAACCGCTTCCCGACCGGCCACTGCATATATATACGTCAGCAGAATGGCACGGGCAGGCAGAATCACGTACCTGTACGTGATCGTGCATGTGCCTGCCCGTGGGTCGCGCGCGCGCCGCTAGCGGCGCGCTCGCGACCGGTCGGGAGCTCCGTGACCCCGGCCGCGGGACCAGCGGACCCGATCGCCGCTGGTATCCCGCGATCGGGTTACGGAGCTGAAGAACGGGGAGAGGTCTATGTAAACAAACCTCTCCCCACGCTTCCTACACTGACTGTCAGTGATCGGCGGTTCCCTGTCATCGGGAACGCCGATCAATGACGTCAGACGTACAGCCACGCCCCCCTACTGTAAAAAAAAACACAACACGTCACACTGACTCCTCCCCGCCCCCTAGTGGTTAACCCCCTAACTACTACTGTCATTTACATAGGAATCAGTGCTATTTAAATAGCAGTGATTGCTGTATAAATGACAAATGTCCCAAAAATGTGTCAAAAATGTCCGGTGTGTCCGCCAAAATTTCGCAGTCACAATAAAAATCGCTGATCGCCGCCATTACTAATAAAAAAAAAAATATTAATAAAAATGCTATAAAACTATCCCCTATTTTGTAAACGCTATAACTTTTGCGCAAACTAATCAATAATCGCTAATTGCGATTTTTTTTACCAAAAATATGTAGAAGAATACGTATCGGCCTAAACTGAGGAAAAAAAATGTTTTTTTATATATTTTTTGGGGATATTTATTATAG
This sequence comes from Lithobates sylvaticus, assembly GCA_028564925.1. Lineage (NCBI taxonomy): Eukaryota > Metazoa > Chordata > Amphibia > Anura > Ranidae > Lithobates > Lithobates sylvaticus. The sequence goes on from CM053026.1 coordinate 207,507,905, forward strand.
CAAAAAGTAAAAAATATTGCATTTTTTTCAAAATTGTCGCTCTATTTTTGTTTATAGCGCAAAAAATAAAAACCGCAGGGGCGATCAAATACCACCAAAAGAAAGCTCTATTTGTGGGAAAAAAAGGACGGCAATTTTGTTTTGGAGCCACGTCGCATGACCGCGCAATTGTTAGTTAAAGCGACGCAGTGCCGAATTGCAAAAAGGGGCCTGGTCCTTTAGCTGCAAATTGGTCCGGGGCTGAAGTGGTTAAGGGGCCAGTCTCCCCAAAAGTGATATTTAGTTATAGGTGGTACACAAAGGTCTGACTTTGCTCCTGAATCAGTATATTTCCTATACTATTACTTCATTAAATGAATCAATATTACCTATTGGATGATAGAAAAGTGAATCTGTTTTACAGGCTATGGTCAGGCCATATGATACTGGGATTGATTTACTAAAGAAACAGGCATGAGCTTGAGTTTTGTCCAAACTTGAGTTTGGACCGAATCCAGAAGGAAGATGTAACTCCTACCCACTGCCACTCAATTAACTGCGGCCAGCGAATTCCCTATCCAGCAACCCACCCTATACAAAGGGGTGGAAATGCTTGTGAAATCATTGAACTTATATAGTCACATAGCCGTATTAGGACAATGGCATTGAGCTAATAGGGCCATGTGATCATATTAAGCCAATTAAGTTATTAGCATCCTCACCCCTTTGTGTACATGCATCTGCGAGGTGAGGAATGCCCTGGCTGCAGTGGATTGGGCAGCAGCACACAAGAGTAACTGGGTTCTGGGTTTGGTCACAAGAAATAGCTCATCCAATTATATGCAGGAAAAAATGCCTCTTTTTCCTTGCACATGATTGGATTTGTTTAAAGTGAACACAGCTTTATTTACATAGCTAGGCGAACATAACTTTTCAAAGTCAATATTTACTTTGCTAAGTGAATATTCTCTACTCCTGTAGTAAAATTAATTGTATATCAAATATATCACTAGGTACTTGCCAGATCTGTCCTACCCCCTACTGAAATATTGATTATTCCTAGATTCAGTTGAAAACAAAATACTATTTAAAATATTGAGTTATTTGGATGTTATTTAGTACAAATGTGTTCTGCATGCACTTATTGAGATGTATTCAAATATTAAATGTCACACCATTGCTATTTATAAGTAATTGCAAACAGTGGCATGATGTATATTGACAATGATATATAGCAGCCTATGCAATCTTGCTGCCAGCTTGCACTGTAACTCTCCTAATATAAGCCATTAATTATAGCTTAGTGGAATATGCAAATTAGACACAAATGTCTTTATTGCTGAAGAATAATACCAAGTTTTTATTTACTTGGGAAATTGCTCTCACTTTCTTTTAATACTTGACTTTTACTGGGTAAAGCTTGCAAGAAGGCAGATATATTTGCTGCCCAGGATAATTAGCAAAAGTGGATACAACAATTGTTAAAAAAGAACTGGCATTACAGTAAGCAATTGTACATTGACTAATGCCTAATTTTAAAATATGCATTCTTCACAAATCTGATTGAAAATAGTGGGCATGGCTTCACCCTAAAGTGGTAGTAAACTCCTATTTGTCACTTGTACCTACAGGTAAGCTTATGATAAGGCTTATCTGTATAGGAGATATTCACATCGGCTGCAGCCGGGGACGTCACGGGCACATGTGCAGTGTGCTCTGCATTCAGGACACACTGAGTGTGCCGTCAATGCAGAGCACCGTGCAGCAATCAGGACTTGCATGTGCAGGAGTGACATTGGCCAAAAAGTGCAGATCTGGAAGGAAGACCAGACAAACAGGGAAGTGCCTGCAGCAGTGACAGTGGGGTTGATTTACTAAAACTAGAGAGTGCAAAATCTGGTGCGGATGTGCATGGTAGCCAATCAGCTTCTAACTTCATCTTGTTCAATTAATCTTTGCCAAAAAAAAAAACCTGGAAGCTGACTGGTTTGGTTTCTATGCAGAGTTGCACTAGATTTTTCACTCTCCAGTTTTAGTAAATCAACCAAAATGTGTCAAAAGAGACCTTCATTTAAAAGGCAAGTCTGTTTACAACGTGCTAGCGTGCGGGTGAATACTAGCACATTATGGCATTAACCTGCACTTTTTTTTCCCTTTTTTTAAAATTTTACTACCACTTTACTGGATCTGTTGTTTTCATATTCAAAATAATTAAATTAACTTTCTGAAAGCTTAACTGATCTATTGCAATGTCTAAAGTTGTATCTAATTGTATGTACTAATTAATTCATGTATATGGTATCAGGAATTAATTTATTTAAACTGTAACTCAAGCCCAAACCTTATGTAGTGCTGAAGTTAAAACCTCTTTCATTCTTTTACTGCTGCCTGATAAGTTCATCAAGGAGGTTTTCCAAAAACCAGATGGAAAGTGAGGGGACATTTTCAATGGGGACATAAACAACAGAAAAAAGCGTATGGAAAATTAAAAAACCTAATGAACCCATTCATCCCTTCCCCTGCCCCTTCTTTTGTGTCTCTGTTTATTTTCTTCTCTTTTTAATCTTTTACTTCTCAACTTCGCTCTCAATCTTTGTTTCCTTTTCTGGGTCTCCGTTTCGTTTGTCTTCTGATTCAGGGACATCTTTATGCATATATTAAAATTGTTGCTGGAATGTCCACTGCGTACTGTATAATCGAGAATTAAGTAATTTTCTTGGGTTATTATAATGACTTGCAGGAAATACTGAAAAATGTTTCACTGGCATGCCTGTTTATCTACAGTAAGTGTATTTTCTAATCTAGACCTGTGTAATTGATTTATTCTATGTGCAACATATCTGCAATGTAACTTTCCGGTTGTTAAAAAAAAAATTACAAAAAAAAGTTGACAGGAGGTTAGCTTTTACCTACTTTACTAATAAACAATATTTTTATTTCTGTTGTTGTCCCTGTTGAAGAATTTTCCTTATTTCCTAATTTTATGACAACATTTTTCAGTAAGTGAAGAAAAATCTCCCCAATAGAGTTCCATGCAGCATTTAAAAAGAGGTTCTAACCTTTCCCAACTCTATTCAAATCAAAAAAAAAATGTTTAATGGGAAATACACTTTAAAGTGGTTCTTTGCCCTACTTAAAAAAAAAAATTAAAGTCAGCTGCTATAATACTACAGCTACTAAGCTACAGAATACTGTAGCTACTGACTTTTAAACAAAGGAGACTCATCTGTCCAGTGGTCCAGCGCTGTCATCGCCCAAAGAGTTTGTTTACCGGTCTTCATGTTCTCAGCGTCAGCATGTTTATTTTTGGCAGCTGGCTGTCCACTAACCATGCGCGAGCTGCACTAGGATAACCATTCAGTTATGTAAAGTCAACTTACCAAAGGGTAAATAATATGATAGAATTAAAGTATATGTGGACCTTTACCTTGTAAAACAACCCTATATGGTGGATTTACTAAATGCCAATAGACTGTGCACTTTGGAGGGGGAGTTGTATTCCTTTTTCCCCAGAGCTTAGTAAATGTGGTGAAGCTTCACTTTATAGCGAATACCCAGGAACAAGGAAAATAAAATGATTGGATGATGGAAATCAACAGAGCTTTACCATATTCACTAAGTTCCGGAGAAAATGAGTGCTGGACTTCCAAAGTGCACAGTCTATTTGCCTTTCAGTAAATCCACCTCATTCACTATAAAAAAAAAATGCAGGCAAAACATTTTTATAGTTATAAATACCTTTTTTTTTATAAATTATCCCATGAACTCTGTTCTCAGCTACATACGGGGCTAAGAAGGCTGGGGGTGGAGACTGCAGGGTGGAGGTTTAAGCAAGAGACAGAGAAACAGCAGTTCACTGATCTTCCCAGTTATTAGGTTTGCAGGGGGGGGGGGGGGTGTCAGCACAAGTCAGACCATTAGACGACAGGCAGGCTGATCATGTGGGGATGGATGTGTTTCCATGCCCAGGCTCACCAGGTATTTCACACAATGGAAGCAATGCAAAAAGAACAGGATACTTTTAAATACAAGAACATAATACTACAGACACATATCAGAAACATGAAATATTGGGGTAACATACATTTTAATCCCATGGGGTAATAGTAAGCACCACCTAGGTTACAAATTAAAGGGTAACTCCACTTTCGTGGGGAAAAAATAGCAAATAAAGAGAAAATAATATAGCCCATATAATTGCGACAATAATCATATTGTAATTGAATGTTATTAAAAATGACCTTTCCTTTTCAATCTGAAGCCAATGTAATTTTCTGAGAATGCATTGCAATATGGCTACATGGAGTTGCTCTGTACACAGAATGTGTACTGACCACTCCCCAGAAACATAATTTCCCGCTTGTGTGATTCGATCACCGATTTTTCCAGAAATCTGCCCAAGATACAAGTCAAATTTCAGGCATCCCCTGCAACAAAAATGTTATTTTTGGCGAGATACTTTTAATAGGAGCACATCTAAAGGGATGCAGGCCCCGCAGATTTCCTCATTAGTGCCATGTAGCTGTACACCTGACAGTTAATTATGAAACCACTCCCATTAGACCCACTTAGTACAGAGGCATAGACAAACACACATCGATTACTTCAGAATAACAAAAAGGTAGAAATCTGCAACAAAGGTTGTTATAATCCTTGCAATGTACATAGATCACCCAGAGGGGAACGCTTCAAGCTTACAGGCTTTCAATAAAACCCTTAGCACATTCTTCATAGTCATGAAGGCAACCCTTTGAGAGGCAGTAGCACCACGTCGCATTGTTCGAAGTAGTGTGACCTGTAAACACTGGTGCCTAACTGAAGTTTTCTGACACAGCGTAGATGTACCAGGTCATATCCCATGAGGTACGTTTTATTAAAGAGGAACTGCAGTCTGCTCACATAATTTGTAATAAAAACATCTTTGCCATTCTGAAGCTTTGTATATACTGTGATTCTGTAGTTGCCAAATATGCTGCAGAAATCTCCCTTCACTGAGTCTGGCTGCATCCATTTTAACTGTGGGCAGCTGAAGCTGCTGCCTGTTCACTTCCTGGATTTACACAGACACACAGAGGCACACCTCCAGCTCTGCAGCACTCATTGGCCCTTTTATGACTCATCCCCCCCCCCCCCCCCTTCCTGGCAAACTCTTAGGAGAGTGAGAGAGCTGTGCATGATGTCATAAGCCTAGGCTTTTTTACCAGACAGGAAACAGGAAGTGGGCTGTATAAGGTATTTACTGGCGGGGAAAAAAAAAAAGGGAATAAGATTTACTAGATGAAAGATGAAAAATAAATGACTGAAGTTCCGCTATAAGTTTGAACTTATGACTTTCAGTTCTCAGTTTTAATACAATTAGTAAGCACAATCTGTCGTCCCTGTTCACTCACATTAGAAACAGTAGCTTTAATAGAGTTTTAGCCAAAATAAAGTGTCTCTTGAAATGTGGGACAGAAAGCAGAACTATAGGAAATGGATAATCAGAAGGATATTGTCCTTCACAGCAGGAAAGTCAATGGTGAAAAATATCTAATGAGTAAGAGGAAAGCACACTGAGACAATGCTGTCTGAAGTAGATGTCTTATCAGCGAAGACAAAAATCTATTGCACCTTTCCTCCAAATATGCCCTTTTAAACATCAGACAGAGCAGAATAGTCTTTGTTTGTGAAAGATTTAAGAGAAGTAAGAAAAATTAAATATATGGAATTGGTGTGTGTGTGTCTTAAGCACTGTCAACTTCTTCAATACTAAATTAGAATCTTATAATAAGCTCTTACATACCGTATATACTCGAGTATAAGCCGAGTTTTTCAGCAAATTTTTTTGTGCTGAAAGTGCCCCCCTCGGCTTATACTCACGTCAAGCACTTTTCTGCAGCAGAGAATGACATTTTCCAACCCGACTTTGGGGCCCTGTATCTCGGGGCCACTTAGTGCTAGGAACCCCAAAGGTGTGCAAACCCAGTTGAACCAACACTACAACATATCCAAATTTGGGGTTCCTAGCACCAAGTGGCCCCGAGATACAGGGCTCCAAAGTCAGTCAACTGTGTCCATCTGCAGCAATGTCATTTCGGGGACCCTTTGGGGTTCCTAGCACCCAGTGGCCCTGAGATACAGGGCCCCAAAGTCGGTTCGGAAAATGTCATTCTCTGCTGCAGAAAAGTTCTTGACATTTTCCGACCCGACTTTGGGGCCCCATATCCCGAGGCCAGTTGGTGCTAGGAACCCCAAAGTTGGAACTAGCACTACAACATCCCCTTTTTGGGGTTACTAGCACCAAGTGGCCCCGAGATACAGGGCCCCAAAGTCGGTCAACTGTGTCCATCTGCAGCAATGTCATTTCGGGACCCTTTGGGTCCAGAGACCCCAAATTTGGCTGCATCTAGGAACCTTTAACTACCAAGTTTGAAGTTCGGGGGACCTATGGCTGCAAATGGGCACAGTGAGGCATGCAAATGGGCACAGTGAGGCTGCAAATGGGCATTGTTGACCCTCTTTTCCACTTACAGTAGCTGCGCATTTCTCACCCTAGGCTTATACTCGAGTCAATACGTTTTCCCAGTTTTTTGTGGTAAAATTAGGCGCCTCGGCTTATATTCGGGTCGGCTTATACTCGAGTATATACGGTAATTCTTTACATTTTTATTAGTCAACACAGCAATCTCCTTCTGCTTATGTTTTTTTTTTTTATTGTATGGATTCTGTATGATATTTGATGGTGTACTATTGTTACCATTGCTATTTTATGTAAAAAAAGACAAATTATCCTGCAATGCTTGGCATAAGAATGCATACACACAATTCATTTAAAGCAGTAAACTAGCTGATGATGTTTAATTTTACTATAACTTAAGTTTGATCTTCGTATATATATAGAACAAGCATGGACAGATATTTCCTATGCAGTATTTGTACGTAAGACTTTAGATAGGGTTCAGTGTTTTAAAGCACCGTAAGCAAGCTTCACTGGATTTCTCTCTTAACTGGAACTACTTCTCCATCTTCAGAACATTTGCTGTTACTGCATCTTAAAACCTTCGTAACGCAGCTTTATACATGGGAATATGTTGTGAAAACTTTTCCCAATGCTAGATGTATTTAAACAAAACAGATGGGGAGAGGGGGTGAGATAATTATAAACATAGTGCAGAATGTATACAGAATAATACATATGCATTGTTTATTATTGCCAAAAATACATTGTTTTTTCCTATATAAAAAGTTGTTGGAAAATACTTATTTTTCTAGGTAACAGGTTAATGGAAAATACATATTTATTTTTCTAGGTAAAAAGCTGTTGGAAATTAATGCTATCTAATTTAAAAATGAACCTATGCACATACCTTTCCCATTTAAATAAATACTCACCAATATGATAAAGACAAAATATAATGCTTAGCAAGGAGATTTTTTTAGTTCTAATGAGTGTCAAACTTACCCAGCATTTATAAATAGTAAGGCATGTTCCTGACCTCATTGGAACCAAAGAAGCTGCTTGGATAAGCAGCAAAATGTCTTCAAGTTTACAAAACAAGTTTAGTTGAATGTGCCTAACTACTACTAGTTATACCATGACCTGGATAAATGAAAACCTTCACAGGCTATTCACACTATTTATTGGTACTATAGTTGGCACATCCAGCTCTCCCCTTCTCCTTTCCTCTCTTCCCCCTCCACCCCCTGCCTCCCTTTCTTGACCTTACAGATTTTATATCTTTTTCTTACCCCAAGTCAAGACAACACACTAATCTTTGAAAGACCCCACAGTTGGTTAGAGTACATATTTAAACAACTACCTAAAGACCAAAGACCTATCAACACAAGTAAAAGATATAATTTATTTAGAAATATATCGTAGATCATGCCTAAGCCTATTTCTGACATTTGTTGCTTACAAGTTAAAGTGGAGTTCCACCCAAAAGTGGACCTTGTACCCCCCCTTCCGGTGCCACATTTGGCACCTTTAAGGGGAGAGGGGGGGACAGGATTCCTGCTGTCACAAGGAATGTAAACATCCCTTGTGACAGTAATAGGTGGTGACAGGTACTCTTTATGGGGGGATCGGGGGTCCAAAAGACCCAATATCCCTCCTTTGCACTTCAAAGTATTCAGATCACCGAAAACGGTGATTCTGAATACTGTATTTTTTTTTAAAACCGGCGCCATTGGCAGTCAATTAAACCAGAAGTGACATTGTGACGTTGCTTCCGTGTTTACACAAAGCAGACTGGAAAAAAGCAATTTCCGGCTTCCTTTCAGTCTCACTCTAGCCGGCGGAAGTGCCGGATCGTGGCTCGGTGGGACAGGATGCCCGGGAAGAGTGGCGGAAGGCGGCGGGAGGGGGGACGTCCCCTCCCGCACCTCCGGAATAATAGCCGAGCGGCTTTTAGCCGCATCGGGTGTTATACCTGAAGAGCCGACCACCCGCTCTATAAAAAACGGTACTGGATGCATGCATCATCCTGGTATAACCCCTTAACGCCTAGGCCGCATATGTGTGTCGCCCTGACCAAATCTGACATTTCTCACATACATGTTAAAATCAGCATTTTTTTGCCAGAAACTTATTTAGAACCTCCAAACATTATATATTTTCTGGGTACATTTCTAAAATAGAAATCTGTAGAATAAAATGGTGGCTCTTGCAATTTTTTATGTCAGATGATTTATGTCACACAGCAGTTTATCAAACAGAAATTTTTAGGAAAAAATTGATATTAATGAATTTTAGTGCACACAAACAGAATACAATGCCCATTTTTTTGTAAGATTTAAAAGATGATGTTACCCCAGGTAAATAGATACCTAAACATGTTACTCTTTAAAACTATGCACGCCCATGGAATGGAGACAAACTATGGTACATTAAGCTATCCATAGGTGATGCTTTAAAAACCTAGTACTAGAATTCTTGCTCTCACTCTGACATTCCCGGCAATACCTTACCTGTGTGGTGCAATCACCATTTTCATATGTGTGCGGGACCCCTGTATTCACATTTTTGTGTGAGCTTGGGGGGCATTTAAATTTTTTTTTTAATTGTATTTATTTATTTTTATATTTTTACACTGTCTCTTTCATTATTTTTTTTTTTTTTGGATCAACATTATTGCTATCACAAAGGATGAACAATATCCCATTGTGATAGTATGGGCAGTGACAGGTACTCTTTACTGAGACCCCAGATCTCTTCTGTAACCTCAAAAGTATGATCAGATGCTTTCATAGCCAGTAACAGCTTGTAAACAAACCGAAACCAAAAGGGACAAAATCCTCTTCATTTCTGGTTTCTTATGCCATGGAAGAGGGGAAAATACAGATGTACCTGACAGAGAGAGGTGTCCCCAGGCTACCTGATTGCCCCGGAGAGACCGGAAACAGCAATGAGCGGCAGCGGGGGAGGGGCCCCCTTCTGCACCCTGTAAAAGTGATCGGGCTCCAGTAGTCACTTCTACAGGAAAGTCAATCACTGGCGACAAATTTTGATACTGGGATCATGGCTGTAACTACAGCCATGATCCTGGTATAACCACTTCCATCAGAGGACATATGGATACTAATGATGGGTCAAATGGACCCCTGTTTGGTTCGCAGCAGAACTTCCGAACACCGCAAAAGTTCGGACCCGAATAACAAACCCCATTAAAGTCAAAGGGACCCGAATGTCAAAAATCAAAAGTGCCCATTTTGAAGACTTACATGCAAGTAATTGAGCATACAATGGTTATAGGGGTCTGGGTCCTGCCCTGGGGGACATGTATCAATAAAAAAAAAAAGTTTGTGAAAAACGTAATTTTTAAATGAGTTTTTTTGATTTTTAAAGTGAAATCCTAAACATGAAAAATTCCTTCCAATATAGTGCCTGGGTGGTCCCCTTAGTCTACCTGTAAAGTGGCAGATCTGTACCATGTCTAGAATCTACTGCAGCAATAATTTAGAATAGAAAAAAAAAATGAAAATGAAAGTGCCTTTATTTTGCACAGCAACAACTGGGGAGCCAGTGTGTCTGAGGAATACACAATGTAGTGCACTGAGAACAAGATTAGAGATTTTTTGGATATATTCTGGTGTCACTTTGACTTTGCATAGAACTAACGGGTGCATAAAAATTGGTCTTTGGGTGTCGGGGGCACCTTCCCCCTGTAACCCTACAGAGGTGCTCTTGATGAAAGCAAGAATTGGCCTTGCTGTAAAACATTGCAATGATATGTACCTGTCAAACAGGTGCAGAAAAATTGGTCTTTGGGTGTCGGTGGTGCCTTTCCACCATAACCCTATAGAGGTACTCTTGATGAAAGCAAGAATCGGCCTTGCTGTAAAAAAAAAATCGCAATGATATGCACCTGTCAAACAGGTGCAGAAAAATTGGTCTTTGGGTGTCGGTGGATCCTTTCCAAATGGTCGAGCGTTCGGCTTTTCGTCGAACGTCTGAACAGCGAAAGTTTGGCCTGAACTTATGCTTTGGCCGAACCGTTCGCCCATCCCTAATGGATACATACACTGGTCAGGAAGTGGTTAAACTTTTATCATCCCCATGCACTGGTACATTCATGAAAAGAAATGGAAAGATCGTAAGATTAACAATTACTACTAGCAAAGGTGTCCACAAAATCTGTAGCCACATAAAAAACGGTTTAATGAGAAAGGCCTAACCAAGGCTAATTCTGCAAGAGCTGTGTTCATAGTCTAAATAGAAGTAACCAAACACATATACATATAGGAAAACTTATCAACTGTACACTTGAAAAGATACCTTTGACATCAAGGATCAATAGATCTAATCTATAAAGCAATATATTTTTCTTCTCTGTAAAGAAAATAAAAAACACTTGTATTAAATAGAAAGCACATTGATATTGAGACCAGAAAACCAATAGTAACAGAAGCCAGAGTTTAGATATCAGTGGTAGGCAACCTTTGAGAGGTGGAGATCTACCCGAACAACTTGAAAGAGATCAAAGATTATTGGGGTTTGGCGCAAGGCCTAACTAAATAGTAAAAAAATTTAATAAAACAAATATCACTGTAAAAATATAAAACTTAGCCTACCTTAGAAGTGGCCAGTGTCAGTCAGTAGAGCAGCGAACAGTGTCAGTAGGACAGTGTGTGGACAGTGCCAGTAGGGTAGTGGATGGTGTGTGGACAGTGTTAGTGTACCTTGGTTGGAGACCGAGCTGATGAGAGGGCTTCATTTGCCGCTCTGGTCCAAGCACTTTTTAATGTGGAACTGGTGTGCGATGTCCAGGGTAGCACAGGTTCCGGGACCTGGACAGCAGGTGATGATCAGTAGAGATGGTCTGCAGGGATGGTGATTGATGCAGGTAAGAGTAGCACCTCACAATTAGCAGTGGTAGACAGCCCATGCCGCCGTAGGGGTCGCTAAGTATAGATTTTCCTGGGCCTCTCTCTGATTATCCTGCAGCCAGGTGCTTGAGTATTTTCACATGACCAGGTGCACACTCATCTGCTCGTTATCCAATGACCAGTCTAGGGGATTTGTTTTTTGTATTTATAGGTAGAACTTGGATAGGAGAAGGGATTAGTGGGATACTCCAACTTTAATTATGCACAGATAAGGACAACTCTCACTTGGCCTTACTTGGTTGAACTGAATAGCAGACCCTCTGCTGAACCATAGAGCATTTGTATGGACGAATAAGTCATCTGCTTGCTCTGGCAGCAGACTCAATGAACTCTGATTGTTATGGACACTAACCATAATCCCATTTAGCTGGCACCCGTCCACTGACTTTACTAGCTTGCAGGGATGGCCCTCACAGAACAGGCTCCTAGACTTAGGTCTGTACTCACAGTAGCCAGAAACAGATTCTTCTAGGTGTGTCTACCTCCCAGTCAGCTCTGCAGACATCTGGGTTGCAGTTTCTGTGACTCTGGCCTTCAGGTCGACTACCTGAGGCTGCATGGTAGCCTGTACAGAGGAGGGGCATCAACCCCCCTTCCTCCAGGGACCCCACTCTCCAGCCGAAGACCCCATGCACATGTGCTCTCTTGGTATAAATACAGTCACCCAGCATGCCTTGAGGCATCTTCCTCTGCCAATGGCCAGGGCTGTATCTACACCCATGCTCCCATTTGTCAGGTTTCCTCCCAATGTATAATACGACCCTTCCTATTGGACCAGTGTGAAACTGGCAGACCCTATCAATGGATCATGGCTCCCTGTTAGGCAAAGAGCACCTAAATTTGCCTGACAGTCCCCCTGGGTCCTAATTTGAGAGGCATGTGGATTCAAGTGTATGGCCTCCTGCCTTTGACATTTGTGATAACTCACTCACACCTGCACACCTATCAAATTAGGAATTGCAGCTTTTTTCATACAGCCACTGCATCCTCATAGGAGTGGCTCCCGCCACACAAACAGTAAATTCACACTGTATGGGTTAGAGAACTTGTGTGTATTAGCCCTTTATTTTTACAATTTTTTTTTACAATTTTTTTAAATATTTGTGATAATATTACATTTTTTTAACTTCTAAAAATAAATGTTTACAGTTTTTAAAAATGTTTTTTTTTTTATAACTGTTAAAAAATTATTTTTTACAATTTGTTATTATTTTTTACATTTGTAAATAGTTTTTTAAATTTTTTATTTACAACGCTGTTGGAGGGGCTTTGTCTACACTGAAGATGAATGAACAGGAAACAGAGGCTCCTGTTCATTTATACACTGAAGCATAGTAAACACAGTTTGATATACTCAGCTATCAATGGACACAGGAGTGATCAAAAGGATGGGGCCAGTAAAAACCATATTTACCGACGCCTTCCTCCGCTTTCCAGCCTGACACATTCCCTGTACTGGTGGGACAGGGAAGCTGGCAGCGTCGTGTGAAGAGACTGGAGGAGGGCTGGCACAGTGACAGAAGGGCATATGGGGGGAATCAGAAGCAGGCAGAACAGGTAGGGGGATTGGTGATGGGGAAGCAATTACAGGAATGATGCCCTGTGTCTCTCCCTGTAGCAGTTGAAAGTCGTCAGGAGGAAGACAGCCTGTTTTTCAGCTCATGCAGAGAGCCGCACAGGGCATCCTTCTGTAATTTACCCTCCACCCCACTGCACCAATTCCCCCTGCTGTTTGGGCCCTCCTGTGTGCCTGGGCCCCCTACCTAGAGGAGGACCTGTGGTTCCCCCCTATCAGTAGCCCTGCCTGGACATTTACTGAAACCACTCCCCCTTCCTCCAGCAGCTGCCAGTGGGAAGCAGTGGAGACTGGTGGGCAACATTTTTTTGGGGGGGTGGCAAACAGACCTGGCCCCTCTCACTCGCACTAGTACCCCCCCCTGCGTCTCTCGATGATCGATCAATCACAGTGGCCATACACATGTACTACACACACCCCCGGCGCTTGATAGGCAGAGATCCTCTCACACTAACACCACCCCGCGCAATCCATGGCCTTACCTTATACTGCTGTAGAGGTGTTGGGAGGTGGACGAGGTGGCAGTTCACTGCTGAATTCATGGTAAGGATCCTAGAAGAGACTGCCGGAGCTGATGCCTTTCCTCCCAGCTGAACAGGAGGCGGATCCTGAGACCCGTCCTAAGACTCCCGGCCAATCGGGTCTCAGGACCCACTTCCTGATTGGCCAGGAGGAGAAGCAGGAAGACATTAGCAAATATTTATTTGCTAATATCACACAAGTGGGTGGGCTCACATGCCCCCCCCCCGAGACCACCCTTTTTGAAGCCAATTAGAGCCTAAACACATATAGATCTATGTGTCCAGCACCCTGCATGGAGATTAGGGGCCGGGGGCAAGGATTAGGGGGCCGCCTCTGGTGGGACGGAAAGAAGGTGAAGCTGGATGTCAGCTTTTACAAGAGGGAAAGGGGATCGGTTCCAGTAAATGCTGCCCCCGCTTCTGTCCAGGTTCCTGGGTTTGGCAAGGAAGGGGCGCAATCTACCAGTCACCTGCAATGATCGACGGATATATCACGATCGAGGGGTTACTGACCACAGTTTAGTGAAAACAAGTGTTGAGTATTTTAAGCTGTATGTAGTATAAAGTAATTGAAACCAAAATACTTTTTTAAGTTTTTTTTTTTTTATTATTTATTTCCTTCACTTAAGCTGATAATCTACAGCTCATTTTATCATTTTTCACCCCAATTTTAGTTTTTCAAAACAACACATTAGTTGTCACATCCATTTATAACCAAAAATATGATTTTGTTTACACTGATCATATGCTGACACACTTACCAAGGACTTGCTTTTATTTCATGCCATGCACAGGTTAATTTCACATTACATTTTAAAAGCCAAATCCATGACAAGTCCAACATGATTCATTTTGCCACAAGAGAGGAATCTGCTCATGTAGATTATATTAATAGAATCACTTCAGGGAGGTAATTATTCAGCATTACAGGAAATAGCCAACTCTTGAAATGCAGTGTTCTCAAGTCTACGGCAAGCGCACAGTGTGAACTTTTCTTTTGCTTATGTACATTAAGCAGCCAAGAGCAAGACACAGTCACTCCACCTCCCTCCCCTGAATCTCTTCATGTGACAATCACACTGTGACTATGTGCCACTGCTCATATTGTGGCCATAATCTCTTTTCTCCATCTCCTAACACCCCAATCATTCTCAGTTTAAAAAAACCTGAAGTAAGTCATTGCCAAACAGACATTAATAAAAAAAAAACATATTGACATACTAACTTTTTTTTACTATACAGTATGTACTAACTTGCACTTTTTTTGAAGTCAGCAGGTAATGGCCCTGTCTTATACACTATCTCACAAAAGTGAGTACACCCCTCACATTTTTGTAAGTATTTTATTATATCTTTTCATGTGACAACACTGAAGAAATTACACTTTGCTACAATGTAAAGTAGTGAGTGTACAGCTTGTATAACAGTGTAAATTTGCTGTCCCCTCACAATAACTCAACACACAGCCATTAATATCTAAACTGCTGGCAACAAAAGTGAATACACCCCTAAGTGAAAGTGTCCAAATTGGGCCCAAAGTGTCAATATTTTGTGTGGCCATCATTATTTTCCAGCACTGCCTTAACCCTCTTGGGCATTGAGTTCATCAGAGCTTCACAGGTTTCCACTGGTGTCCTCTTCCACTCCTCCATGATGACATCACAGAGCTGGTGGATGTTAGAGAGCTTGCGCTCCTCCACCTTCTGTTTGAGGATGCCCCACAGATGCTCAATAGGGTTTAGGTCACATGCTTGACCAGTCCATCACCTTTCCCCTCAGCTTTTTTAGCAAGGCAGTGGTCGTCTTGGAAGTGTGTTTGGGGTCGTTATCATGTTGGAATACTGCCCCGCGGCCCAGTTTACGAAGGGAGGGGATCATGCTCTGCTTTAGTATGTCACAGTACATGTGGGCATTTATGGTTCCCTCAATGAACTGTAGCTCCCCAGTGCCAGCAGCACTCATGAAACCCCAGACCATGACAATCCCACCACCATGCTTGACTGTAGGCAAGACACACTTGTCTTTGTACTCCTCACCTGGTTGCTGCCACACTCGCTTGAACCAAAATTTATCTTGGTCTCATCAGACCGCAGGACATGGTTCCAGTAATCCACGTCCTTAGTCTGCTTGTCTTCAGCAAACTGTTTGTGGGCTTTCTTGTGCACCATCTTTAGAAGAGGCTTCCTTCTGGGACCACAGCCATGCAGACCAATTTTATACAGTGTGCGACGTATGGTCTGAGCACTAACAGGCTGACTCCCCCACCCCTTCAACATTCACAGGAATGCTGGCAGCACTCATACGTCTATTTCCCAAAGACAACCTCTGGATATGATGCTAAGCACATGCACTCAACTTCTTTGGTCTACCATGGTGAGGCCTGTTCTGAGTGGAACTTGTCCTGTTAAACCGCTGAATGGTCTTGGCCATCATGCTGCAGCTCAGTTTCAGAGTCTTGGCAATCTTCTTATAGCCTAGGCCAGTGTTGGCGAACCTTGGCACCCAGATGTTTTGGAAATACATTTCCCATGCATTCTGCAGTGTAGGTGAGTATCATGGGAAATGTAGTTCCAAAACATCTGGGGTGCCAAGGTTCACCATCACTGGCCTAGACCATTTTGAAGTAGAGCAACAATTCTTTTTTTTTTAAATCCTCAGAAAGTTCTTTCCAATGAGGTGCCATGTTGAACTTCCAGTGACCAGTATGAGAGAGTGAGAGAGATAACACCAAATTTAACACACCTGCTCCCCATTCACACCTGAGACCTTGTAACACTAATGAGTCACATGACACCGGGGAGGGAAAATGGCTAATTGGGCCCAATTTGGACATTTTCACCTATGGGACCAGTCTGAGTACACGTTATTTATCATTACCCTTTGGACGCACCCCTGTAACCAGTTTTCTATCCAAGAACAAACCTTATGGTCCATGCTTGCAGACCAGAGTTGGCAACAACTGAGTTCTTTGAGGACTCTTGGGAAAGTCATCTGGTCCTGGTGATTTATTTGTGTTAAGGTTATCTAATCTTTCCTTGACTCTGGCCTCTGTTAGCCACGAGGGTATCATATGATGTGTTACTAACAATACTGTGGTGTTCAGTACACCCCTCCTTTTTCTGTGTAAAAACTGAGGAGAAGAATCATTTAGTACAGTTGCCTTCTCTGTGTCATCTGTAACCATCCTCCCATCATTGTCTTTTATGTGGGCAATGTGCTCTGACTTAGCTTATCTAAAGAATTCCTTAAGATTTTTTTTTACTCTCCTCTGCTATGTGTCTCTCGTAGTCTTTTTTAACCACCCCGATTTCATTCTTACACTTCTTATTGCATTCCTTGTAATGTTTGAATGCTGATAATGCCCCCTCCACTTTATATTTTTTAAAGGCCATTTTTTTCTTTCTAATAAGAATTTTTACGTTATGGTTTAGCCACCCAGGTTTAACCTTCACTCTTGTATATTTATTTCCCATTGGAATGCACTGTGTGATACCTTTGTTTAATATGTTCCTAAAACATTCATGTGAATAAGGGGAAGATTATTGCGCTAAACTTAATATAAAAAAGGGGCAACAAACAAAGCAGCTACATAAAAATGTGACAAAAATTAAAAAAACAATGTGAATGGAAATGTAGCGCTAAAATATAAATGAGTGTGAAACCAATATACAGTGCCCAAAAGTGAATCAAATCAAAGAATAGGATGGGATTTCTCCCTATGTTATACTGGTTGTAAACATAAAATGTCCAGTGTAAAATAAAGTGCAAACAATCAATATACGAATGTCCCAATAAAGTGAAATGATAATGGTGTCAAAACAAGGCTGTCTTGA
Source organism: Lithobates sylvaticus (assembly GCA_028564925.1). NCBI lineage: Eukaryota > Metazoa > Chordata > Amphibia > Anura > Ranidae > Lithobates > Lithobates sylvaticus. Next base: position 207,525,181 of record CM053026.1, read on the forward strand.
ACTTGATCCTCTCTTAAAACACTTTCTGGAATGGATATAGAATGGATGTGCGCTTACCGGAACAGGTGGACCCCCTGTCAGCGACAGGGAGTCAAACAGGCATATAGGACCCAAGAACACCGGCGAGCTGGACACCCGCAAATGGACTGATGGAATCCGTGGAACTGGTCACGACTTCACCGAAGCGATGCAGGCGGTCGAACCATAGAAGACCCAAATGGCAGGTGGAACACAACCATAGAACAGGAACTGCAGGCTCAGGATGATGAATCCAAAGATGGAGGAAGCTGGAACCGATGTCGAATCACCACTACTGATATGGTGAAAGCTCCCATAAGGTGCTCCCCAAATATTTCAAACCATGCAAAAGAAAGAAAAAAGGAGGGGGGACTCCAATGGTGCAGATCAAAAAGGAAGGTTTTATTCGCAAAAACCAACGTAACAAAAAAATGAATAGATAAAAGTGATCACAATTAAAAGCAGTGTGGAATTAAGTATGGTATCCCATTTTTCCTCGGTGTTCAATGTTTCTAGGATTTGGTCTCAATTGATATCTTGTAGTATTGAGCACAGTTCAGAAAAGTTGGCTCTTTTGAAATTTAGAGTTCTTGTGCTACCCTTATGCTTCCTTTTATTATTATTTTCACTTAATATGATCATCCTGTGATCACTAGATCCCAAGTTGTCCTGTACTGCCACATCTGAGATCAGACTTGGATTGTTCATAATTAATAAATCTAGCAATGCATTCTTTCTAGTTGGAGAATCCACCAATTGAAACATGAAGTTGTCCTGCAAGACATTCATGAAATGACGGTCCTTTAATCACTTCCCATCCCGCACATAGTAATATGACGGGCCACAAGGTGGCATCCCGGCGGCTGCAATGTCCACCGGCACCCGTGATTGCTTGTCACAGAGCAGGGACAGGGATCTGTGTGTGTAAACACACAGATCCACATCCTGTCAGGGGAGAGGAGACAGATTGTGTGTTCCTTGTATATAGGGACACCGATCGGTCACCTCCCCCTGTCAGTGCCCTCCCCCACAGTTAGAACCACTCCCTAGGTAACACATTTAAACCCTTGATCGCCCCCTAGTGTTAACCCTTCCCTGCCAGTGACATCCATACAGTAATCAGTGCATATTTATAGCAGGGATCGCTGTATAACTGTCAATTGTCCCAAAAAAGTGTCAAAAGTGTCTGATCTGTCTTTTGCAATATCACAGTCCTGACAAAAATCGCAGATCGCCGCCATTACTAGTAAATAAATAAATAAAAAATGCCATAAATCTATCCCCTATTGTGTAGGCGCTATAACTTTTGCGCAAACCAATCAATATAGGCTTAGAAATCTTTTTTGTGCAGAAGAATATATCGGCCTAAATTGAGGAAGAAATTCTTTTTTTTTAAAGTAAAAAATATTGTTTTTTTTTTTTTTTTTTTCAAAATTGACGCTCTTTTCTTGTTTATAGCTCAAAAAATAAAAACCGCAGAGGTGATCAAATACCACCAAAAGAAAGCTACACTGGCTATTCAGCTCATGGAAAGGGTTCATCATACAATAATGGACACTATGCCGATCAGCTTATGGACAGCTTATGGTTTTGTAGGTGCATAGACTCTTATCATGTAGGATGCTAGAAATTCTTCATGTAATGCTTTGGTACTCTTATGTATGTTTCTTTGTTGATGTTGTTTCTCTGCTCCTCTTCTTTTTACTTTCCCAATTTTATTTTGGGTTAAAGATATGTAACTTGTGTGCTTTATTTATGGATTAGGTTATTACATAAATACAGGTTGACTTTGTATGCAAACCCCAAAAAGGGTCAATGGCCACATATTAACATGTTCTTTATTATCCTAGAGATAATTGTACAAGTTTGATACTTGATAAGTACAATTTTTTTGTATGTTATTTCCTTGTTCTCTTTATCTTGCAATAAAATAAATTGTTTGTATTATATAAGAAGGACATTTAGAAACTGCCTGAACACATTCACTGAGTGCTTCTTTCTCTCCTCTACTGGAACACATTTTTCTTTTTCTGATGATGACATCTTTGGATGTCCTTAAAAGATTGCACCCTCATGTAGCAGGGGTGACGTACACAGGCAGCTTTTCTATGCAGATGTCCCTCTAGCATGAATTCTGTCTAACTCTTTAGCATCTGCTAATTCTCTACTGCAGGAGATTTGCTTTCTCCACTTTATATTGCTCATCTATTTTTAGTTCCAGACAGACTTTTTTTATGACTTCAGTGATTTTCAGCTTTCCTCACTGTTGACTGCTGTCAGAACCATCACTGAAGCAATAAATAAAATCTGTTTGGCAATGTACAGTGGAGAAATCTCTGCTGCTATGTAGCATAAACTGATGCTAACAAGTTAAACAGCACTTATGCCAGAGGGATGCCTAGTGTTCACTTCTGCAACAGGGTTGGTTAGATTCCTGAAGACTTCCCGAGAATATATCCTCTGTCTGAGAGCTCCAAATTACATGCTCATCTTTCCACAGAAAATTGCCGAAAGGGAGGAGCTACTGGGCATGCACGGGACAAATCTTCACTATTAGATACTGTACTTTTTCCATGCAGGATTAACAGTATTAACTGGTTCACTAAAACAGGAGAGTGCAAAATCTGGTGCAGCTGTGCATGGTAGCCAATCGGTTTGTAACATCAGCTTGTTCAATTAAGCTTTGACAATAAAACCTGGAAGCTGATTGGTCTCTATGCAGAGCTGCACCAGATTTTGCACTCTCCAGTTCAGTGGCGACTGGTGCTCAAAATTTTTTGGAGGAGCGCAAACAAACTGAAAAATACTGAACCCCCCCATCAATTGCATCCTCACTGTGCCCATCAAGTGCAACCATTGGGCCGATCAAACGCAGCCACTGTGCCCATCAAATGCAGCCACTTGTGCCCATCATATGCAGCCATTGTGCCCATCAAACGCAGCCACTGTGCCCATCAAATGCAGCCACTTGTGCCCATCATATGCAGCCACTGTGCCCATCATATGCAGCCACTGTACCCATCATGTGCAGCCATGTGTGCCCATCATATGCAGCCATGTGTGCCCATCATATGCAGCCACGTGTGCCCATCATATGCAGCCACTTGTGGCCAGTATATTCAGCCACTGAGCCCATCAAATGCAGCCACTGTGCCCACCGACCCCACCACTCACGGGGTTTTGCGGCACTGGCAGCACCCTCCCCTCATGCGCGAAGATCGCGCCTCTGGTAGGACCCCTCGCGCGGATCACACCTCTGGTAGCACCCCACATGCGCAGATCGTAGCTCGCGGCTCTGGTAGCACCCCCCCACGCACGCGACTCTGACAGAGCCGAAGGGACTTACCGTAGTACTGCAGCAGTTCCTCGCATGTCTCCCTCGCTCCTCTTCCTAAGCACCAGGCATCCAATAGGGTTGGATACGCCCTGCCTCCTGATTGGCGGGGAGGAAGGTTAGTGTGCAAATAGTGAAAATGAATTTGCTATCGTCACACAATTGGGAAGAATCAGGGCACACTCTCTGCGCCCTGATCCCACCCTATTTTGAAGGCTATTTGGTTTTTGGTTGTTAGGATGCCAAGCTGGCCCACACGGTGTTAAAGGTTGTGATGCTGCACAATGAAAGCCTGTGGTTTTGTGTAACAAAAAGGCAGGCTTGATCCACTTGCTGGCTTGTTGACAATTGTTGGCAATTTGGAGCAATTTTTAAGAAAGTGAAGATGACAGTTGTGTATTGAAACCAAAAATCACCACTTGTCATGCTGTATCACCACGTGCTCATATAAAATAATCTGTACTCACCAGATTGCGTTGACCTCCTTGTTATACAAGAATAGGAGAGCCCTCACACCATTGCTGCTAGATCTGCCAAGAGGCTCTACGGCAGCTGCCCTGAAACTTGCTCTAGTTTTCAGTTGTTGTTAAAGGTGAAACTGATTGAACATCACATTTGATCATTTTCTGTCCGGTTTTGATCTTGTTGAGGATGTCACGTGATGATGATATGCGTTAAGTAGAACTCTCAGTGCGTCATTTGCAGACCAGGTGGAATGCACACAAATCGCTAGGTGGCTTACCAAGCTGGTTAACCTGGTTGGGCAACTGTGTGAGGAGAGATTTCAGGTATGGAGCAGTAGAGAAAACCAGGAACAGAGTCAATAGCCAGGCCAGGGGTCATACACAGTAGGATCAGTCCGAGATGAGGTACTGCAGGATAACAAGGAATGTTGTCAGTAGCCAGGCCAGGGGTCAAACACTGTGCAGACAATCAAAGTACAGGTACGGAGACAGGAGAATAGTCAGGTCCGAGCCGAGGGTCGATGCAGGTGGACAGCAGGAGAAGTCAGGCAAGCTGGGTGGTAAACAGGAATCAGATACAGATAGCAGACACAGGAGGCACAGGAAGCTGACAATAATTCAGCAACCTGTATGCATCTGCAGCGGATTTAAATAGGCCAGAGGGCGCCAACAATTACCACGATGCGCCACTGGGCACCTGCGTGCACCGTCGTTGTGTACCTGTGTGCGTGCGTGCGCATGGGGATTCGCCCGGCACGACTATGATGGATACTGGCAGGATTGCCCGTCCTACGGCCATTACCCTGACAGTGCCCCCCCAAGGGGCAGCCTGGATGCCTAATCGGGCCCATCTTTCAGGGTATCAGGCTTGAAACCTCTGCAATAGTCTAGGGGCGTGAATATTGTCTGCTGGTTTCCAAAGAATTTACCATGATGCACACGCACGCGTCTGCACGCACCCGCCGCAGCGCACCTGCGTGCGCGCGTGCGCATGGGGATTCGCCCAGCACGAGCATGATGGATACTGCCTGTACCTTGTATTTTTCTTTGGCATTAGCCTTTGTATGCCTTTGTATGCGATTGTTTTTAACAATAAATCACACTATGAGAGGATCCCTCTTCTCTTCTTTCAATTTCTGGTTCTTGCAATCTATAAGATTGGAATAACAATCTACTTAACCACAAGGAGAGGATACCTATCCGAGACACCAATCCAGTGACATGATCTGGTCCTATAAGTGACCACAAAGTGAGGCTTGTTGTATAAACAAGGTGGTCAATGCAATCTGGTGAATATGGATTTTTTTATACGAGCACATAGTGGTACAGCATGACAAGTGATGTTTTTTGGTGTCAAGACACAGCTGTCATCTTCACTTTCTTATGGACTGTCATTGTTATTTGTGGAATACTGAACACAGAGACTATGTTACTATGGACTGAACACTTATTATTAATTTATGTTTATTATTTTAGTAATCACGCTTGTGCTGCAAGCCCACAGGTGGTGTTATTTGGAATTAATTTACGAAAATAAGAAAACTATCTGAAGTCTAGGAAAATAAGAGTACTAACTGAGGTCTAGGAAGATGGGAGTAATAGATTAAATCTAGGTTTCAGTCCTGTTGTTCTTTATCCCTTTGGATTACAAATATATTAAACAACACTGCAGTATCTAAAGGTCATTCACCATCCTATACTTTTACTAAGCTCTGCTGCTCTATATGCAGTGTTGATTATGGTATTACAACCTAGGGGGAGCCATTTTATCGGGACATTCTAAAAACATTGCACTGTGTTACTGTGTGCATATGTTGTGTTAGTTTATGCTGGTCTGTGTGCTGGGGCCTCAGGGGACAGATATCATATACATGCGTTGAGGGTGTTGGATACTCACTTCCCTGTGTACCTGTTCACATATACCTTTTCAGGCAACGAAGGTACACATTCTGTATATTGAAATGAAGTGATATTTCCTGTCAGTTATAACTTGTGTGTTCACGCCATTTTTTATTATGTCTATTCTTTATCTCAAGTAAACATTTCTGAGTGGTTTATTGATATTGTGTGAGTCTCTATTTACTACCACAGCTGGTGACGTGACGGAACCCAGGGCCTCTGTAAATATACTTCATGGTTTTTCATTATTGTGTTTCCTCTCTATTGCTCGGTCCCACACTAATATTATCAAGTAGGTGTGCCAAAGGGGTTGGGCCCGTTTTTGGGGTTGAGAGGCAGAGTACAGAACCAAACATACATTAAGCAGATCCTCTGGGGGTAGCGCTACACTTACTACACTATATGTCTGTATATAGTCTTATCTTTTCACTATTGTCTTCAGAGATATTATTCTTGACAAGAATGTACCTAGACACAGACTGGAAAATATCCCCATTATGCTGGACATACAGTATGCTCTGTGAAGCTACCTTTTATTATGTCTGTTGCATACTATTAAATAAAAAATTTAAGCAAAGTTCCACCCTAAAGTGGAACTTCCGCTTATCGGATTCCTCCCCCCCTCCGGTGCCACACAATTGGCACCTTTCAGGGGGGAGGGGTGCAGATACCTGTATAATACAGGTATCTGCACCCGCTTCCGTGACAAATTATCCGGGGCTGCCCCGCCCCTATCCGGAGATGCCCCGTTGTGTCTTGGGAAACACAGTTTCAACACAGGACCAATAGAGATGTGCAGCGTGACTCGCGCATGCACAGTAGGGAACCGGGCAGTGAAGACGTTGCGTCTTCACTTCCTGATTCCCTGACAGAGGATGGCGGCGGGGCAGCGAGAGACGATCGGTCTCTCGTCACATTCTGCCTACACCGCTGGAACCAGGAACAGGTAAGTGTCCATTTATTAAAAGTCAGCAGCTGCAGTATTTGTAGCTGCTGACTTTTAATATTTTTGGTGCGGGTGCAGCTCCGCTTTAAGAAAAAAAAATATGTCTAGGACAATAAGGGTAGAAAAGTCTAGAAGGGTGGAAGTATTAACTGAAGTCTAGGGTGATAGGAGCATTAACTGAAGTCAGGAAGAGAGACTGTGACATCCTAATATCATTGCATGAAAACCAAAAATTCTGCATATGCATCTTCAACAACACTGCAGCAACAGGTACCAATATGTGATTTTGAGCAGAGTTGGGATAGTTGCACATTAGGCAACCTGCCACAGTGTGTTTCTGCTTGCCATAGGCTTTGACAGGCTCTAGGTAGTGGGCTAAATGTTGCACCTGTGTCTCCTGGTCACACTAAATTGCTGGGAATAAATGCACGCAGCCTAAGGCCCAGTTCACACTGATGCCTCAATCGCTCCGACTTTGTAGCACTTGACTCATCAGAAGTCGGACCTCATACCGTGCAATGGAACCGTTCTAATCGGTGTGACTTGAGTGAAAAAAGGTTCCTTCACTACTTTTGTTCTGACTTTGGTATGACTTGCATTGACTTCTGTTAAAGCTGTATTAAATGCAAAAGTATACTTTTATTTTATTGCAGCTTACCAATTCTTAGATGTGGTGGCTGACAAAATAGGTAAATTAAGAGCACTCAGGGTGGGGTGCAATCATACAAAAGGGGGGGGGGGGACAATAAATATGATTAAACAATAATCAATAGACGGACACAATAAAAAAAGTCCATGATAATTAGTCCATATGGGTGCTAGATAAAATGCTACTGTCAGAGGAGGCTGCCAGCTTGCAGATAGAAGTGGATCTAAAACATAGACAAAGACAGGAAGCATTGCCTTCTAAGCATAGCGATTAAGTCATTTTAATGAAATAATGAATGATAAATGACAGATGCACTCACAAACAAAGGATGGAAAAGGGCATATTGCATAGTGATCATCCGCTCTTGTCCTGGAGAGCAGTCTTGTTGCCTGGTGTAGGCTGAGGTGTCCGTGTATCGTCCCTTGTAGCGATGATGGTGGTGGAGCCCAGCGCTCTCGATATTCGGGGAAGAGAATCAGCAAACACTGGAACACAGCACTGTGATGTCGTCACTTCCGGGTACAAGGTCAGCGGGGAGGTGCGCGCGTTGGAAGCATGCATGCTTCTTCCTCAGGCTCTAAAAAGCGGCCATCTTTGAAGAGGTTTTTAATATACTGAGCTCAGTGCCACCTGATTGGATGGATAGGTAACACTGGCTACCACTAGAGACCGCGACTATATGTATTACAATGAAGCGCTAACAGTGACAGACACTAAAGGAAGTTACTAAAATGGTTAAAATTATTAAAAGTCATGACAGACAACCGGTGTATGAGTGTCACAATTAAGTGAGTACTATATAGGAGTATTATAAGGCGCAGACTGACATAGTGATGAGAAAAGGGAGGGAATTGGTCAACCTATGAACATATCCATCGGTGACACTAGATGTGTGGGGTAAGAAATTACCCGGTGTATATGTAATTGGCCATATAATAATATAAAATATATAATAATAACATAATTATATCAAAAGTGTTCTATACATATATGATACGGATGGATATGTTTATATATAAAATACAGATAAATCTCTAAAAATGTAAGCAATATATCTAAAAAATAATAATATATATACTGTTTATAAAATATATAAAAATACATACATATATATATATAGTCATGGGAATGAATCAGAGATTAAAAGATTAAGATTAAGATTAAAAAATTAAGAATTAATATTCAATTAATTGATAATTAAAAATCAACAATCACGGTGTAAGTATATATTGTGCACTTGTGGAAGTGCTTAATGTTATAAATATATATTGTGTATGAGTGTATTCGCACTGACACACAGCACAAGAGCTATAATTATAAGTACGAGGACCATGAGAATAATATTGAAGCAAATAATAGTAGTTATAATAAAATGTTAATTTTGATGCCCTCATTTAGGCCCCCAGGTAAGAGACTATCCAAAATGAAGATCCAATAGTTTTCCCTTTCGCATAACCTCTTTTAACGTTCTGCTTTGGGGAGCAGCTTAGAAATGGCCTCTATAACCCAAACACGCAGGCCTAGAGAGGACTGTTGGTGAAATTCTTTGAAGTGCCTTGCAACGCTGTATTTTTCCAAGCCTTTTTCTACAAAATTACGGTGCTCACTGAACCTTTTGTGGAGGGTTCGGATGGTGCGGCCTACATAAAATAGGCCGCAAGGACACATCAAGCAATACACAACATACTCAGAGAGAAAAATCTGGTATGGTGTATTGCTTGCCTTTGCACATAAATAATTTTTGTCTATGTGTAACATGTTTGCATGTAAGACACAAGGATTTCTTACACTGGTACATTCCCTTGAGATTGAAGAATGTAAGGGAGGCACTCACAGTCAATCCAGCTGTTTTGTTTAAAATTTTACTGGGCGCTATTTTGGCCTTGATATTTTTAGCTCTTCTGTAAGTAACCAATGGTCGGTCTGTGAGTGTGGATTTGAGATGGGGGTCCTCACTCAAAATTGGCCAATGTTTTGCCAAGATCCTTTCCATTTTTCTAAATTGACTATAGAACTGTGTGATAAAATGAACTGCTTGTGTGTTGTCATCCATTCTCATGGTTCTGTCACTCCTGACTTCAGTATGAAGATAGCGTTGGTAGGCTCCTTCTACGATCTCATCTGGGTAGCCCTTGTCTTTAAACTTAAATTTCAGTGTCTGACCATGGGTGGTATAGTCCTGCATTCGAGTACAGTTATGCCTAAGTCTGCAAAACAGACTCTTTGGAATATTATTCACCCAACGTGGGTGGTGACAGCTGCCATAATGCAGAAAGGAGTTGCCCAACGTGGGTTTCGTATAGTTTTGGGCACAAATGGTGTTATCATCGTGAAGAGTTCTAGATCCAGAAAGGCACGTTTTTTATCGTCAGTGACTGCAGTAAAGTACAGGCCCATGTCATTGGTATTACAGTGTTCCAGAAATGCATCCCAAATGATAACTACAGCATATGGATTGTTCTGCCAGATCTGAAATTGTTCCCAGTAACTCGTAGTCAGGTTCGCATAACTGGGGGCAAAATTAGCCCCCATAGCTGTACCTCGGGTTTGGATGTAGAACTCACCGTTGATTTCAAAATAATTGTGGGTCAGACAATATTCTAACATATTCAAAAGAAAATGTACCTGCCCGGCATTCAGGAGTGGGTCATCATTGAGGTAGTATTGTGTGGCCTGTAGGCCTATATTGTGGGGAATGGAGGTGTAAAGGGAAACTACATCTAATGAAAGCCAACGGTATGACGGTTCCCACTGATATTGTTGCAACATATTGAGTAGTTGTATACCATCTTTAATGTATGAGGGGAGGTTGTTAACTAGAGGCTGTAGGAAGTGATCAATCTAAATTGAAAAATAACTAGTAATGCTTTCCATGGCCACAACAATGGGTCTCCCTGGAAGTTTGGCTAGGTCCTTATGGACTTTGGGGAGATGATAAAAGTACGACCTTTTGTAGAAATCGTGTATGAGAAATGCCACTTCTGTCTTGGTTAGGAGTCCCTCAATTTTGGCATTATTTACAAGATCATGAGCTTCTTTGGAAAATGTAGGTAATGGGTCACTGGTGAGTTTACGATAAGTGGTACTGTCGGAGAGGAGCCTGAGGCTTTCCAACTGGTAATCTTGTAAGTTTTGTACCACTATACCTCCCCCCTTATCAGCTGATCTGATGACAAGGGTATTGTCATCAGTTAGCTGATTAAGAGCAGTGATTTCGGCTCTCGAAAGATTGGATGATGACCTGGTATGTATAGGGGTTTGTTGACACATATGTAAAATTGTGTATGTATAGATGACCTAATAAAAGCTTTGAACGTAAGGGCCTTTGGCAAAGGTGGAAAAAAAAATTGATTTAGGTCGAAATTTGGTTTGCTGGATAGGTGGGGATGAGGACAGATGTTAGGTAAGTAATTCAACATGATCATCTGAATCCTCAGTGTATAATAGCTCCAAATGGTCAAGAGACATTTTTTCTGGTACACTGCAGTCCTGAAAGTTGTCTATTGGAGAACTGGGGTCGGACGGGCTATTTGTTTGATCCCGTTCGACACCGAGATTCTTGTGAGCCTTGAGGTTGAACTAGCGTTTGATGGTAATATTCCTAATGAATCGGTTGAGGTCCAAAAAGAGGGTGACACCTCAGCCTACACCAGGCAACAAGACTGTTCTTCAGGACAAGCACGGATGATTACTATGCAATATGCCTTTTTCCATCCTTTGTGAGTGCACCTGTCATTTATTATTCATTATTTCATTAAAATTACTTAATCGCTACGCTTAGAAGGTGCCGCTTCTTGTCTTTGTTAGATGTGGTGGCTGTATTTGTTTTCTTTTTGCCATTTTCTTTCATCTAGTTTCATCTGGTGATCCTGCCAGCAATTCTATTGTTTTTCAACAGAACAAGCTGACCTGCCATTGTAGCAGTTAGAAAGCTGAGACAACCCAACAACCCCCATACTTACACTGGACCCCACCAATCTTAACAACCTACGCCCCATCTCCTTACTCGCCTTCTCTTCCAAACTTCTTGAAAGACTACAACCGACTGAGCGACCATCTGACCATGAACAAACTTCTTGATCCCCTATAGTCTGGATTTTGCCGTCAACACTCCACAGAAACTGCTCTTCTTAAACTCACAAATAACCTACTAATGGTTAAACCAACGGACACGTTTCTGTATTACTTCTCCTGGACCTCTCTGCTGCCTTTGACACAGTGGACCACCCCCTCCTTCTCAAAAAACTCCACTTCTTTGGTCTCTGTGACTGTAATCTTTGCTGGTTCTCATCCTACCTATCCCACCGCTCCTTCAGTGTCACTTACAACTCTACTTCCTCCTCTCCTCTTGCTTTTTCTGTCAGGGTCCCCCAAGGTTCTGTTCTTGGACCTCTCCTTTTCTCAATCTACTCTACCTCCCTGGGTCAGTTGATTGCCTTCCATAGCTTTCAATATCATCTATACGCTGATGGATGACACCCAAATCTTTATTTCCACCCCCCCAGCTCTCTCCATCTGTCTCCTCACCCATCACCAACTTACTAGCAGACATATCAGCCTGGATGTCACATCACTTCCTCAAACCCAACCTTTACAAAACCGAGCTCATGTTATTTCCTCCCCCAGGTGCCACTTCCCCTGATTTCTCTGTCACTATCAACGGCTCAACTTGTCCCCCCCCCCGCCAAGGTCCTACGTGTAATCCTGGACTCCGAACTAACCTTTTGGTCCCATATCCTATTGCTATCCAAAATTTGCTGCCTCAACCTCCGCAACATCTCCAAGATATGCCCTTCCTAACCAATGTCACCACAAAGCTTCTAATCCACTTCCTGGTCATCTCTTGCCTTGACTACTGCAATTCCCTCTTCATTGGTTTACGTCTAAATAGGCTATCCTCAATTCAGTCCATCATGAATGCTGTTGCCAGGCTCATCCACCTCACAAACTGCTATATCCCTCTGCCAATCCCTCCATTGGCTGCCACTCAACCAACAAATTAAATTCAAGATACTAACAATAACTTACAAAGCCATCCACAACCTGGTCCCCCAGCTACATCACTAACCTAGTCTCAAAATACCAACCTAATCGTTCTCTTCGCTCCTCCCAAGACCTCCTGCTCTCTAACTCCCGTGTCACCTCTCCCATCTGGAATGCTCTACCCCATTCTGTATGACTTTATCCTACTTTGTCCACTTTCAGATGATCCCTGAAAACCCATCTCTACAGAGAAGCCTATCTGGCCCCCACCTAACAACTGTACATTTACTTTCTCCATCAGCACATCCCCCAAAGTTATTACCTCTTGTATATCTTGACCTTCTCTCTTAGATTGTTAGCTCTAAGGAGCAGGGCCCTCTGATTCCTACTGTATTAACCACTTGCCAACCAGTTGCCATCATTATACTGCGGCAGGTCGGCACGATCCCGCAAACAGTCGTAGCTATACGTCGGTCCTTTTAAGCGGGATAGCAGGTGACCGGCAGTCGCAATGACCGCCTGCCACGAGCAATCGCAGACAATCGCAGACCAGTTCTGTGAGGAGAGAGATATTGTGAGTTCCTATGAGCTGGGAACCACGATCTCCCATCCCCCACATTTAGAACACACATAGGGAACACATTTAACCCCATGATCGCCCCCTAGTGTTAACGTCTCCCCTGCCAGGGACATTTATACAGTAATCAGTGCATTTTTATAGCACTAATCGATGTATAATTGTCAATCGACCCAAAAATGTGTCAAAAGTGTCCGATGTGTCTGCCATCATGCCACAGTCTTGATAAAAATTGCAGATTGCTGGCGTAAAAATAAAATAATTATAAAAATGACATAAATCTATCCCCTATTTTGTAGGTGCTATAACTTTTGCGCAAACCAATCAATATACGCTTTTTGTGAGATATGTAGAAGAATACATTGAATAAAGAGGGTATGTGGCGCTAACCCTTAAGTAAATCAATAAATAATCTAAAATGACCAGTTTGCAAAGCTCAGAGTATCCGAAAGATGAGTGACCTTTCACACAAATAGATATATAAAAACATAGAATAATGAACTAAAATAAATAAAATTCCTTAATATCAATACACATAAAATATTGAATAAATATAAGACGTGTGTAAAAAATGAAAAAATATTCAATAAAAGTGATGGTGCTAAAATAACCGTGCTGAAATAAATATATGTGCTGGGGAAAAAATGATGATGGAGTAGGGTTAAAAATAGTGAACACAAAATCTTCTAGCAATAAAAGGTGCACAGTGCAACGTGCAAAATATGTGAATAGAGAACCAATAAAGAACCGATAAATTGGTTCTGAAAGTGCAAGGGAATTGCAAGGAAATTGCAAGGGGAATAAATGATTGAATGTGCAGAAATATCCAAAATAATAACAAAGTGACCATACAGATGAAAAGAGTGTGTCACTGTAGGTATGGTATAATCAGATGATACCAAAACAATAATATCGCTGAAAAAAATATATAAAAAATAAAAGTAAAATTTGGTGCACTACAAGTCCCAGCTTGTAAAGAAAAAATGGCGGAAAATAAACGATAAAGTCCACAATCTGGAACAATGCAGAGCATAAGGCTCTAGAATAAGTGAAGGTGAGTAGAAATATTCAGGAATCTTTGTGTTGATCACAGTGATGATCCGTGCAGGCAGTGCTCAGTGCTGACTTCAGGGGTGCACCCTACTAGTTCCCCCAGCCTCTCACCTCTATTTGCGGCCCCTACAGGCCTAGTGGAGCAGATAGCCTCTAAGGTGGCAAGCCTGGATACTTTCCGGGTCCTCTTTCTTATGGGCTCCTATGGGCTCCTATGGGCTTCTATGGGCTCCTATGGACTCCTACTCCGATCCAAAAAGGCACTCCAGGGGTAAGGGGTCACTCACATCCAAAAAGGCACTCCAGGGGTAAGGGGTCACTCACGGGTTAGATCAGCATGTAGGGGTTAAAGGTACAAAGAAGCGCTCCAATGTGTAGTAAAAAACAGGTTTATTGAAACAAAAATAATAACCACTCACATTTAAAGTTTTCTTGCATCAGCATGGATGAACTTCCGGTCGCGGCCGCAAACCGGAAGTAGAGCGATAGGCACCTGACTTCCTTCCTCCCTCACTCACTAGTATCGTCACTAGCACACGTGACTTTGTCAAAGGGTAAGGCAGTCAGGTGTCTCTGGGCCTATTTATACAGTGTTCAATTGACGCTGTGCTGACAGCGGTGTAAATAACGGCTAAAAGTTGACGTTTGGACATACATAGTAGGACTTGATGGCATATGCAATCCTAATCTGAGAAAATTGATCTATTTTTATTACTTATAAAGGTCCAGAAATAAGGAAATAATTTAGCCTCATGGTTTAATAATAAATAACAATCACAGTGCCATCCAGTGGCCGGAGGTGTAAATTGATTTCTAAAAGTAGGAGAGACTACGCAATAGTGACATCCAGTGGTAGTAGATAAAAATGACCATCAGGAAATATCCTTCATGTATGCCATCTAGTGGTCACTTGTAAGATTGGCCATATTGTTTAAAAATTCCAATTCTATTAAAAGAATTTTGTTAAAATTATGTATAAAAATGTAGTTTCAAGATGTAAAAAGGTCTAATCAAATTTTTTTAGATAAAAAGACCTTACATAATAAAAAAGAGCCCCGACTAAAAATAATTAAAGAATAGGGAGAAAATTAATCATATTGATAAAATCATTAAAATTAATAATATACCAGCATGTAATCAATAATTAGATATAAAACAATTCAAGTCGAATTCGACATTATGTCCCCATGGTCTGAGTGTACACAATTCATATATCCATCTGGATTCAGCTTGGCTGATTCTAATAATCTTATTGTCACCTCTCCAGTGTGGCTTATATTTTTCGATGGCACATATTTTTGGGGACGAGGGATCTTTTTTGTGATATTTGGCATAATGCCTTGATAAGCTGTGCTTGTCAAAACCCTTTTTAATGTTTTGGACATGTTCCCGCAATCTCTTCCACAATTCTCTTTTTGTCCTTCCTATGTATTGGATCTTGCAAGGGCACTCCATTAGGTATACTACGCCCTCAGTCTTACATGTTATGAAGTCTTCAATATCATAATCCTTATTTGTGACAGTAGATGTGAAGGAAGACTTCTTTTTCTTGGGCTCTTTAGTATGTCGACATGCATAACACTTTTTGCATGGGTAGTAGCCCTTCCCCTCAAAGAAAGAAAAAGTCTTCTTAGGTAGCACATTTTTAGCCAAATTGTCTCTTAGGGTAGGAGCCCGTCTGTAAGTGAATTTGGGTCTTTCTGGGAGAATGGTACTAAGGTTCTAGTTCTGTTTTTAAAATATCCCAATGTTTGTGTTGTACATTAAAATCCATTATAATTGGTACTCTTTCTTTATCATCTATTTTTTTGGTGGTATCTTTTATTAGTGCATCTCTGTCTACATGTGCAATATCTTGTATCTTTTCTTCAATGAATGCTGTCTTGTATCCCTTTTGTATGAATCTCTCTCCAATCATTTCAGCTTGTTTCATGTAGGTCTGTTTATCCGAACAATTTCGCCTTAATCTGATCAGCTGTCCCTTTGGAATATTTTCGAGCCAAGTGTTGTGATGACAGCTATCCAGCGGAAGATAGCTATTTCTATCTACTGTTTTAAAATAAGTCTGTGTAGTAAGGAAGTTTTCCTCTTTCTTAATTAGTAGATCCAGGAAATTAATTTTGTCTGTGCTAATCTCCCAAGTGAGCTTAATATTTTTAGTGTTTTCGTATTTAGTCGAAAGCAGAAATCTGTGAGACTGTCTCTGTCTCCAGACCAAATTATGATAATATCGTCAATATATCTTTTATATAGAATTAGTTGGTGCGGAAACTGTTTGTACAGGGCCTCTTCTTCCCATTCGGCCATGTATAAATTAGCTACACTGGGAGCAAATTTTGCTCCCATCGCGATACCACATATCTGTTTGTAATAAGTACTATTAAACCAAAAATAGTTTGAGTCTAGGCTGAATTTAAGACAGTCTAATAAGAACCTTCTCTGTACACATTTAAGTTCACTGAGATTCCTAAGAGCCCATTTTGCGGCCTGTATTGCCTCCTCATGGTTTATAATTGTATAGAGTGACCCTACATCTGCCGTTGCCAAGTAAATGGGACCATCTTTTAGATTAAGTGTATCGAGAAGCTGGATGAGGTGCTTTGTGTCCCTGAGATATGATTTTGTTTTCTTGACCACTGGTTGTAGGAAGCCATCTATATATTCCCCCATTCTTGCACACACTGAGTTAATGCCATTCACTATGGGTCTCCCAGGGGGTTTATCACTGTTTTTGTGTACCTTCGGTACTGTATAGATGACAGGTACCCTACAGATGTTGGGTTGTAGGTATTTACTCTCTTTTTTGTTTAGTAGTCCTTTGTCTGAGCCTTTCTGGATTATTCGAGTAAGTTCTTTCCTATATCTCATCGTTGGATTACTTAGAAGTTTCTGATAGGTGGTCTCATCATTTAATTGTCGGTTGATTTCATCATTGTAATCTACCTTAGACTGTATAACTATGGCTCCTCCTTTATCTGCTTGACATATCACGATGTCTTTTCTTGCTTCAAGCTTCTTTATCGGCCTAAACTGAGGGAAAAAAATAGCTTTTTTTTTAAAAAAAATTGGGGCTATTTATTACAGCAAAGTGTTTTTTTTTTCAAAATTGTCGCTAATTTTTGTTTATAGCGCAAAAAATAAAAACTGCAGAGATGATCAAATACCACCAAAAGAAAGCTCTATTTGTGGGGAAAAAAGGACGTCAATTTTGTTTGGGTACAGCATCGCACAACCACGCAATTGTCAGTTAAAGCAACGCTGTGCTGTATCGCAAAAAATGGCCTGGTCATTGAGCACCCAATTCTTCAGGGGCTGAAGTGGTTAAAGTGTATTGTATTTGTACTGTCTACCCTGAAGTTGTAAAGGACTGCGTAAACTGTTGGCGTTATATAAATCCTGTATAATAATTATAATAATAATAATATTGACAGTAATGCTTACAATGGTCAGCTTTTAATTATTTATGTAAAACAAAAAAAACTAAAAAACGTATGTAGAACAGAAACTGTTGCTGTAACGGCTAGTGTTAGCTCGAATTTGGCTTCAATGTGTTAGTATAATGAAATCTGCTAGTGAATTTAACACTCCCCTTCTCCAAAAGCCTAAAAAAATGCAACCACCACATCAAATGATTGGAAAGCTGCAATACATCACATTGCCTGCATGAGTGCACTGCATAGCAACTTAGTTACTTTGTCACAAACTGCTATTTTAGTTATTACAAAGTAGAGACTCTTTTGTGCTTTCAAACTGTTTTATGACTGTGCTTTTCAGTATAACAACATGATTTCTCACCTCCAGTATACCTCTCCCAAACTAGGGTTTGAGGTTTGCCATCTGCTTCAGGGGGCCGCAAAGGCCGCAGAAACTCAGCAAAGCTTGTCCCAGTCACCAGACATTCCACACTTTATCATAGCTGTCCTGCCTCACACTCCACCTAATAAACAGGTGCTGACTCTTTCCTGCTCTGTTTCAGGCCTCCCCTGCAGGTTGGTTCAATCTTTTGGAACCTAAGTCCCTGTAATCAGGGTTGGAAGCTCTGTACCACCCAAAGTCTTTCTGAGCCTCCAAATTCCATGTCCCAAATAAGGACTTACCAAATCTGTGAGCCCTGTAAATCAGTCCTCTACCCCAAAACCCCTCACTCTGCATGTGTTCATATCACCCCCCCTCCCCCCAGGACCACAACCCAAGCAGTGGGGACACTTATGTTCCTTCCAAGACTCAACCCTGGCATCATTTACAGCAGTGGTCATCAACCCTGTCCTCAGGGCCCACTAACAGGCCAGGTTTTATGTATTACCTTGGGGAGATGCAGACTAGAATACTGCAATCACTGAGCAGCAAATGATATCACCTGTGATGTATTTCAGTTATCTTGCAAACCTGGCCTGTTAGTGGGCCCTGAGGACAGGGTTGATGACCACTGATTTACAGAACACATAAGGGTACTGATGTCAGCAGCATCCTGTCCCATTGTTAACGTGTGCTGAGGGGTGGGGAATTATTTGGGCTTCGCTTGACTGGACTAGAAAATAGTGTGAAGTGGAAGTTTGTCTAGAGGTGATTTCAGAGGACGCCTGAGCTAATTTCTGTTCCCAAAGAGTAACAATTACTGATATAGTGTGTCATATGATATGCTCATTGAGAAGTAGGAAGGTAAAACTATAGGTAAAAACCAGTGTCAGAAGTGTGTTATATTACCAATTTGTTATAAAGACAGGCAAGTATTATACTTATTTTTACTGGCAGCAGCTTGTCAAATGTGCTTTTCTACAATTTGTGATACAAAAATGTAAAAACTATTGTATTTAGTATATATCAAGGATTGAGTGAATGAAGGTGACATTCTTCTTAAATGCATATTAATTCAGGAGTGGAAGTCAAATGCAGAAAAACACAGTCATATATTCCTGTTAATACCTGGAGGGCTTGTTACATGTCTGAACCATATACCAGGGAGTGAGTTAAGAGAGAAATGCATTTAACATGAGCTGAAATTTGTAGGCTACACAAGAAGCAGCATGGTGCTCTAACTCTTAGTTATCCTATAACAGAGGGTTAACATGGAATAGTTAATGCATATAGCAATTATTCAAACATCACCATATGCTTCAGCACTGACCTTGGCACCATTACATGATTTGTGCGAACACAGGTTCAATACACAAAATTGTTGTCAGCTCTTAACTGGAATGATAGCAGAATATAAAACAGTGTTATTTCCACAGGAGTTAATGATTTTTATTAGACAGTCTTGCTTCCTTCAGATCAATGGCGGACCACATCCCTGAAATAATATCTTCCCCCTACCGATTAATGAAATGGAAAATGTATTTTCCTCCAGGGCTGCGTATCCTTTGTAACATCCAGTTCTTCACTATTTTCTACATGTTATGCTTATGTTTGCCTTTATTTACTAGATACTTACCCGCTATCTTATAAATATAAATTTGCTGCAGGTCTGATTAACCATATACAGTACAATGGTTGCCTTTGCAATGTGTATAAACTAGTGGATTAAAAGATTTTTAGTGCCTAAAGTTGGCAAATATGCTCAGTTCAGAACCTTCCTTTGAATAAATCCTTTAAATTTCACATTTATTGACTTCTCTGAGAATTTTAATTGCATCTAGCTCAGTCTGCTATATCTAAGCATGCAGTGCTTCCATGTAAATTTCCCTACTAGCTAATGATGCGATTAGTATTTTCCCTTTGGGATTAATAAAGTATTCTGAATCTGAATAATGATGCAGCCAGGGTGAAGTTGGGGTTATCTGTCAGATTATATATTTATCGGGTCATATATAATATATGATATAGGTAGAGTTATTCAGTTGAGGTTATCTATCAGGGGTGAGTAGAGGCACCTACAGGTCATGATTCTGTAAGCAGAAGATGAAGAAGACTACTCGAGGAGAAGCTTGGAGTGAAAGAAGCTCTGGATCATTCACCAACATGATTTAGGCTCTAAGGGGTCATTTACAGTATGTGTTGTGTTGAGACACCATGTATTTTGTGGAGTGATGTGGAGCATATGCATTGCCTACTAAAGTAAAAATGCATTGGGGTGCAATTCAAAATCAAAAAATTCACAAGTAATTTTGTTTTACCTTTCTTACTATAGATGTGATTGTATTGCCACAACTACTCAAGATATCTTTACATTCTGCTGTGCTGCTGAAAGGCTGCAGGAGGAAAATTTAAGGGATCGGTTCCTCTATATGTCGCTCCTCCCATCCAGGTGTACAGGGGTCCTCGCGGGCCCCCTGGACCATGGGGTCGGGTCACACTTGCAACCCCTGCAGCCCTTGTACGTACATCCTTGCCATAGGTATTGTTGAATGGAAGAAGGAAGTACAAATGGAGGTTGTCATTTAGGCTATGTTTAATGTACTGTATGTATTTCAAGCCTTAAAGCGGAGCTCCACCCTAAGGCTGGCTTCACACTGGGGCGGTGCGGGGCGGCGACGGTAAAGCAGCGCTATATTTAGCGCTGCTTTACCATCGTTTTACCCGCGGTATGCGGCCACTAGCGGGGTGGTTTTAACCCCCGCTAGCGGCCGCAAAGGGGTTAAAAACCTCCGCAAAGCGCCGCTGCAGCAGCGGTTTGCGGGCGGTATCCCCGCGGTTTCCCATTGATTTCAATGGGAAGGAGCGGTATAGGAGCGGTAAATACACCGCTCCTTCACCGCTCCAAAGATGCTGCTAGCAGGACTTTTGTTGCGGTCCTGCTAGCGCACCGCTCCAGTGTGAAAGCCCGCCGGCTTTCACACTGGAGTGAATGGGGCCGGTTTTTTTCAGGCGGTATACAGGCGCTATTTTTAGCGCTGTACCGCCTGAAAACCGCCCCAGTGTGAAAGGGGCCTAAAGTGGAACTTCCGCTCATCGGAACCCCCCCTCCGGTGCCACAACTGGCACCTTTCAGGGGGGAGGGGGGTACAGATACCTGTATAATACAGGTATCTGCACCCACTTCCGGGCGTAGATAGCCGCAGAATCTGCGGGTATTTACGCCACTTCCTGTCATCTCCCCGCTGTCTGCTGGGAAACACACGGATCCCAGAGACAGCAGGGAGCGTCCTTATTGCGCAGCGCGACTCGCGCATGCGTAGTAGGGAACCAGGAAGTGAAGCCGCAAGATGAGAAGATGGTGGCGGCACCACCTGAGAGACGATCGACAGATCGGCTTTCGGGTGCCGACATCGCGGGCGCGCTGGAGGGGTAAGTGTCCATATTTTAAAAGCCAGCAGCTGCAGTATTTGTAGCTGCTGACTTTTACTGTAAAAAAATGTTTTCGCCGGACTCCCTTTTTAATGTTCAAATCTGACTACAATACACTTATAGATAATAATAGTTATTTTTCTTTTTCCCTTGTTTCTTATTGTTGTTGATGGCCAATTGAGTAAAACAGCTGGTTTCTAAAAGTTTTGTATCACTAGCTTTTAATAATATGACTAGAGAATGTAATCTGTCATGCAAAGCTCTAGTTCAAATTCAGAGCTCTTTTCTTGAAGATATAACATCAGAGCTGTCCATGCCGGTGTCCATTGTGTTGTGTGGACTTTTCAGTTCCAGTCTATGCTACAGGGGCAAATGGAATTTGCCTTCATGACATGCACCTGTGTAGCTAAAGAAACCACAAAAACTGTGGATTCATAACTATATCATGTACATTTGTTTTATATTAGAGGGTATCTGCAATCAAAACATTTTTTTAGATTTGGATAGAGTGCAGAAGTAGTAGAATCATTGCTGTCAATATCTCCACCTTAAAGAATTTGGACTGTACTACTGATGGCACAGGAAGTAAAGAGAAATCTCTCCAATGGGGAGAACCTGCATCATGTTTTTAGAATCTGGCTCTTCTATTAGTGCCTCTTTGTTCGAAAGCGCACTTATTCTTTAAGCTAGATCATCTCTGCCCCCCCCTTTTAAAGCTTTTAAAACCAACAATATTTACACTATAGTTTCTCATAAAGTTTTTTTTATTATATGATGATGTAATCCTGTAATTTAATGTATTATTTGATGCTTAGGTTATACACAAGATGACTTGTACGGACCATTTTTAATAAGAAGAGAAAAGGCAGGTTTGTTTTTCTGTCAAAACTTATTGCCAAGAATGAGAATTATCAGCAGGGAAGAGCCTGTTTGCCCCTAGAACACTGTTCTTATTCACGGTGGCTGATTAATGGCTTTTAATGTGCAGCATTGCTACACAGTAATACATATTGTTGCAATAAAATCCAAGCACTGCAGTGCCTTATTTATTATTCAAATGGTTTATTTTATCACTTTAGATGTGAGTAATAGTCATTGATATCATGCTTTCTCCTGGGAAATGTATGAATACCGAGAGACAAATAGGCACACACTCTGAAACAGACATAGAGATAGATAGATAGATAGATAGATAGATAGATAGATAGATAGATAGATAGATAGATAGATAGATAGATAGATAGATAGATAGATAGATAGATCAAATAGCTTTTGCCCATAGATTTTCATAGGAAAACATGGGCACATAATATAAATTGATCTTCTGTGCTGTCCATGGTGCTGAAATTATGTACTGCAATAATCCAGAAATACAGCATTCCCTTCCTTTAACAGAAGGTATTTACCAGTTCCAGCAAAAAAAAAAAAAACAAGAATCTTAGTCCCTGGTTATAGGTAAGTGTTCAGAGTCATGCAAACAATTCCTTTTTGCACTTGTGGTAATTTGTGCATTCGTAACATTTGGTGTATAGCACAGATGTAGCCAAAATTTTACAAAGTCAATATTGCTTACTTGCCTACAGCTGTTTAAGGCTTCTTAGCCCTCATCGGTGCAAGATATGGTTTAACTGAATTAATGGAGAATGGGTGACTGATTCCGGATGTACCTTCTTAGTTTTGTCTCTGCACATGGCTGGATAGAGACGTGTTTCTCAGAGCTCCCGGCCGTCTCTCGTTTACCCCAGCTTTAACACAAATCATCGGAGCACTATGCACTCAGCTAAAAAGCGAAACCTCAAGAAAAACAACAAAGCACCGAAGCCGGCAACACAGACCCCGTCATCGGGTGAGATAAAACAACTTTTTCTGCTCTCCCAGCTCGGCACCCCGGAGGCCAAGATGGCGACGCCACGTGCGGAAGAGATGGAAGACGGACTGTCGCCGGCACCACCGTCCCCGGCCTCAGCATCGCAATGCTCGGACTCGTTCGCCAACTTCCCCACAGACCCACGGATGGAGGAAGGGGAACCCTCTCAAGCCCCCCACCGATTAAGCGGGGTAGATCCGGAGCTACGGGCACTACTACAGGCACTGCCTACCAAAGCGGACATCACCACGCTAATAGGCACAGTAGAAGCCGCACACAGGAAGGAACTAAAGGCAATTAGAACGGACATCTCCGCACTGACAACCAGGCTGGAAACAGGCGAATCCTCCCTAGCAGCAATGGAGAGAAGAGTCACAGCGGTGGAGCGTTCACAAGTCACACACATAGAGGCCCTGACGGAACAACAGCTCCGCATAGAAGAAATGGAGGACCGGAGCCGCAGGAACAACCTGCGGATCCGGGGCCTCCCGGAGGCGACAGGGACAGAAGACCTAGCTGACACAGCCACAGCTATATTCCGATCCATCGAAGGCATAGACCTACCGGAAAGAGTGGGAATCGACAGGATACACAGGGCATTGGGCCCGAAATCGTCAGATCCACTGCGACCACGAGATGTCATCTGCCGCTTACACCAGTATGTACACAAGGAACAGGTACTGCGCAAGGCCTGGGAAGCTGGGGACCTGGAGTTTGACGGAGCGCCTCTTAAAATCCTGCCGGACATTTCCAGAGCCACGCTACAGAGGAGGGCAATGCTGAAGCCCCTACTAGACATAGCCCGCAGGCGCCAGATCACCTACCGGTGGGGATATCCATTATCGGTAACATTCCGACGAGACCAGAGGTTCTACACACTCCGCAAACCTGATGCCCTGCCCGAGCTGTTTAACTTCATGGGAACGGAGCCGATTGACATCCCGGATTGGCTGGCCTTCCTCCCTGGAGGGCAAGGACGATCGTCTTCCACCAGACAGAGAGATGACTTCCCGCCAAGGCAACAACTGAACCGCCGGAGGCCGAGGAGCGCATCACAAGACCCGACTCGGGAATCATGAGGTACTGTTTCTACCCCTGCACTGTCACTTAACACAGATTAGATGTGGTCATTGAGATCCTTAATGCCAGCCAGTACACTACCCCACAGACCTTGTCATGCTCTACCTCTCTGTGGATGAACTCGCTCTGTAGCCCTGTCCCCTGAGATAACGGTGCCATCTCCCCTCCCCCCCCCCTTTTTTCTTTTTGCTGTTTTTTATTCGCCTATTATTTTTTATTATATGCTTTTCCCCTTTACCACTCGTCCTGCAAAGATGGCGAGCAATATGTCGACCCTGCAAGCGATACACCTGTGGACAGCAGACGGGGAACATGTGATACGCGGGCTTAGAGGGGTGGCACACAGAAAGGCCCATAGACAACCTGTGGGATAGGTCCCCCGGGATAGACGCTCTCGGCCCATTCTCCTGCCATAAAGCCTGGCACATACCTTTAATTAGCAATGACATTCGAGAGCACCTGCAGAACTGCAAATAGACCTCCCTTTACCCGAAAGACTAGGACCCACAGCTAGCACCTACCCGTCTACCCTACAGGAGACCACGAAAGGTACCCATGGGAAAAGTTAAGCTGCATAAGCCGAGCTAGTAGAGACCTGAGGCCCCCTAGGATCATCACTTGCCCCCAGAAATATGGAGAAAGGGGCTCCAACCACAGGGAAGTCACACATGAACACTGCTGGAGGAATACTCAAGAGAAGGGGAATCTGAGACACTTTGTTTTAAGGGACCGGCCTATTGAGGGCACTTACTTGAGAGGGTTGAAGCTCCACCTAAATGTAATATGTCCATGTGTACTTTGTATGCCTACTGAGCTCTACTTTATAAGCACAGATGAGGAATCCCACCGAGGGATCCAGAGGAACAGGAGCCAGACCCACGACAGCTGGATTCGCCAGGGGTAATGTGATGCACTGTAAGGGGAAATGTTGCGGTATACTGCCTGTCTTTTTGAGGTACTTTTCTCACTATATCCGATATGGAGAATATACGATCTATTAGAACTAAGTCAGAAAGCAGGAACGGTAATATATGCCAAACCAGCAGGAAGGGGGGTTACGAGTGGGACACTGGGAGGCGAATTTGTAGGCCAGGGAACGTATGTACCCAGGTTAGACGGAGAGGAGGGGAGATACTTAGAAACGCTCCCACATGGGAGATAAAATAGAGATGGTTGAGTCTTTTATCTATGTACAAGGGGGGAGGAGATAGGGGAAACCTGAGGCGGGAACATCAGGTGGGTCCCAGCAAATAACAGGACATACGAGAGTCGCTCATCGTGACAGGTACTGAGCCACGGCACAAAATACGGTTATAGGATGGTTTTGACTGCACTAATGACATGTTATTAAGACTGCAGGAGGTTGTTCTTAGTTACATTATCAGGGAAACGAACATGCATAGTTATACATTTCAATTATCCTTCTGGGGAGAGATGGCGGGGGGCTCAATATGAAGAGCCTTGACCTACCACTTCTCCACATAGGCCAGCGCATCTCGCTAGGGGACGTTTACAGCTCCCCGACCGACACGCGCAGATTCAAGTATTTTCACTGGGCCTAGGTATTAGACCTAGACCCAACTTGGTAGTTAGATACCAACTTCTTTCTCTTTCTCTACTCTAACTACACTTATTCGTTACCTTTCCTGCTCTGATACTAGACCACCCCCCCCCCCCCCCTCCCCTAACTACCCGACCCTTCGCACCCCATCCCCACCGCTAAGGACAGCATGGCGGCACAGAATATAAAAGTAATGTCACTCAATGTTAAGGGACTAAACACACCAGAGAAGAGGCGTATGTTGTTGAATGACCTTAGAAGTTCACGAGTAGATGTGGCCTTCCTGCAGGAAACTCACTTTAAAGACACTAAACTGCCATATCTCAGGAACAAACAATACCCAGTTGCGTACCATTCGACCAACCCATCGACAAAATCCAAGGGAGTTACCATATTGGTGTCCAGTAAGCTTCCATGGCAATGTAGAGGATGTCAACTTGACCCCAATGGCAGATATGTATTTGTCAAAGGACTGATAGGAACCACACTAATGACCCTAGCAGCATTATACGCCCCTAATGAGCGTCAAGCGACGTTCCTAGAAGAAACGCTGGAGCTGCTACAGCAGTTTAAGGAGGGCAATTTAATATTAGGGGGCGACTTTAACGCCCCCCTAATCCCTACAGTCGACACATCACAGGGCAAGACGTCCGTACCGGTATCCCAACTTAAACGCATGACTAAAGCCCTTCACAAACTACAGGTGATAGATATCTGGCGACTGCAACATCCGAGAGATAGAGACTACACATACTACTCCCCCCTACACCGGACCTACACGAGGATAGATTATTTCCTGATCCCCCACGGCCAACTTCACGCAGTACAGAGCTCAGACATAGGGACTAGGACATGGTCCGATCATGCACCCATACTATTGACATACACGATCTCAGACTTTTCCCCCCCCAAAACAGCAATTCTGGAGACTTAACGAGAGTCTTCTCCAAACCCCGGAGATACTCGCGGAGGTCACTAGGGAATTAAATTTTTACTTCCTAGAGAACGACCAAGTAGACTGCGACCCTGGGATTCTGTGGGAGGCCCACAAGACGGTGATAAGGGGGATCCTTATTAGACATGGAGCACGCATTAAACGGGAACGGAATCAGAAACTTACCCAACTATTACAGGATCTTAAAGCTAAGGAAGCCAGACATAAACATGCCCCAACCCAGACACCGACAATAGAATTAGAGACAATAAGGAAACAGATAAACAACATCCTCCAGTACAGAACCAAAGCAGCCATACAGATATGCCGTAGAATGACCTACGAATCCGGTGACAAATGCGGGAAACTCCTGGCTCAGTCTGTCAAAGATCTTAGACTATCCACTTACATCCCCCATATCACTAGACAGGACGGAGAAAGGGTGACTCTCCCTAAACAAATTACCCAGGAATTCAAAGCCTTCTACGCAACACTGTATAACTTGCCACCAACGACAGCGTCGCAACATGAATTAGACGAATACGTACACACTGCCCAACTACCGACCCTCTCCACAGACGCCCAGACTGAACTAGAAGCCCCCATAACTCTATCAGAATTACAGCAGGCTGTTAAACAAATGAAGCCGGGGAAGGCACCGGGACCAGACGGATACACACTGCAGTACTATAGAACGTTACTACCAATTCTGGGACCCCACCTTCTGAAGGTCTTTAATGCAATTGGGGAAGGAGGAACTTTCGCCAGGGATACGTTAAGCGCCCACATTTCTGTAATCCGAAAGGAGGGTAAAGACCCTGCTATATGTGGCAGCTACAGACCCATATCGCTACTAAACATTGATCTCAAATTATACACTAAAATAATAGCGACCCGACTGGCATTACATCTACAACATCTCATCCATTTAGACCAGGTGGGTTTTATTCCCACTAGAGAGGCCAGAGATAGTACGACGAAGGTACTGAACCTTCTTCACATAGCTCAGAGCAAAAAATACCCGTGTGTACTCCTAAATACGGACGCCGAAAAGGCGTTCGATAGGGTCAATTGGACATACATGTTCACCGTCTTGCGTGGAATAGGACTAGGAGAAAAAATGTTGAACAGAATAGCTGGCATATACAGAAATCCAACAGCACAAGTGAAGGCGAACGGACTGCTGTCGGAACCCTTTGCTATAAAGAATGGAACGCGCCAGGGGTGTCCACTGTCCCCTTTACTATACGCCATCTCCTTAAAGCCATTTCTATCCAAGGTGAGACTTAATACAGACATCCATGGGATATCGGACGGGCGACAGCAACATAAAATATCGGCATATGCCGACGATATGCTTTTCTCATTGACTGACCCAGTGACGTCGCTACCCAACCTTCTTATGGAGCTAGAGAAATTTGGGAAGGTATCTAATCTTAAAATTAATTATAGCAAATCTGAGGCCATGGGAATCGCAATGCCGACCCAAGACCTATTGAACGCACAAGCGAACTTTAAATTTCGATGGACCACATCCACACTGTCCTACTTAGGCACCAATATCCCCTCAGACCTATCCCAGGTATACGAAACCAACTTCCCTCCGATGCTCTTAAAGGCAAAGACATTACTAGACAAGTGGCACAAAGGGATACACTCCTGGTTTGGGAGGTGTAATCTGATAAAAATGAGCATCCTGCCCAAGTTCTTGTACCTCTTCCAGGCCCTACCAATCAGAATACCTCCCAAATACTTCCGGCAAGTGCAAAACCTGTTTACCTGCTTCGTGTGGGCACATAAAAAACCACGATTACAACGCAATTTACTGACAGCACCGAAACAACATGGGGGACTAGCACTACCGGACGTAAGAAGATATTACCAAGCCATTCACCTGGGGAGAGTAGTAGACTGGAAGCGTCACCAAGAATTAAAACTATGGGCACAGATAGAGCAAAGTCAGACAGACACACCATTGGGAACGGCAGTTTGGTGCTACGACTCCCTACCCCCAAACATAAAGACACATCCCCTAATTGGAAATACCCTGAGACAATCCAGACAAGCGACTCTCCAAAACGCACAGACGACCAAGACATCACCCATGACACCGATTCTAGGAAACCCTGGCTTCCCCCCAGGGAACCCCCCGACGAAATACCAGACCCTTAGCAATAATGACAAAACATTAGCCAGTCACTTTGTTACACGGGATAGGTGGCCTAATATTGAGGAACTGATGGACCCGAGGGGCGGATACCAACTGCCATTCTGGCAAGCGGCTCGGATACACCACTTCTTACACAGCATCCCAGACCCACATCTATACGCAAGACCAAAGACCTCATTCGAAGAATTCCTAACGGACAGGGAACCCCTAAGACAGGTCCTTTCAAATATGTACACATTGCTAAACACACCCTCCCAACAACCTGACTTGCCTTGCTTTGAGAAATGGGAGATCGAACTACAGCGGACATTTACGACAGCCCAGAGACAGAATATGATCGACTTTGCCCTTAAATCATCCATCTGTACGAAAATACAAGAAACTAATTTTAAGATTATGACTAGGTGGTACTATACACCTAGCAGACTGCACAAGATATTCCCTGATTCTTCAGAACTATGCTGGAGGTGCCAGAGAGAGAGGGGAACGTTACTACATACGTTCTGGTCCTGTCCGCTCCTGACACCCTTCTGGTCCGTGGTCCGCACCACGTCCCAGAAATTTACAGAATTCCAGATACCGGAAGACCCAGCATTCTTCTTGCTGCATGTTTCCTCTCTACCCCCCAAAAGATACAAAAAATCAATATTAAGACATCTCACGAATGCAGCTAAATCCTGCATACCATTACTATGGAAGCAACAGTGCCCACCGACCGCAGCAATGTGGCTGAGGAAGGTAGAAGACATTAATAGGATGGAGGACCTTATAATGACCTCACAAGACAAACTGGAAGCCTATAGAAAGACATGGGCGCTCTGGAACACATTTATATATTCAGATGAAGGGCAGGCCCTATTAGGATCCTGAGATAATCAGAGTAACAAAAGATGGAGCCCAGATTATAGAGACCCGCAGAACCCCCCCCCCCCCCCCCCCCCACTCCACTCCCCCACCCCCTCTCACCCCCCTCTCTTCTTCCTATCTACGCTTATTCTTCCTGTCCTCTCTCTCCTTTTTCCCTCTTACACGGCAATCCTGTCGCCCATAGACTAGTCTCCCAGCCGGGATCAATAAAGTTTAAACCCAAATGACACTACAGTCCAACGATGACGCAATGTACATTAGCGTCATATAGGAGATCTACGGGTTATGTTACTGTACGGTTGATAAATGTATTAAGAAGCTGGGAGGCTGCGACCTCCACTGTTATTATGTGATTGCATGTTCTGTTGAGGCCTTGGCCTCTTTCTCTGTTCCTGTTTTCAAAAATTTAATAAAACTTTATATTTGAAAAAAAAAAAAAAAGTTATTAAAACATCAAACAAAAATGAAATTAGTTTCATATACAATTGTTACATCATCGTATAGTTACATCATTATTAGCATAAATAGATATGGAGACTGCATCACTTACACTGATATGGAGACAAATAGTAGAATCCACAAAACCAGTCTGGGGGGTGGACACATGGGACCCAGGCGTACCCACCCAGGAGAATCAAGGCAGTGGGGCAAGCACACCTATGATGTACAGGACAGAAGTAAAACATAAACCATAATATTTCTATATTCCAATCATGCTACTGCTGTATATTGGGATATAGAAATATAATGATTTATGTTACTTGGCAGTTGATTTTCTAGTTATTTGGATGTGGCATTTTTTAGAAAGCTAATTTCTACTGTACCTTTATATGTAGGGGAGGAGCAGCGCGCTGACGTCACCGTGCGCTATGTCCCGCCGACAAGCACGGGCGTGTGTTACTGCAGCCGGCCGGCCGCAAACTTTTTAATTTATTTTTTTGTATTCACATGTATACGCCGTTGGTGTTATTTTAATCATTTTTTTTCGGATTCCACCCATGGTCTGCCTTTTTTCCTTTTTGGTTTCTGGAATGCACATTTCCTGGAGAGGCAAAAGTTCCTGGTGGCTCTGGATAGCTGACCACTTTTTGAAGCCGACACAGACAGAACGATCTGCCTAACGTGGAGGAAGTAAGGAGGAAAAAGGCCTCGGCTGGGTTATAGCCACAGGTGCAATCTCTCTGACAGCTGGTAAGCACAAAATCTGGACGGTGGTGGGATTATTCACATGAAGTCACTTTTGTATGGATACCAAGTTAATTTGACCAGCGATCCTGCACAGCACTTATGGGGACTTTTTTATTCAGTTTTTTTAACTTTATATGTATATTCTAAATCAGGAATGCAAAGGCTTTAAGCATTAAGCATTATGCCAAATCTTGGCCTGTTTATATTCATATAGGCAATTAATATGCAGGTTGCTAGTGATGTTTTTTATGCTGTAGGATGTTTTGGATGACACGGAGGTCTCCATCCCTGTTACATGCCTACACAATGAGGGGTTTTGGGACTTTGATTGAGGTGGGTAAGTGGGGCCAAAGGATCAGTCATTGTTTAAAAAAAATTATTTTATTGGTAAAACAAGATAATAACATGATGACATGCCAATTGATGGGTAATAATAATGTACGGTATATACAAGGACAAATACATTGTGAATATGATAACTACCCACATATGATGCAGGGCAATGGTCCTTATTGAATGATTAAAAAAAAACATACTGAGATGCACATAATCACCAGACTACTGTATAAAACCATACTGATATAAAAGACCTTGATAAAAAAGTAATTGATTATCTTGGTTCCCTCTGCTCCCGGAGTTGACCTATTTGGCGGCCTGCAGCTACTGGCCTCATGTGGTTTACACTTCATTGGCATGTGAGTATCTACTGGGGATGAGTGAATCTTTCTCTTCCCCTATATGCATACACACCCTTCTACTATGCACACTGTACTTTATTGATTGATCTTTATACATATTATTTTTTAGATTTTGGTGCAAATTGCCCCTGAAGAGTGTTTAATACACGAAATGCGTCGGGATACGACAGGCACCAAGATAATCAATACATTTTTTTATTAAGGTCTTTTATATTAGTATGGTTTTATCCAGTAGTCTAGTGATCTGAAGTCTTGAGGAGCCAAGCCTCTGAGTTACCACTATCTACACTGACCCCCCCTGACCCTGACATCTACTCCTGACTTCTTCTTTTACAACATGGCCTCCTCTTCCCGCACAATACGAATCAGATCAGAATACTTTTTTTTTAATCAAATACTTTTTATTATTTTTTTCATTATAGAACAAAAACTCCAAAACACGCATAATCATTATGCCCAAATACCCCCACCCAAATAAAATTCCTCAAAAAATAATTCATATAATTTCCATATCTGCACTCTCCAGTGTAGTTTGAATCCTTACTCAAAAATCCTCCATCACATTATTACTCCTTAATCAAATTCTATATCATTTTTGATTTTCCTCAGTATCATTAGTATATTCAGCTGACTGCTCAGATAAGTTAGAGACTAACCACCAATGCCAGATTTTCACAAATTCCTCTCATCTTAAATTAAGATTAATCATTTTAATCCAATGATCCAACGTTGGCAGGTATTTTGATATCCATTTTTGTAATATAAGTTTATGAGCTATATACATAGTTCTCAGCCACATCACATGCATTTCAGCTGGGAGAGTATCTTCCGATATAATCCCTAGCAATGCTATTTTTGGATCAAAATAGACCTGTGTAGAACTTAAGGAAATCAAAGTATCAAATACACCCTCCCATTAACGATGCAGTTTGGGACATCTGCACAGCATATGTATAAGTGTACCTGTATTAGTAGTGCATCTTGGACAATTTGATGTAGCTGCTTTACCCCAGGAGTGTAGCTTTAAAAGGAGTGTAATGGACTCTATGGATGATAAATAACTGGGTCAGGATCTGTGAGGAGGATAAGGATACCTCAAATAAATTCTTCAAAGCTTGTTCCCATTCCTCATCACTAAGTGTCTCTAAATCTCTACACCACCGTCCAAAGCTACCCTCTTGTGGATTAGTTCTGGCTGTCATTTGTAAAAATGAATATATATCTTCAGATCTGGATACTTCAATATGCCACCATCCTGCCGAGTACCAAGTAGAATGGTGTTGGGGTCCAATGGCCTCTCGCGTGTGCATGCAGGGCCGATCCTGGACGGGGTGCACGGGGTGCAGTGCACCCGGGCACCACAGAGGTGGGGGTGCTGAAGTGTCAGAGTGCTCCCCTCCCTCCTCCTCCTCTCCTTGTCCATAGGCGTCTCTCTCCACCGCGGCAGCTGTGTTTCTTGCCAAAGACCATCCCCCCTCCCTCCTCCTGTCAGAGGAGGAGAGCGTAAACAGCCGGAGATCGGAGCGGCTGTGTCTCTGTGTGCAGAGAGACCAGCCGCGCAGTGACGTCACTGGGGGGGTCCGTGCCCGACGTGTTCCAGTTATCCTCCTCCTGTGTGTAACTCCCGCCTGCTGCCCAAGCCTGACACGCTCTGTTTTCCACCCGGGTAGCGCAGCTGCACACAGTCCTCTCCTCTCCAGCTGCCACCCGGGTGTTTTTTAACCACTTCCCGACCGGCGCACGACGATGTACGTTGGCAGAATGGCACAGGCAGGCAAAAGGGCATACAAGTAAGTCCCCTTTAAGATTCCCACGGTGCCATCGCGGGCTCGCACGTGCCGATCGGGACCCCCGTGAGCCCGGTAGCGGGTCCAGCGGACTCGATCACCGTGGGGATACCCGCGATTGTCTCACAGGACGGCTGAACGGGGAGATGCGAAAGTAAACAGCATCTCCCCGTTCTGCCTAGCAACTAGTGACACTGATCTCTGCTCACTGTGATTGGAGCAGAGATCAGTGTTCACTAAATCACAGACACGCCCCCCCCACAGTTAGTAACACGCCCCTAGGAACACTTAACCCCTACACTGCCACCTAGTGGTTAACCCCTTCACTGCCAGCGTCATTTACACAGGATGCAGTGCATTTAAATAGCACTGATTGCTGTATAAATGACAATGGTCCCAAAAATGTGTCAAAAATGTCCGATGTGTCCGCCATAATGTCGCAGTCACAATAAAAATCGCTGATCGCCGCCATTACTAGTAAAAAAAAATTATTAATAAAAATGCTATAAAACTATCCCCTATTTTGTAAACACTATAACTTCATAAAGTGCCCCTGCCCATTTAAATCAATGGGCAGCGCCGCCGAAGCACCTGCAAAACGTTTTGGCAGCGGCGTTTTGCGGGTGCTTTAAACCCTTTTTTGGCCGCTGGCGGGGGTAAAAAGCACCCCGACATTGGCCGAAAAGCGGTGCTAAAACAATGGTAAAGCGCCGCTAAGAATAGTGGTGCTTTACCGCCGTCGCCCCCAAT
Source organism: Lithobates sylvaticus (assembly GCA_028564925.1). Classification (NCBI taxonomy): domain Eukaryota; kingdom Metazoa; phylum Chordata; class Amphibia; order Anura; family Ranidae; genus Lithobates; species Lithobates sylvaticus. The sequence goes on from CM053026.1 coordinate 207,559,230, forward strand.
GCCTCAGTGTAAAGGTACTCTAAAAGCAGTCTCAGCCCCTCTGGCAAACCTGGAAGTAGTGTAAATGCAAGGACCAATGAAAACACACATGTTATGATAAAACACAGAATTGTCTTTACTAAGAAGCTTCTGTGGAAAAGGGTAAGAAACAATAACAGTAATATAATCAGGTAATGCAACTGGAGAGCAATAACTGAGATCAAGAGCAAAACAGCTCAACACTGTATTCAGGTTGTTCTCAGGGGATTCCAAAACTGAGAATAACCCCAAGAGCAGAGGCACACTTAACCACTTCAGCCCCGGACCAATTGGCAGCCAAAGGACCAGGCCCCTTTTTGCGATTCGGCACTGCATCGCTTTAACTGACAATTGCGCGGTCATGCGACTTTTTTCCCACAAATAGAGATTTCTTTTGGTGGTATTTTATCGCCCCTGCGGTTTTTATTTTTTGCGCTATAAACAAAAATAGAGCGACAATTTTGAAAACAATGCAATATTTTTAGCTTTTTGCTATAATAAATATCCCCCAAAAATATATAAAAAAAACATTTTTTTTTCCTCAGTTTAGGCCGATACGTATTCTTCTACATATTTTTGGTAAAAAAAATCGCAATTAGCGATTATTGATTGGTTTGCGCAAAAGTTATAGCGTTTACAAAATAGGGGATAGTTTTATAGCATTTTTATTAATATTTTTTTTTTTTTACTAGAAATGGCGGCGATCAGCAATTTTTATTGTGACTGCGACATTATGGAGGACACATCGGACATTTTTGACACATTTTTGGGACCATTGTCATTTATACAGCAATCAATGCTATTTAAATGCATTGATTCCTGTATAAATGACAGTTGTAGTGAAAGAGTTAACCACTAGGGGGAGGGGAGGGGTTATCGGCTGTGACGTGTGTCTGTTTTTTTAAAATAGGGGGCAGGGCTGACGTCTGACGTCATTGATCGGCTTTCCCGATGACCGGAACAGCCGATCAATGACAGGCAGAGTAGGAAGCACGGGGAGAGGTTTGTTTACACAGACCTCTCCCCGTTCTTCAGCTCTGTGACCCGATCACGGGACACCAGCGGCGATCGGGTCCGCTGGTCCTGCGGCCGGGGTCACGGAGCTCCCGACCGGTTCGCTAGCGCGCCGCTGGCGGCGTGCTCGCGACCCACGGGCAGGCAATTAAAGGGCCACGTACAGGTACGTGATTTTGCCTGCCCGTGCCATTCTGCCGCAGTATATCTGCGTGAGGCGGTCGGGAAGTGGTTAAATGGCAAATAAATCACAATATGACACTCTGTACCAGATTGGCTGTCACTATTTAAATTTGGCTCTATGAGTCCAGGCAGGAGGAGAGCAGAAGAATGACCTTCTGTAATGTCAGTCATCTCTCTTCTATCCCCTGACACCACAGGCCCAATTACCAGCACTGTACCCAAATCAACATTTAATAAATCAGTAGACTATCCCGCACACCCACTACATATACAGAGCCCTGGACACATGTGTGCGTGTTCATATGGCACCAGTAACTTCAGTCCCTTTGAAGAAGAATGAGGTCTTGGGTCTTCAGCTAGCCACTTTCCTTGGTACACCTAACCTCCTGAATAGCACGGCCAAACAGTACAACTGGAAATGGAGAAATCCCTCAAGGGGTGGGACTATAGCGGCACTGGTAGATTAAAGTCAAAGGTAGTAAGAATTATAAAAATATCAAATTTTATTACATACTGTAAACATACAAAACATCAAGTGAAAATGGTGTACGGCAACCATACATGAATATTGGAAAGATTAGACACGGACAACGAACGCGTTTTGGGACTCCCTCTTCAGAGGTGTCTTTTATATACAGTACATACAACTTTCCAAATTTTTGAGTGATGAATCATACCGTGAAGCTTAAGAACATGCATCAGCGGGCCATGCATTGTTGTTCCCTGATACCCAGCCCGATGTGAACACTCGGAACAGGCCTGCAGAGGTTTTCCCAGGATGAACAGACAGGGATTGTGTGATGATAAAAGGTGGATGTAACCCCAAATAGGAACTTGGATCAGTGGGACCACTGTAGAGTGCAGAAAATCACTGCACCAACATATTCCAAACTGAAGATAGTCCTGAGTCAGTAGTTTGGTAATGAAGCCAGGTGGTCAGTATTTCCAAGCTCAAAAAGCTAATCCACACCCGTATGAGCTTCAGAGAGATAGACACACGTCCAGCCGATCAGAAAACACAGGGTTCTCTGATCAGCTGGACATGTGTCTATCTCTCTGACGCTCACTTTTTGAGCTTGGAAATATTGACCCCCTGGCTTCATTACCAAACAACGGAATCAGGACTATCTTCAGTTTGCCCAAACAATCATCCTGGAACAGGCAGGCTCTTCTGGTGACCTGACTGGTCACCTGACACAGGGTGCTTACAATGATCAGCTTTTATTTTGTTTATGTACAACCTTAAGCCCAAAAGGAATAAAAAATGTTGCTGTAACTGCTTAAAAAGTGTTAGCTGGCATTTGGCTTCAGTTTGTTAGTGTATTTAAATCTGCTAGCGCATCTAACACTCTCCTCTACCCAGACTGGCAATGCTGCTGTTCTCCTTCATCCAGAGTGGTGGCACTCTAATACAGGAGGTGTGTTACTGGCCAGATCACCAGGTGAAAACAGATCGGAAAAAGCCTAAGAAAAGAAAACTACTGCAGGACGCCACATCTAATACTTCAATATATTACAGTTTTTGTTTTCAATTTAATACTTTAAAAGGCTGTAAATAAAAAAAGGCTTAGAAATGAAGGTAGACAGACAAACAAACAAAGACTAAGTGGTGTACAAAATCATAGCTGTTTCACATAAGACAATTCACTTGAAATTCATAACACGAGCTAAGGGTTTAAAAATATTAAACTCTTCTAAAATAAATTTGGTTTTGGTTGCATAATTAAAAATCAGGTTTTTATCTGCTTTGTCCATATTAGAAAATGCCTGCCCACATGTGCATTCTATTCCAGCCCACATGCTTGAAAATAGCAGACAGCAAAGTTCCATTTTTCAATGGAAACCCCATTTACTTCCAGCTCACTCCATTTTGATTTAGCAGTTAATTTATGTAGATATTTATTTCTAGAATGGGCCAAGTTAATGACACCATGTATCATCTTCTATGGATGTCATAATGTCATATAAATATCATTATCTAAGCAAATCAACTCCTTGTGCAGCAAATAAGCAGTTATTTCATTCTCTGCAGACAGAACAGTTCAGCCTTGCTTTCTGGCTGTGCTGATTGACTACATCAATGTTTCCTCTCATACAACTGGCGCTTTGTTATAGTGGATACAGAATAAAGAACAAACTGAAGGGATATGTGGCAATAATATTACGTGTTGAGAAGATATTAAACTAATGTATGTTATATGATTTATTTTTTGGGAGATGCCAAATCTAAAATTCTACATTTGACAAGAAAATAATCATTGAAAAAAACAACAATAGGGAGACTTTACTGAGGTCAGTATAAAATAATTTCCTTCTTCCAGCTTTTCTGTTAATTCATAAAAAGGAAATAGGTTAAAATAGGTAGAAAAGTACCAGAGTACTGTGTAATAGGTGATTGGGATTTAGCAGGGGTATAGATACAGAAAGGGACACTTTTAGGCTGAACTCCAGGTAAGTAGCTAAAAAAGTAGTTGAAATATTTCAGAATGCTGATAACAATAAAAATGTAGGTACTTATATTAGTTGCATATGTTACGTGATTATTTATAATATTATTTATGTAATAAAATCACTGAATTACATTTATTGGTCTTTTTTTATATCTGCCAAAAGTTCAGTTATAAGTTATGATGGAGACACGGATCACACTGGTGGGACCACACCAGTAAAATTCTTAGATATGCCTTAAGTTCCCCACTTATCACAAGATTCCACTGAATTCAGGGGTACTAATATTGTGAATGTGAGGGTTTGACAGTACATGCAGAACATAAATCATATAGCTTTTTATTTAGTTCTATATATACATAGTTACATAGTAGGTGAGGTTGAAAAAAGACAGAAGTCCATCAAGTCCAACCTATATCAATGTGCCTTATAACCGCTTGCCGACCGCCGCATGTACATAAATGTCGGCAGAATGGCATGGCTGCGCAAAAAGGGCGTACCTGTACATCCCTTTGAATTTGCCGTCACGTGGTCGCCTGCGTGCAGGCGACCCTGCCGCGAGCTCCGTGAGTGTGATCTAAGGTCATCTAAGATCCTGGGGCCTATTACAGGTAGGGGCTTTCCCAGGCATCTAATAGGCCCAAGAGCCTTAGTGGCCAGATGAAACTAGCCATTAACCATTTGTGGTTTGGAACTGTAATTTCATAATTATGGCACAGATGGTTTGGAAATCAGCAGGCAGATATTTTGGGTAAGTAACCACCAACCACCAATAACTGAGGGTCTGTTTTCCACTGACAACATTAAATAGTAATCTTACACCCAGTGGCACAAATTAATTTACCCTGAGAACCAATTAATCAGGGGAAGTTACACCGAGGCATTTACAATGATCACCATTGTAAAAGGGGAATTTACAATGATCATTAGTGATGAGCCCGGTGTTCGATTCGAACCCATGTTCGAATCGAACATCGGGCGTTCGCCCGCTCGGCGAGCCCAGAACTATTTGGGCCACTCGCATCAAATTTGTGTGATGCGAGCGGCCCGCAATGCACTGCGCCAGTTGCAGTGCATTGCTGGCTGATGATTGGCCAAGCATGCACTGTGACCCGCATGCTTGGCCAATCAAAGAGCCAGCGGCGAGGAGAGCAATAATTGGCCACAGGCAGGATTCCTGTGGCCAATTATGGCTCAGGGGGTTTAGTACACGCCCCACAGTATAAAAGGCAGACGCGCCGGCAGCCTAGCATATTGTGTTGTGTTCCAGCGTCAGTGACAGTGTTATGTGCTGCTGACTGCTGACATTATGTGCTATGATTCTGGGGATTAGTGTGTGCGTGCTGTTAGTACAGCATTGCAGTATCACATCTGGGGGGTGTCTATAGTATGCCTGTGAAGGGGCGCATGTTTCCTGTGCTTAGAACTGTCCCTGCAAAAAGTGTAATTTTTGCAGGAAAAAAAGCTATTTAAAATCACTCTCGGCTAATGTATTGACGGCTCCTGTAACACAGAGAACAGTCATTCATTGAAAGCCATTCATAAAAAAAAAGTCATTGATAAAAAAAAAAAATAAAAAAAAAAAATAAAAGCGGGGGGGGGGGGGGGGGGTCCCCCCAAATTCAATAACCAGGCCCTTCAGGTCTGCTATGGATATTAAGGGGGACCCCAGCCAAAAATAAATTTAAAAAATGGCGTGGGGTCCCCCTCAAAATCCATACCAGACCCTTATCCGAGCACGCAACCTGGCAGGCCGCAGGAAAAGAGGGGGGCACGAGAGCAGCCCCCCCTCCCTCCTGAACCATACCAGGCCACGTGTCCTCAACATTGGGAGGATGCTTTGGTGGTCTGAGACCCCCAAAGCACCTTGTCCCCATGTTGATGAGGACAAGGGCCTCTTCCCCACAACCCTGGCCATTGGTTGTGGGGGTCTGCGGGCAGGGGGCTTATCGGAATCTGGAAGCCCCCTTTAACAAGGGGACCCCCAGATCCTGCCCCCCCTGTGTGAAATGGTAAGGGGGTACAGAAGTACTACCATTTCACCAAAAAAGTGTCAAAAATGGTAAAAATGACAGGAGACGGTCTTTGACAATTCCTTTATCCTCCCAATGTTGAGGGCATGTGGCCTGGTACGGTTCAGGAGGGAGGGGGGACCCCCTCTTTTCCTGCGGCCTGCCAGGTTGCATGCTCGGATAAGGGTCTGGTATGGATTTTGAGGGGGACCCCACACCATTTTTTTGGCTGGGGTACCCCTTAAAATCCATCCCAGACCTCAAGGGTCTGGTATGGATTTTAAGGGGGAACCCACGCCATTTTTTTTTTTTGGCTGGGGTCCCCTTAATATCCATAGCAGAC
>CM053026.1:207565738-207587918 GCA_028564925.1 Lithobates sylvaticus
GACAAATCTGGTACAGAGTGTCATATTGTGATTTATTTGCCATTTAACCGCTTCCCGACCGCCTCACGCAGATATACTGCGGCAGAATGGCACGGGCAGGCAAAATCACGTACCTGTACGTGGCCCTTTAATTGCCTGCCCGTGGGTCGCGCGCGCGCGCCGTCAGCGGTGCGCTAGCGAACCGGTCGGGAGCTCCGTGACCCCGGCCGCGGGACCAGTGGACCCGATCGCCGCTGGTGTCCCGCGATCGGGTCACAAAGCTGAAGAACGGGGAGAGGTCTGTGTAAACAAACCTCTCCCCGCGCTTCCTACTCTGCCTGTCATTGATCGGCTGTTCCTGGTCATCGGGAAAGTGGATCAATGACGTCAGACGTCAGCCCCGCCCCCTATTGTAAAAAAACACACACACGTCACAGCCCATAACCCCTCCCCTCCCCCTAGTGGTTAACTCTTTCACTACAACTGTCATTTATACAGGAATCAATGCATTTAAATAGCATTGATTGCTGTATAAATGACAATGGTCCCAAAAATGTGTCAAAAATGTCCGATGTGTCCTCCATAATGTCGCAGTCACAATAAAAATCGCTGATCGCCGCTATTTCTAGTAAAAAAAAAAAAAATATTAATAAAAATGCTATAAAACTATCCCCTATTTTGTAAACGCTATAACTTTTGCGCAAACCAATCAATAATCGCTAATTGCGATTTTTTTTACCAAAAATATGTAGAAGAATAGGTCTTGGCCTAAACTGAGGAAAAAAAAAATGTTTTTTTATATATTTTTGGGGGATATTTATTATAGCAAAAAGCTAAAAATATTGCATTGTTTTCAAAATTGTCGCTCTATTTTTGTTTATAGCGCAAAAAATAAAAACCACAGGGGCGATAAAATACCACCAAAAGAAATCTCTATTTGTGGGAAAAAAAGGACACCAATTTTGTTTTGGAGCCACGTCGCACGACCGCGCAATTGTCAGTTAAAGCGACGCAGTGCCGAATCGCAAAAAGGGGCCTGGTCCTTTGGCTGCCAATTGGTCCGGGGCTGAAGTGGTTAAGTGTGCCTCTGCTCTTGGGGTTATTCTCAGGTTTGGAATCCCCTGAGAACAACCTGAATACAGTGTTGAGCTGTATTGCTCTTGATCTCAGTTATTGCTCTCCAGTTGCATTACCTGATTATATTACTGTTATTGTTTCTTACCCTTTCCCACAGAAGCTTCTCAGTAAAGAAAATTCTGTGTTTTATCATAACATGTGTGTTTTCATTGGTCCTTGCATTTACACTACTTCCAGGTTTGCCAGAGGGGCTGAGACTGCTCTTAGAGCACTTTCACACTGAGGCATTGGGGGCGACGGCGGTGAAGCACCACTATTCTTAGCGGCGCTTTACCATTGTTTTAGCACCGCTTTTCGGCCGATGGCTTTTTACCCCCGCTAGCGGCCAAAAAAGGGTTTAAAGCACCCGCAAAGCGCCGCTGCCAAAACGCTTTGCAGGTGCTTCGGCGGCGCTGCCCATTGATTTAAATGGGCAGGGGCACTTTAAGAAGTTATAGTGTTTACAAAATAGGGGATAGTTTTATAGCATTTTTATTAATAATCTTTTTTTTACTAGTAATGGCGGCGATCAGCGATTTTTATTGTGACTGCGACATTATGGCGGACACATCGGACATTTTTGACACATTTTTGGGACCATTGTCATTTATACAGCAATCAGTGCTATTTAAATGCACTGAATCCTGTGTAAATGACTCTGTCACCAAGGGGTTAACCACTAGGTGGCAGTGTAGGGGTTAAGTGTTCCTAGGGGCGTGTTACTAACTGTGGGGGGGCGTGTCTGTGATTTAGTGAACACTGATCTCTGCTCCAATCACAGGGAGCAGAGATCAGTGTCACTAGTTGCTAGGCAGAACGGGGAGATGCTGTTTACTTTCGCATCTCCCCGTTCAGCCGTCCTGTGAGACGATCGCGGGTATCCCCACGGTGATCGAGTCCGCTGGACCCGCAACCGGGCTCACGGGGGTCCCGATCGGCACGTGCGAGCCCGCGATGGCACCGTGGGAATCTTAAAGGGGACTTACCTGTACGCCCTTTTGCCTGCCCGTGCCATTCTGCCAACGTACATCGTTGTGCGCCGGTCGGGAAGTGATTAAAAAACACCCGGGTGGCAGCTGGAGAGGAGAGGACAGTGCGCAGCTGCACCGCCCGGGTGGAAAACAGAGCGTGTCAGGCTTGGGCAGCAGGCGGGAGTTACACACAGGAGGAGGATAACTGGAACACATCAGGCACGATCCCCCCCCAGTGACGTCACTGCGCGGCTGGTCTCTCTGCACACAGAGACACAGCCGCTCTGATCTCCGGCTGTTTACGCTCTCCTCCTCTGACAGGAGGAGGGAGGGGGGATGGGCTTTGGCAAGAAACACAGCGGCCGCAGCCGCGGTGACCGGCGGAGAGAGACGCCTATGGACAAGGAGAGGAGGAGGAGGGAGGGGAGCACTCTGGCACTTCAGCACCCCCACCTCTGTGGTGCCCGGGTGCACTGCACCCCGTTCACCCTGTCCAGGATCGGCCCTGCATGGACACCCGAGAGGCCATTGGACCCCAACACCATTCTACTTGGTACTCGGCAGGATGGTGGCATATTGAAGTATCCAGATCTGAAGATATATATTCATCTTTACAAATGACAGCCAGAACTAATCCACAAGAGGGTAGCTTTGGACGGTGGTGTAGAGATTTAGAGACACTTAGTGATGAGGAATGGGAACAAGCTTTGAAGAATTTATTTGAGGTATCCTTATCCTCCTCACAGATCCTGACCCAGTTATTTATCATCCATAGAGTCCATTACACTCCTTTTAAAGCTACACTCCTGGGGTAAAGCAGCTACATCAAATTGTCCAAGATGCACTACTAATGCAGGTACACTTATACATATGCTGTGCAGATGTCCTAAACTGCATCGTTACTGGGAGGGTGTATTTGATACTTTGATTTCCTTAAGTTCTACACAGGTCTATTTTGATCCAAAAATAGCATTGCTAGGGATTATATCGGAAGATACTCTCCCAGCTGAAATGCATGTGATGTGGCTGAGAACTATGTATATAGCTCATAAACTTATATTACAAAAATGGATATCAAAATACCCGCCAACGTTAGATCATTGGATTAAAGTGGTTAATCTTAATTTAAGACGAGAGGAATTTGTGAAAATCTGGCATTGGTGGTTAGTCTCTAACTTATCTGAGCAGTCAGCTGAATATACTAATGATACTGAGGAAAATCAAAAATGATATAGAATTTGATTAAGGAGTAATAATGTGATGGAGGATTTTTAAGTAAGGATTCAAACTACACTGGAGAGCGCAGATATGGAAATTATATGAAATTTTTTTTGGGGAATTTTATTTGGGTGGGGGTATTTGGGCATAATGATTATGCGTGTTTTGGAGTTTTTGTTCTATAATGAAAAAAATAATAAAAAGTATTTGATTAAAAAAAAAGTATTCTGATCTGATTCGTATTGTGCGGGAAGAGGAGGCCATGTTGTAAAACAAGAAGTCAGGAGTAGATGTCAGGGGGGTCAGTGTAGATAGTGGTAACTCAGAGGCTTGGCTCCTCCAGACACTTTAGATCACTCGACTACTGGATAAAACCATACTGATATAAAAGACCTTGATAAAAAAATGTATTTATTTATATCTTGGTGCCTGTCATATCCCAACACGTTTCGTGTAGCAAACACTCTTCAGGGGCAATTTGCACCAAAATCTAAAAAATAATATGTATAAAGATCAATCAATAAAGTACAGTGTGCATAGTAGAAGGGTGTGTATGCATATAGGGGAAGATAAAGATTCACTCATCCCCAGTAGATACTTACATGCCAATGAAGTGTAAACCACATGAGGCCAGTAGCTGCAGGCCTCCAAATAGGTCAACTCCGGGAGCAGAGGGAACCAAGATAATCAATTACTTTTTTATCAAGGTCTTTTATATCAGTATGGTTTTATCCAGTAGTCTGGTGATTATGTGCATCTCAGTATGTTTTTTTAAATCATTCAATAAGGACCATTGCCCTGCATCATATGTGGGTAGTTATCGTATTCACAATGGATTTGTCCTTGTATATACATTATGTGACTGTTACCCATCAATTGGCATGTCATCATGTTATTATCTTGTTTTACCAATAAAATCATTTTTTTAAACAATGACTGATCCTTTGGCCCCACTTACCCACCTCAATCAAAGTCCCAAAACCCCTCATTGTGTATGCATGTAACAGGGATGGAGACCTCCGTGTCATCCAAAGTCCCAAACCTCTTTTTATTTTACAGCTTTTTTTTTTACACACTTTTCAAAACACATCCTACAGCATAAAAAACATCACTGTAGTAACTTGCATATTAATTGCCTATATGAATATAAACAGTCCAAGATTTGGCATAATGCTTAATGCTTAAAGCCTTTGCATTCCTGATTCAGAATATACATATAAAGTTAAAAAGAAGAAAAGGTTGCGCTATAAATTGAAAAATCAATATTTGAAAATACTGAAATATGAAATGAAAAAAAATTGTAGTGAATAACTGTGAAACATATATGACCAATGCTGGCTCAAAAAATATGTTAAAGGTAAAGTTCAAAACTGAATAAAAAAGTCCCCATAAGTGCTGTGCAGGATCGCTGGTCAAATTAACTTGGTATCCATACAAAAGTGACTTCATGTTAATAATCTTTCACCGTCCAGATTTTGTGCTTACCAGCTGTCAGAGAGATTGCACCTGTGGCTATAACCCAGCCGATGCCTTTTTCCTCCTTACTTCCTCCACGTTAGGCAGATCGTTCTGTCTGTGTCGGCTTCAAAAAGTGGTCAGCTATCCAGAGCCACCAGGAACTTTTGCCTCTCCAGGCAATGTGCATTCCAGAAACCAAAAAGGAAAAAAGGCAGACCATGGGTGGAATCCGAAAAAAAATTATTAAAATAACGCCAATGACGTATACATGTGAATACAAAAAATAAATGAAAAAGTTTACGGCCGGCTGCAGTAACACACGCCCGTGCTTGTCGGCGGGACGTATCGCGCGGTGACGTCAGCACGTCGCTCCTCCCCTACATATAAAGTTACAGTAGAAATTAGCTTTCTAAAAAATGCCACATCCAAATAACTAGAAAATCAACTGCCAAGTAACATAAATCATTATATTTCTATATCCCAATATACAGCAGTAGCATAATTGGAATATAGAAATATTATGGTTTATGTTTTACTTCTGTCCTGTACATCATAGGTGTGCTTGCCCCACTGCCTTGATTCTCTTGGATGGGTACACCTGGGTCCCATGTGTCCACCCCCCAGACTGGTTTTGTGGATTCTACTATTTGTCTCCATATCAGTGTAAGTGATGCAGTCTCCATATCTATTTATGCTAATAATGATGTAACTATACGATGATGTAACAATTGTATATGAAACTAATTTCATTTGAGTGCGCATGCGCGGGACCTCCGAGAAGACGCTCTAATCGGAGGCTCCGCACCGCTCCGGCCCAGATTATACCCCCGAGCGCTCAGATCGAGCAGAACCCGACCGGACCTCACCCATCCGCTTCCCTAGGGCGCCAGGCACCCCCCGATATGGCTGCAGGGTCGCACAAACACGAGGTGAGCCGTCAGCTCACCTATAATCCGGCGGCTCCGGCCTCATCCAAGATGGCGGCCGCGACACGAGGCAGCACAGAGGACCCGGACACCATTGCAGACCCACCAGCCCAGCATCTGCATCTCCAGCTCCACACGAGCGCACCGTCAACCCCTGTGAGTACCTGCAACCCCCAAGGGATCTCCCCAGCCTCCACAGCATCCCTGCTGAGCAGGAACTTTACTGATTATCCACACACCCCTTACCAGGGATCCCCCCTAGGCCTTGAAGGCCCCCATCACTATCCTCCCCTGCTGCAGACCCACTCCCCTGACATGCAGCTCATGCTGCAACATTTTTCAGAAATGCTGGCACAGAACGCATCCCAAATCACGGCCACCATTAAAGCTGACCTGCAGGGCCTAGGGGCCCGCATGGACGTTATAGAGCAGGCCGTAGACAAGAATGCAGCACGTACCAACCAGAACACTGCATGTATCCAAACCCTTCAAGACCAGCTAGAAACAGCCCTCTCTAAAATTGACGATTTGGAGAATAGGAGCAGAAGGTACAACTTCCGTGTCAGGGGAATTCCCGAATCGGTCACAGACGTTCCCAGCACGATCAAAAAGTTCATTAAAGATCTCATGCCTGACATCCAGGAACACAGATTGGAACTTGACAGGGCCCACAGAGCCCTCCAACCCCCCAGACAAGATGGTCTCCCTAGAGATATAGTGGTCAAACCGCATTACTATAGCGTCAAGGAAGACGTCATGAAGCACACACGCAATCTGGACAACCTAAACTTCCAAGGCAACAAGATCCAAGTCTTTGCGGACATCTCCCCCGCTACAGTCCAGAAACGCAGATCCCTCAAACCCCTCCTGGAGGTCCTCATCCAGAACTCCATCAAGTATCGCTGGTCCTTCCCATTCAGGCTCCAGTTCCACTTCAAGGACAAATCCTACGGTTTCTCCTCATTTCAGGATGGCGAGCGCCTGCTACTCCAACTCGGACTGATCTCCCAGGATTTGGCCCCCCACCAGGCTCCAATCAAGACAGCTTCTACGAAACGTCCACCACCAGGCAGCCCCCTGACCCCTCTGTGGAACAAGCAACAGACGAAGAGACACCGGGAATCCCATCCTCCGAGATGAAGACCCCATCCTCCACCTCTCACCATTGAGAGGTCTTGATTCCTTCAACTTGTTTTTTTTGAACATCTTTCCCCCTGAACCTTGTCCCCCCCCTTTACAACTGGTCACCCCATTACCCAAACCCTACCCCTCTTGCTTTTTCAGTGACCACCCCAGCTTGCCTCAAGGTTCAGGGGGAAACGGATCCACTAAGCCCTGACCAGTTTTGGCCAGGCCAGGATCCCCCTTGTTTAAATGGATCCCACCGGCCCTAACAGGGTCTAAATGGGACTCATTTCCTCACTCTACACTCCCACCTGGGATCATGTGGGTATTTTGTTTGCTTGTATTCCTTTTTGTCTCTGTGGACTGGGACAATTTCCGCTCACATCCTCCCCAATCAGCCAGTCACACACTGGCCCTAGTCTATTCCCCTCCGGGACTCCTCCCCTCCCTCTTCCCTGCAGGTACCCCTACCCCTATTATTTTTGAGCTATCATCCTTCTTGCTCATAGCAAGAAATATTCTAAGACACACTTTTTGCGCATGATGCGTCCGGTTTCAATTTTTTATTGTCCTTTTTGCTTTTTTTTTTTTTTTTTTTCCCTTTTTTAACTCCTGTTGTATCAGTTTATGATTACTCTCCTAGGCCGACCGGTTACAGTTTGCTCCTTAATGGGGGCCGTACCGGCCGGAGCGGTGTAGTATGCCACTCCACCTGTTGTGACGCGGGGGGTACCCACTCCCCCCGGTGACACCAGAAAACCAACCCTTTTAGGGTTGCACCTTCTCCAAATGCTCTCCTTGGTGAGCCTTTGGACCCGGACCTTTTTAACTGGTCCTTATTGCACTACAACTGTAATGTATTGGTTGATTGTTCTTTATTTTTTTTATGCACTTACTAACCATTTCAATGCTCTTCGTGCTCTCTCCTCCTCTACTTTTCCTCTCTCACTCCCCATCTTCTCTCTCCCTCCCTCCTCCCCCTCTACCCCTAGTGCTCAAGGTTCCTCGCGGAGTTATCCCACATCACCCCCTCCAGGATCGCTGCGGAAGCACATCCCCCAGACCGATAGACACGGAAACCACAGGCCTAAGGTAAGCTCCCCCCAAACAATCTCGCACCCACACCCTGATGCCCATGGCTGAACCTGAAACCCGCACAATGACACTAAAAATTGCCTCGCATAACGCTCAGGGACTAAACTCCCCCTCCAAACGCCGGAAGGCCTTTCAGAGTTACCATGCCAGATGCCTTGACGCCATCCTGCTTCAGGAAACCCATTTCCCAGCAAGTTACACTCCCTCATTCCTCCACCGTAACTACCCCACCTTCTATCTAGCTAATGCACAAACTAAACAGAGGGGAGTAGCTATCCTACTGTCCAAACGTATCCCTTTCGTTCATACACACACCGTCCGAGATGAGGAAGGCAGATTCCTCCTGGTCAAAGGACTCATTGAGGGGGAACTGTTCTCCCTCGTCTCCTACTACGCCCCCAATCGGGGTCAAGCGCGCTTCTTCGCCTCCATGCTCGCAACCCTCTCCTCTCACCTGGAAGGCAGGATCATAATGGGGGGTGACTCTAACACTACATTCGATCACGCCTTAGATAAGTCCTCTCAGGGCAGGCCCCGCCTCACTAAACCCCCCAAACAGAGCCTCAGAATAGCCCGACTCTTCCATGACTTAAGCCTGATAGACACTTGGAGGGAATTAAACCCCACTGCCAAAGACTTTACCCATTACTCGGCCCCCCACAAAACACACAGTAGAATAGACCATATCTTTATCCCCAACTCTGACATCCACACTGCGACACATGCCTCAATTCACGAAACCCCCTGGTCTGACCACTCCATCGTTACTCTCAAAATTCACAACGCACTATCACCCACCGGCCCCCCTCAATGGCGCCTCAGTAAATCCCTTCTTTCAAATCCTGTCCACTGCACTCTACTAGCTCAGGACATCAAGGAATTCTTTAACCTCAATGACACGGGGGACACGTCCCCAAGCTCTCTCTGGGGTGCACACAAGGCAGTAATGAGAGGGAAAATAATCCAATTGTCATCCAAACTCAAAAGAGAACATAAAATTACTATAGAGAATCTAGAAAACGACTTTGAACGTCTCAGTAAGGCCCATAAAGCCAAACCCACCCCAGCCAGCCTCTCCCAACTGGAGTCCTCCCGCGTGGCCCTGAATCTAGCCCTGACCACTAGTGCTAATAAACACTTACGCTGGCAAAGCGGTAAGTTTTACTTACAGGCAGATAAAATAGGCCCTCGTCTGGCGACGAAACTATCCCCTAAACTGAAAAACTTCACACTACCCAAGATAAAAACGAACTCGGGGTCCCTTTCCCAGAATCCCCAAAAAATTCTGGACACCTTCCACACATTCTACTCGAACCTCTACTCTGCCCCCTCCATAACAGACCCAGCCCCCCTGGAAACTTTCCTCGAAAACATAAAACTGCCAGAGATTTCTGAGTCACATAGGTCCATAATGGACGCTCCTTTTACCACGGAGGAAGTCCAGGATGTCATTAAAAATCTCAAAACAAACTCTGCCCCTGGCCCTGATGGCTTTTCCGCCCAATATTACAAAACCTTTTCCGAAATCCTCTCTCCTCGTCTGGTCCGCCTCTTCAACTCCCTTCGCGGAGGCTCCCCCCTTGAACCAGCGGCCAACCTTGCATTTATCACAGTCATCCCCAAACAAGGGAAAGACTCTAGTGAAGTAAACAACTATAGGCCAATATCTCTGATTAACAATGATCTTAAAATCATGACCAAAGTCTTAGCCAACAGAATGGCCTCCTTCATTGCGTCCTACATACACAAGGACCAGGTAGGCTTTATTCCCGGGAGACAGGGGCCGGACCAGATTAGGAGAGCAGTGGACCTGATATCACTTATGCACTCCGCCTGGGATGGCGGGCCCCAACAACTAGGCTACATACTCTCCATAGACCTGCAGAAGGCCTTCGACACTGTAACCTGGCCCTACCTATTCTCCATCCTACGCCGATGGGGGTTTGGACCGGACTTCTTACAAACTTTATCTTCCCTTTACTCCACCCCGAAAGCCCAGATCAAACTGCAAGGCCACCTCTCTAAACAGATCCCAATCTTGAAAGGCACTAGACAAGGATGCCCCCTTTCACCTCTACTCTTCGCCATAGCGATAGAGACCCTGGCATTAGCAATCAGACAAGACCCAGACATTAGCGGGGTTGTATGCGGCAATCAGACGCACAAATGTGCTCTCTTTGCAGACGACGTCCTCCTGTTTCTCACCTCCCCTCTCACGTCTACTCCTAAGGTCCTTAAACTGCTCCACGCTTTTGGAGCAGTTTCTGGTCTTGAAGTCAACATGTCAAAATCCCTGGCCCTCAACATAACTGTCCCCCAAGACATAGTAGACAGGCTTAAAACCAACTTCCCTTTTTCCTGGAGCTCCTCCTCCCTTCCCTACCTAGGGGTCTTCCTTACCTCCAAAATAGACCTTTTATATCATCACAATTACACCCCCATGCTGAAGAGACTTTCAGACGACTTAGCACAATGGTCCCTATATAATTTATCCTGGCTGGGTAGAGTCAACTCAGTCAAGATGACCCTCCTCCCCAGACTCCTGTACCTCTTCAGGTCTCTACCAATCCCCGTTAAGAGACGGGACTTGGACAGATTCCAATCCACTGTAACTAGATTCATCTGGGGAGGCAAGGGCCACCGTCTTTCAAACACAGTGCTTTATAGAGCAAGGAGGAAGGGGGGACTAGGTCTCCCGAATCTTTGGAAGTATTTTCAAGCAGCCCAACTCTGCCAGTTCTCCATAATTTACTCCAAGACCCCAAAACCTGACTGGGTCGAAATTGAACGACAGGCTACCCCCAACCACACGTTAGACTACTTGATCTGGAAGACACGTAGAGATCGCCCTGCGATCCTATCCCCCACCCTCTCGCACTCGATGTCCCTCTGCGACTCCCTCCATAAAAATGCCGCTCTAATATCTCCTTGGCATCCTCTCACCCATATCTTCAACAACCCCTCCTTCCCTCCAGGACTAAACATCAGGGCTTTTGCATGGTGGCTCGACAAAGGCTTGTACAGAATTGGTCAATACTTCAATGCTGATGGTCCCTTCTCCCTAAAATACTGCATAACCAAGCTGGACATGCCCCCTTCGGAAACATACCGGTACTATCAGCTGCGACACTTCCTACACACAGTCTGGAACAGTCCAGTTAAGCCGCTCTCCGTCACCCAATATGAGCATTGGTGCTCCTCAGCCATGGGCGTCAGGGGGGGTATCTCCCTGATCTACTCAGCACTTGCTGAACCACAGGGCAAGGCGAACTATATGTTGAAGTGGGAGCAGGACCTACAGTTTGAATGGGACCTGGACACTTGGCACACACACTTCTTTTCCTCATTCAAAGGTATCTTGAACACTACCCTTATGGAGGCAGATGTCAAAGTGATTTCTAGATGGTATCTAGTCCCTACCCGCCTCTCCAAATTCTACCCTCAGTCTTCCCCACTTTGCTTCAGGGGATGTGGCAGCCTGGGCTCTCTCCTTCACACAGTCTGGGAATGCCCTAAAATCAGGAGCTACTGGAACAAGGTCTTTTACCTCATACGCACAGTCACAGGACACAAAGTCCCGCAGGACCCTCTCATAGCTCTCCTCAACAAGACTATCCCGCACACCCCTAAATTGACCCGCTTGCTCATCCATTTTATCCTCTTAGGGGCCAAGATCACCATAGCTCAAGCATGGAAATCACCCTCAGTCTCACTCCGACGAGCTAAACAAAAGATCTCATGGATAATGGCCCAGGAAAAAATTGCCCACACTCTCCTAGACACAACAGAAAAATTCCATCTCACATGGGAACCGTGGGCCCAATACACGGGCACATCGTTGATTCTCCTATAAGAAATACTGTCAACCTCCTTGATTGAACTACACAGGCTCCGCAGCTTCCCTCCGCGAGGACCCCCTATCCAACCTCCCCCCCCCTCCCCCCCCACCCCCTGCTTCTTCTCTCTCCCCTTTTCCCTCCTTTTCTCTTGCTGTCTCTCCTCCTGCCCTTTCATCTTCTACTTGAAGGGTACTGGCGCGCTCAGGACCCCAGTTCTGGTAAACGAGTTTGATATGTTTTGTTACCCGTAGTGTCAGAGCTGTACTTACCGAGGCCGAGATGCCGAGAGCGGTTCACCCTTGCGACCCGGCGCAGGAAGCCCCTGGAGATGGAACAGGGAGCCAACGGCACCAGGAGGCACAGGCCACCTCCGATATGTAGGCAGGAACTGGCGGGGCACCTGGAGGTGATGGGGACCTGGCCCGGGTGGCCGGCAGATGGCAGAGCAGGGAGGCAAGGACCAAATGCCCGGCTGGGGTGCTGACACTGGGGAACCTGGTAGAGGTCCCGGTAGGCAAGCCAGAGGGTCAAGTACAGGAGATTATCAAAGGAAGTCCGTAGGGTAAGCCAGGGGGTCAAACACAGGAGATTTATCAAGGAAGTCCGTAAGGCAAGCCAGGGGGTCAAACACAGGAGATTATCAAAGGAAGTCCGTAAGGCAAGCCAGGGGGTCAAACACAGGAGATTATCAAAGGAAGTCCGTAAGGCAAGCCAGGGGGTCAAACACAGGAGATTATCAAAGGAGAAGTCAGGCAATCCGGGTTGGCAACAGTAGTTCAAGTCAGGGAGTTTCAAGAACACAGGACGCACAGGCACTTAGCTGGAGAGACAGACCAGCAAGGTGCCTGTGCGTCAGGGCGCTTTAAATAGGCGCCCGAGTGACGCTAATTGCGCGTCACCGCCGCCAGGTGGGCGCTAGTGCGCATGCGCCGGCGCCGGACCGCCGAGCCGCGAGTGCGCATGCGCCGGAGCACCGAGCCCCCGCGCATGCGCACTAGAGAGCGGGCCGTCCGTCCGGCGCCGCTCTCCTGATAGTGCCCCCCCCCGAGGGGTGGCCTCTGGACACCCAAGCTGGCCATCAGTTCTGGGTGAGCTTGGTGAAAGGCCCGAATTAAGCGCGGGGCGTGCAGATTCCTAGAAGGTTCCCACGAATTGTCCTCAGGGGGGTAACCCTTCCACCGAATTAAGTACTGTAGTTGTCTGCCTATTTTCCTGCAGTTCAAGATTTCCTCCACCTCAAATTCCCTTTCGCCCTCAACTAGGATAGGTGGTGGCGGTGGTACTTCCCTGCCAGGGAAAGGACTGGGAGTAACGGGTTTCAGTAGGGAGACGTGGAAGACCGGATGGATCCTATAGCTCTGGGGAAGCTCGAGTTCAAAGGCCACAGGGTTCACGACCCTTTTTATCTTGAATGGACCGATGAACTTCGGCCCCAATTTGTGGGAAGGAACAGGTAACTTCAAATTGGAAGAAGACAGCCAAACCTTCTCGCCGACCTTGAAAACCGGATTCGACTTTCTCCCCTTGTTGTAATATTTACTGTACCCCTCCTGGGCCTTTTGCATTAGTTCCTGAAGTTTTTTAAAGTTGTTTTGTAGAGAATTCACCCGGTCCTGGGCTGCCGGGACTGAAGTTTCCGGGGGTGATGCAGGGAGAAATGAGGGATGGAAGCCGAAGTTTGCCCAGAAAGGTGTCTGTTGGGTGGCGGAGTGGATGGAGTTATTGTACGCAAACTCGGCGTAAGGCAGCAAGGTTGACCAGTCGCTTTGAGAGTCAGAGCAGAAGCATCGGAGGTATTGTTCTAAGGTCTGGTTGGTCCTTTCTGTCTGCCCGTTGCTTTGGGGGTGATACGCGGAAGAGAGGCAAACTTTAATTTCCAAGGATTTGCACAATTCCTTCCAGAATTTTGACGTGAACTGCGTGCCTCTGTCTGAGGTGATGTTTTTAGGTACCCCGTGCAGCCTTACAATCTCCTTAAAAAACACATCGGCCGTGGTGGAAGCCGAAGGAGTACCCACCAAAGGTATGAAGTGGGCCATCTTAGAGAGCCGGTCGATGACAACAAAGATGGTAGTGAATTCCTTTGAAGGGGGTAACTCTACAATGAAATCCATGGAGATTTCTGCCCATGGACGTTCAGGGACAGGTAGTGGTCTTAATAGCCCCCAAGACTTGGCCTTTGGGCCCTTACTGCGCTGGCACGTAATACAGGAAGCTACATAGTCCTTGCAATCCCGTCTCCAACCTGGCCACCAGAACGAACGGGAGACGAGTTCAGTAGTCTTCGTGGACCCGAAGTGGCCTGCCAGTTTGTGGTCGTGGAAGGTTTTGAGAACCAATGCCCTTGTCTCTTGAGGGACAAAAATTTTCTCCTTGGACCAAAATAGGTCGTTGTGTTCAACCAGGGAGAGGTCGGTGGGCACCGGACGGCGCCTGGTAGCTGACTTGATGGCAGTTACGAGATCCACTTCTGTGATTAGGCAAAAGTTCTGGGGGGATAAAATGGTGCTAGGTTCCGTTTCCCGTGGGGTGTCCAAAAACATGCGGGAGAGCGCATCTGCCTTCCCATTCTTGGAACCCGGCCGGTATGCAATAAGGAAGTTAAACCTTGAGAAGAAGAGGGCCCACCTGGCCTGCCTGGGCCGAAGGCGTTTGGCTGTTCTCAAATATTCCAGGTTCCTATGGTCGGTCCAGACCATGACAGGGTGAGATGCCCCTTCCAAGAGGTACCGCCATTCTTCAAGGGCAAATTTAATAGCCAACAGCTCCCTGTCTCCCACATCATAGTTCCTCTCTGGAGGGCTCAATTTCCGAGAAGCAAAGGCGACTGGATGAAGGAGGGCCTTGGCGCCCTGCCGCTGAGAGAGGATAGCCCCGAGAGCTGTCTCAGAGGCATCTACCTCCAGCACGAAGGGTAGTCCAGGGTCCGGATGCCGTAGGATTGGGGCAGATGAGAACAGGGTCTTTAACTGGGTAAAGGCCGCCTGGGCCTCAGGGGACCAATGGAACTGTTTATGTTGGTGGGTTAACTGAGTGATTGGAGCTACTATGGAGGAGAAACCAACGATGAAGCGTCTGTAAAAGTTGGCAAACCCAATGAACCTCTGGACTCCCTTCTTGTCCTTGGGGGCCGGCCAGTCCTGAATGGCTTGAACCTTTTGTGGGTCCATTGCGACTCCGTGGGTGGAAATGATAAATCCCAAGAATTGTACGGTGGTCTTCTCAAACTCGCACTTTTCTGCTTTGAGGTAGAGCTTGTGTTGCCTTAGGATGGTGAGGACCAGTCTGACGTGTGTCTGGTGGAGCTCGGGAGTGGCGGAGAAGATGAGAATGTCATCAAGATAGACCACTAAGAAGTCATCTAGGTACCTACGGAATATATCATTGACTAGATGCTGAAACGTGGCTGGGGCATTGCAAAGTCCAAACGGCATAACTAGATACTCGTAGTGCCCGAATCTCGATCTGAAAGCGGTCTTCCACTCGTCACCCGCTCTGATCCTTATAAGGTTGTAAGCCCCACGGAGGTCAAGTTTGGAGAAGACCCGTGCTGACCGGAAGCGTTGGAACAACTCAGGAATGAGAGGAAGCGGGTACCGGTTTTTAATGGTGATCTTGTTAATCTCCCGGTAATCGACACAGGGCCTCAGTGAGCCATCCTTTTTTTCGACAAAGAAAATGCCCGCACCAGCCGGTGAAGAGGAGGGACGGATGAACCCCTTAGCCAAGTTTTCGTCGATGTAGGCCTTAAGAGTTTTTAACTCGGTTTCAGATAGGGGAAAGATACGGCCAAAGGGAACCGCGGCCCCGGGTAAGAGGTCTATGGGGCAATCGTAGGGCCGGTGAGGTGGTAGACAGTCGGCCTGCTGTTTGTCAAAGACGTCCTTGAACTCGAGGTAGACTGGTGGGACGTGTTCCAGGTGCTCGGGCACTGGTACTAGGGCTGAACACGTAGCAGGGCGAAGAGCAAGGCAATTCTGGGTGCAGTAGTGAGAGGGGAAGGAGACCTCCTTCGTCCGCCAGTTAATGAGGGGTTCATGCGTTTGTAGCCAGGGGAGCCCCAAGATAATGGGGAACATGGGAGAAGGAATAACATCCAGACAAATGAGCTCTTGATGACCCGAATCGGTGGTAACCGAGATGAGGCCAGATTCGTGAGTGATTAAGCCGGAACGGGGCAGGGAACCATCGGCTAGGTGAACCTGTAGGCATTGCTTCTTGGGGACAAGGGGAAGCTGAAGCCTGGTGGCAAGGGCAGAATCCAAGAAGCAGCTGCAGGCCCCAGAATCAATTATGGCCGGGAGGCGGACCGCCCTTTCCGTCAACTGTAGGGAGATAAAAAGGACAATGTAAGTTTGGGAGAACCCGGAGACTTGGAGGCTGAAATTAGGGATATGTGAGAACTTACTGGGCCTAATGGGGCAGGACCGGAGGAAGTGACCAGAGCTTCCGCAATAAAGGCACAAGTTGCCTTGTCGCCTACGTAAGCGCTCTTCTGGGGTCAGAGGAGCGCGGACAAGACCGAGCTGCATGGGCTCGACTCCGGAGGTGTTCCCAGGTGGAGCGCGAAAAGCGGGTTGGGCAGGACCAGGACCGGGTTTGGGTGGCATCCAACTGGGGCGAGAGGTCTGAAAGCGTTCAGCGCGCCGTTCCCGTAAGCGCCGGTCAATCTTGATGACGGCTTGTATAAGGTCCTCGAAGGTGTCCGGGACGTCAATCCGGGCAAGCTCGTCCTTAAGGGTGTCGGATAGCCCTTGGCGGAATTGGTACTTGAGGGCTGGCTCGTTCCAGCCGGTGTCGGCTGACCATTTTCGGAATTCCGCTGTATAGTCCTCAACCGGCCTCCGGCCTTGAGAAAGGTTATGTAGGGTGGTCTCAGCCGTGGCCCCCTTTTGAGGGTCATCGTAGAGCTGGCCCATGCTTTCAAAGAAGGTGTCCACAGCGTTCAGTATAGGGCTCCTTTGCTCCATTAGGCTATGGGCCCAGGCCTGGGGTTCTTCAGCCAGCAGAGAAATAATGAACCCCACTTTCACTACTTCGGAAGAGAAGGTTCTGGGTTGAAGGGCTAGGTACAGAGAGCAGGCGTTCTTGAATGCTCTGAATTTTTTGCGATCACCGGTGAACCGTTCCGGTATAGGGACCCTGGGTTCCGGAGTGGCCATGACTACTGTGGGGTTCGTAGGTGCTGCAGATGAGGGTAGCCCACTAGGTGCGGCAAGGTTACCCGCTGAGGAGAGAGACGGCCCTGTCAGTTGTTGCAGACGGCTGTCTATTTGGGTGTACCCCACCTGCAGCTTTTGGACAGCCTCAGTAAGTGCTGCCATCTGCTGGCACAGGATCTCAAGGGGAGAACACGCTCTGTCGGCCTCGGACATGGCTGGTCTGTACTGTCAGAGCTGTACTTACCGAGGCCGAGATGCCGAGAGCGGTTCACCCTTGCGACCCGGCGCAGGAAGCCCCTGGAGATGGAACAGGGAGCCAACGGCACCAGGAGGCACAGGCCACCTCCGATATGTAGGCAGGAACTGGCGGGGCACCTGGAGGTGATGGGGACCTGGCCCGGGTGGCCGGCAGATGGCAGAGCAGGGAGGCAAGGACCAAATGCCCGGCTGGGGTGCTGACACTGGGGAACCTGGTAGAGGTCCCGGTAGGCAAGCCAGAGGGTCAAGTACAGGAGATTATCAAAGGAAGTCCGTAGGGTAAGCCAGGGGGTCAAACACAGGAGATTTATCAAGGAAGTCCGTAAGGCAAGCCAGGGGTCAAACACAGGAGATTATCAAAGGAAGTCCGTAAGGCAAGCCAGGGGGTCAAACACAGGAGATTATCAAAGGAAGTCCGTAAGGCAAGCCAGGGGGTCAAACACAGGAGATTATCAAAGGAGAAGTCAGGCAATCCGGGTTGGCAACAGTAGTTCAAGTCAGGGAGTTTCAAGAACACAGGACGCACAGGCACTTAGCTGGAGAGACAGACCAGCAAGGTGCCTGTGCGTCAGGGCGCTTTAAATAGGCGCCCGAGTGACGCTAATTGCGCGTCACCGCCGCCAGGTGGGCGCTAGTGCGCATGCGCCGGCGCCGGACCGCCGAGCCGCGAGTGCGCATGCGCCGGAGCGCCGAGCCCCCGCGCATGCGCACTAGAGAGCGGGCCGTCCGTCCGGCGCCGCTCTCCTGATACGTAGGTACACAAGAGCAGCCCGCTAGACTAGAAACCGAAGCCCTAGCCTCCTCAGGCCTTCTCTCTCCCCTCTAGAAGGAAAAAGCAAAGAGAGGGGCGCCTCTGGGTGCAGTAGTTTTAAACAGTGCAATTTATTATGAGCATGTGTTTTAACAACTCACATTTTGGCAGTTATTTCAGGCATGTAGTAAAAAGGTGTCCAGCAGGTATCATCAGATCAGTCTCCTCTGTGCATGGGTGTCATCCTCCTCGATTAGGTGTCTCCATAGACCGCTATGATAGAAAAGCCGGCAGCGGTGGGG
Organism: Lithobates sylvaticus; assembly: GCA_028564925.1. NCBI lineage: Eukaryota > Metazoa > Chordata > Amphibia > Anura > Ranidae > Lithobates > Lithobates sylvaticus. Next base: position 207,583,939 of record CM053026.1, read on the forward strand.
GAGTTTCCTCAGAGCAAGGCTTGGTCCGCAGAGGGTTCAGGGCACATCCGGATGACGTCACTGGCAAGCGACGCACGTTTCGTGAGCGTACGGGCTGTGTTAGTGTGACAGCCGCGCTCCTTCATCAAGCTTAGTGATAGGCAGTGGACAAGTGGAATATATGCTATTGGTGAGGGGGAGTGGCCAGGACAGGGGAGTGTCATTGATGGTCAGCAAAAAACACACACAGAGGTGGCAATGTTACACATGTTTGGTAGCAGAAAATGTATATACAGTCTCTCTCCCCTCCCCTCACTGAGTGAGGGACCAAATTTTAGCCCACGGTAGCTCCCTTACCCCAGCTAGGGGTTAGTATTCTGCTACGGTGAGCAGGGTTTTCTTGCCCCCTCACGCCAGCTTCACCTGAAGCTCTGGCCCCTGCCCCACCCACACACAGCAAGATCCCCCCAGGGGGTGTGTGGGAGGACGGCGGCCAGACGCTGATTAAGTCTAGTACAAAAAGCTTCCTTGGAGGTAATTGTACCCCACCCGATGGCAACAGCTCCTAGGCCATTAGAACAAGAATCATTCTCCCAACCACTTCTCAAGCGGCCTGTCTGTTGTGCGCATACCGTCTGGTTATCTTGCCGAGTGAGTAGGCCTGTAGGATATCATCTGTACTGACCCTCTAGGGGGCACTATGTTCTCAAGTTCTGTTTTACGTTTTTATACCTTTGTAATGTTACTATTTACAATAAAACTTTAAAATGCAAAAAAAAAAAAAAGAAACTAATTTAATTTTTGTTTGATGATAACATTGTTCGCCCCCTCATAAACACATGGTCCTGAAGAAACTAATCAGTGAAACGTGTTGACCTTCGCAAGCTGGACTAGATAATCTGGACTGTACAGAGTGCTGTTTTATTATCTGCGTCGATGGTCATTGCTGTCCCGCAATTATTTGAAGGGACTCTGTCTGTATAGAGTGAGTATATTCCTCTAATTGATTGTTTAAGAATCTTTTATACAATAGGGTTTTAATGATGTTCACAATAAAGTATTGTTTTTTTATATAGAAATTGTACGTCTCACGCTGTGCCTTTTAAGGTCCATCAGTTTCCATACAAGTTTCTCGGCGGTTCCTTTTCTACATATAAAATCAAATTTTTCTTCTTCAATGATGTGTGTTGAAAATTTTCAATGCAGAGACGAAACTAAGAAGGTACATCCGGAATCAATCATCCATAAAATCAGTTAAACCATATCTATCACTGATGAGGGCTAACAAGTCTTTAACAGCTGTAGGCAAGTCAGTAATATTGGCTTTGTAAAATTTTGGCTACATCTGTGCTATACACCAAAAGTTTTGAATGCACGGATTACCACAAGGGCAAAAATGAATTGTTTGCATGACTCTGAACACTTACCTATAACCAGGGACTAGGATTCTTGTCTTTGTTTTTTTTTTGTTTTTTTTGCTGGAACTGGTAAATACCTTCTGTTAAAGGAAGGGAATGCTGTATTTCTGGATTATTGCGGTAGATAATTTCAGCACCATGGACAGCACAGAAGATCAATTTATATTATGTGCCCATGTCTTTCTATGAAAATCTATGGGGAAAAGCTATTTTATCTATCTATCTATCTATCTATCTATCTATCTATCTATCTATCTATCTATCTATCTATCTATCTATCTATCTATCTATCTATCTATCTATCTATCTATCTATCTATCTAACTATCTATCCATCTATCCATCTATCTATCTATCTATCTATCTATCTATCTATCTATCTATCTATCTATCTATCTATCTATCTATCTATCTATCTATCTATTTATCTATCTATCTATCTATCTATCTATCTATCTATCTATCTATCTATCTATCTATCTATCTATCTATCTCTATCTATCTATCTATCTATCTATCTATCTATCTATCTATCTATCTATCTATCTATCTATCTATCTATCTATCTATCTCTATGTCTGTTTCAGAATGTGTGCCTATTTGTCTCTCGGTATTCATACATTTCCCAGGAGAAAGCATGATATCAATGACTATTACTCACATCTAAAGTGATAAAATAAACCATTTGAATAATAAATAAGGCACTGCAGTGCTTGGATTTTATTGCAACAATATGTATTACTGTGTAGCAATGCTGCACATTAAAAGCCATTAATCAGCCACCGTGAATAAGAACAGTGTTCTAGGGGCAAACAGGCTCTTCCCTGCTGATAATTCTCATTCTTGGCAATAAGTTTTGACAGAAAAACAAACCTGCCTTTTCTCTTCTTATTAAAAATGGTCCGTACAAGTCATCTTGTGTATAACCTAAGCATCAAATAATACATTAAATTACAGGATTACATCATCATATAATAAAAAAAAACTTTATGAGAAACTATAGTGTAAATATTGTTGGTTTTAAAAGCTTTAAAAGGGGGGGAGGGGCAGAGATGATCTAGCTTAAATAATAAGTGCGCTTTCGGACAAAGAGGCACTAATAGAAGAGCCAGATTCTAAAAATATGATGCAGGTTCTCCCCATTGGAGAGATTTCTCTTTACTTCCTGTGCCATCAGTAGTACAGGCCAAATTCTTTAAGGTGGAGATATTGACAGCAATATGATTCTACTACTTCTGCACTCTTTTCAAATCTAAAAAAAATATTTTGATTGCAGATACCCTCTAATATAAAACAAATGTACATGATATAGTTATGAATCCACAGTTTTTGTGGTTTCTTTAGCTACACAGGTGCATGTCATGAAGGCAAATTCCATTTGCCTCTGTAGCATAGACTGGAACTGAAAAGTCCACACAACACAATGGACACCGGCATGGACTGGTCTGATGTTATATCTTCCAGAAAAGAGCTCTGAATTTGAACTAGAGCTTTGCATGACAGATTACATTCTCTAGTCATATTATTAAAAGCTAGTGATACAAAACTTTTAGAAACCAGCTGTTTTACTCAATTGGCCATCAACAACAATAAGAAACAAGGGAAAAAGAAAAATAACTATTATTATCTATAAGTGTATTGTAGTCAGATTTGAACATTAAAGAGGGAGTCCGGCGAAAACATTTTTTTACAGTAAAAGTCAGCAGCTACAAATACTGCAGCTGCTGGCTTTTAAAATATGGACACTTACCCCTCCAGCGCGCCCGCGATGTCGGCACCCGGAAGCCGATCTGTCGATCGTCTCTCGGGTGCTGCCGCCACCATCTTCACATCTTGCGGCTTCACTTCCCGATTCCCTACTACGCATGCGCGAGTCGCGCTGCGCAATAAGGACACTCCCTGCTGTCTCTGGGATCCGTGTGTTTCCCAGCAGACAGCGGGGGGATGACAGGAAGTGGCGTAAATACCCACAGATTCTGCGGCTATCTACCCCCGGAAGTGGGTGCAGATACCTGTATTATACAGGTATCTGTACCCCCCTCCCCCCTGAAAGGTGCCAATTGTGGCACCGGAGGGGGGGGGGTTCCGATGAGCGGAAGTTCCACTTTAGGGTGGAGCTCTGCTTTAAGGCTTGAAATACATACAGTACATGAAACATAGCCTAAATGACAACCTCCATTTGTACATCCTTCTTCCATTCAACAATACCTATGGCAAGGGCTGCAGGGGTTGCAAGTGTGACCCGACCCCATGGTCCAGGGGGCCCGCGAGAACCCCTGTACACCTGGATGGGAGGAGCGACATATAGAGGAACCGATCCCTTAAATTTTCCTCCTGCAGCCTTTCAGCAGCACAGCTGAATGTAAAGATATCTTGAGTAGTTGTGGCAATACAATCACATCTATAGTAAGAAAGGTAAAAAAAAATTACTTGTGAATTTTTTGATTTTGAATTGCACCCCAATGCATTTTTACTTTAGTAGGCAATGCATATGCTCCACATCACTCCACAAAATACATGGTGTCTCAACACATACTGTAAATGACCCCTTAGAGCCTAAATCATGTTGGTGAATGATCCAGAG
>CM053026.1:207588352-207607843 GCA_028564925.1 Lithobates sylvaticus
ATCAAGGTTGGTTGAGTAGTCCTATAGCAGAGTGTGCAGGAGAAGGGAAGCTGTGTTGTCCACCCAATTAGACAAAATGTGTTAGCATTGTTCACTCTACTTTGGAAATAAAAAACTTTTTTAGGGCAGGATCTATTATATCCTTGAGAAAGAGACGATTTAATAAATCTCGAAATGTGTTGGATGCCTGATGCCAACTTTGTGAAATACCAAAGCTTCTCAACTTATGTGGTTTTTGGGGAGTACCGCTTAAATATGTATATGTTCATGAATCAGCGAGAACACAGACATTCTCCTTCAGGCCGATTGGAACCCAGAAGTGTGTCCTAAAAAACGAATGGCCAGGGAGTCATAAGACTCCCTGGCCAATAGGGGCTTCCTGATTGGCCGAGAAGAGAATGTGGCAGAATAGCGAATATTCATTCGCTAGTGTCATACAACTGGGTGGGATCAGGGCGCACTCTCTGCACCCTGAGCCCACCCTATTTTGAAGCCTATTAGAGCCTCTGGCTCTAATCAGGTGCTTCAAAAGACACATCCCCCGCCTATCCCCGCAATTGTAATTCCTGCGCCGGGCGACCTGAAAGGGGCCAGGTGCATGGATAGGAAGGGCGGCGGCAGAGTTGGGGGGGCGGCGCCTGTACACCCATAATGCACAGGCCGACACTGCAGAGCAGGTAAGTATAACATGTTTGTTATTTTTAATTTTAAAAAAAGGAGACTATTTAATCACTTTAAGGTTTTTGAAATGTTGGTCATTGCTTGTCTGTCTCTGTCCGGTGGGCAGGGAGGTGATCTAGGAAGTTGTAAAATGCACTTAGGAAGTAATAGAGCGATCATCCTGTCCAGTGCGGCAGAGCTATGCAAATGAGAAGACTGGCTGAGCAAAGTGACAAAATATTTTGGTAGGTAAAACAGTATTTATTTATTATTTTATATATATATATATATATATATATATATATATATATATATATATATATATATATAGTATTATAGCATTTATTTCAACTGTATATTTTACTGTGTGGCTGAGGTTCAACTTTAAAAAGCATTACTATGTGTTATCTACTTTATTATAGAAAATATATATTTCTGTGGATTAACCTGCCTTTTAAACTTGACAGAAGCAGATAAATTAGAAATGTGTGACCTTCATTCAGTTTCTTTTTTTTTCTAGACAAAAGCATTTAATTACATTCAGTTTTTATTTTATAAAGTAATAAGTGCACACATGAGGAGTATTAACACTGTGCTGACTAATCTACTGAGTATAGGAAAGCTGACGTTACTTTTGCCTGTGGAAACTAGAGTTTGGCAAGACCTGCAGAGGATGCACTGTACTGTCATTCTCATCTATCATAATAAGTATGGCATCTATTACACTTCCAAAGTAGTAATGAAACATCTGCTTGGAGTACAAACCATATTCTTACATATATTCATCAGCCAAGCATAAGTCCCTGGATAAAGCTGACTATAATCATAGCATACTAATGCAACTATTCCAAAATGAAGAGGCTTTTATTCTAAGGGGAAACACAAGTGCTCAGTGCTCATCAGCCTTTCCTTGCCAGTTAAATTAAGGCTAATTTTCTAGTAACGTAAAAAAAAAATGACACTAACTTTAAAGTTCAAAACATATACTTCCCTACTTAAAGTGAAACTGTAGACAGATTTTTCTTTCAAACTTTTGATTGAATAATAAGCAGGGTGTTTGTGGGTTTGGTCCCTGTAGGAGAGATTCCCACTTAAGGGGGGATTTAATAAAGCTGCTTCACCACTTTTCTGGCGATAATCCCTCTTGTTAATGTATTGCACCAAATTCATGAAGCATTTGCAACACTTTAAGATTCTGACAGCGACTCGTGCACCAAATTCAGGTAGTTCTAAAATGCACAACTTTTACATTGCGTCGCACTGAATACGCCAAATGTAAAAGAGCAGCCAATTAAAACCAACTTTCTTTTGGCGTACAGAGAGAAAAACTCAGACAGATTTTGCAAAAGTGTATCATATGCATTCTAAAGGTGGCACAGCATGAGCCAAATTCAAGTACAGTACAAGCTCTAGACAGGTATTTAAATGTGGCGTATGCTGCACCACTTTTAAGCCCCATACACACGGTCGGACAATCCGCGGACCAGGTCGGTCGGATCCTGTCCGACGTACTTTGTCCGATGTTGGTGTTGCGTACACACGGTCGGACTACGTTGTCGGAATATCCAGTCTGCAAGAACGTTGTGACGTAAGTCGTCGTCCACGAGATTAGAAAAGGGAAGTTCAGCACCACGTCAGGCACCCGTTGGGCTCCTTCTGCTGATCCCGTGTTTATCGAGATTTAGTCGAAGTTTGGTGACTTAAGATTCGCGCTTCTCAGTTTTCTGACTCAGATCGTTACTGCTCTTCAGTTTGTGCTTGTCGTGCGTATCTGTTTATTAGTGCGTGTAGTCAGTTCGCATTTGTTGGTCATTGCGGCCTATATCTTGATATAGGACGCTTTGATTTGCACTGCTTATTGTCTGCTCGTTTCTGGTATTCATTTCGTTCTTTCAGGCCTTGCTGTTTATCGGTGCTTTCTGTTTGTCCGTTCTGACCAGGCGACCTTTTGTGACCTTGTGAGCGATGTTTCCCGTGCGTACTCGTCGCCGAGTTCGTGCTGTACGCAGAATTGGTGTCGGGCTTTTAGCTTTGAGCCAAGACCCGTCCATGAACAGAGTGACGAGGAGTATGTGGACCAAGAATTGGTTGCTTCAGCGTGACCAATTCTCGCACATGCCTTTGCTTCGTGAGATCCGGGAGAATAATCCTGATGATTTCAGGAACTTTCTCAGGATGACGGACCCCGATTTTCACCGTCTTTTGGCTTTGCTGACCCCCTTTATCAGCCGGCAGGATACCTGCATGAGACAAGCCATTACTCCGGAGCAGAGGCTTGTTGCCACGTTGAGGTACTTGGCGACAGGGAGAAGTCTTCAGGATTTGAAGTTCTCTTCAGGTATCTCTCCCCAGGCCCTGGGAATCATTATTCAGAGACCTGTTCTGCCATCATTGAGGTCCTGCAGGAGGACTATATTAAGGTAACATTTATACTTTACTATTCCCTTCTATGTATGCTCTGTTTGCTAATGTCTTCTATTTTTGACCTCCTTCCCTAAATACCATGATTGCAATATGCTCTAATATGCTGTGCCCCTTTTCTCCTTCATGCATTTTTCCCTTCACTTACCTCCCCAGCATGCTCTTCTGCCCCAATAGACACCTATGGCCTAGTCACTTAAGCAATGTCTTTTGTCTGCTGCATAGGATTGTTTGCCCCCAAACACCCCCTAAAATATGCACAAATGTTTGCTGTGTGGTTTACTTCATGTAGAGCCCCTTTTATTTTTTGGTTTTTTGGTGGGGGGGGGGGGCAAACTCATTAGTAACCCCCTCCCCCAACTGCTCTGTCAGATGGTACCAATCCTTTATCTGCTGGCTTTCCCAAGGTCCATACACACTATATACCTACCTCTTTATAGTGGGCATCTTTAGGGATGAATTCAGCAAAGCATGTAGTGCAAGGGGCTGCCTCCATACTTTCCATTTCCTATTTTTTTGGTGTTCTTTCCCTCCTATTAGCTTGCTTGGTAATTTCATAATGTCCCAATGTGCTTGCCTTTTTTTTGGGGGGGGGGGGGGGGGTGAAATGTTATTTTATCTTTCCTGTGGGCTGCCAATAGTGTTAAGTACAGAGGGTCTGGCCAAACTAGCACACATTATTGAGCCATTTGCCAATCAATGAAGTGCAGAGGGTTACCTGTCCACTACCCCCCCCCCCCCCCAAAACCCTAGTTATTGCCAATGGCCCATCAGAAGTGGTGGGATTGATGGGGGGTGAGTAATCTGTGAAGGGGAGCCTCTACTTTTCTGTGCAAATACTTTCCAGCCTCCAATTTTAAACAATGCTCTTGTTCCAAGATGTTGATTGTCTAATCTGCTTGCAATGTTTAGGTGCAAAGTGACTAATTTTTTTTTCTTGTTTCACTCCACGGTTCCCTTCCACGCCACAGGAATGGCAGACTGTGGCCTCCCACTTTGCCAGCCGTTGGGACTTTCCTAACTGCGGAGGGGCAATTGATGGGAAACACGTCCGCATCGTCCCACCGCCCAACTCGGGGTCCTACTATTATAATTATAAAGGGTTTAATAGTGTAGTGATGTTGGCGGTGGTGTCGGCAACATACGAGTTTATGTATGTGGACGTGGGGATGAACGGCCGGATCTCGGATGGTGGTGCCATTACGCACACGGAGTTCTACTGGCGTCTCCAAAGGGGCAGTCTGTGCTTGCCACCTCCAGAGGAGAATGCAGAAGGACTCCCCTTCATCTTTGTCGCAGATGAAGCGTTTGCGTTGACTCCCCATGTGATGAGGCCGTTCCCGATGAGGACCCTCACCCCAGACCAGAGGGTCTTCAACTACAGGCTGTCCAGAGCCAGAAGAGTGGTGGAGAACACTTTTGGCATCCTGGCCAGCCGCTTCCGCCTGTTCTTGACGGCATTTAACTTGGCGGAATACAAACTGAACCACATAGTTCTTGCCTGTTGCATATTGCACAACTTCCTCAAAAGACATAACAGGAACTATGTGGTGCCCGTTGGCCCAGATGTGGAGGGCCCTCCAAATGCGGACCTCACAGCCCTTCAAGTGGCACGTCCAGGCTTGCCCCCTCTAAATGCCCGCGCGGTACGCGAGCAATATATGGAGTACTTTGTGGGTAGGGGGGCCATTGCTCTGCCTGACGATGTGTGAGAGGCATTTTTTAATAAATCTGATATTTCAACCAACCTATGATTTCTTGTCATTTCAGTATTCTTTTTAGCTTATTTTACCGTGAATTTTTTTCCCTTTGCCTTCGACAGTGGGAATGCACTTTCTGGGCAAAAGGAGGTAACAGTCTCTTCTTCCCAAAAAGATTAGTCTCATGTTGTGTGTTTGCTACCTAATCTTTGGTCTAGATAAGGTTTGTACTGCATAACTGACACCCAAAATAATCCTTTTCATCACCAGGTCAGACATGTGTGTATTCTCAAAAATGCTGTGCACCGTGTTTTCGTACAAAGCACTGTGGGTGTCATTTACATAAGTCAAATCCACTATGCTCTACAAGTGCAGTGAAAAAGTGCCCTGGAAAAGAAACTTGCAGTGCAAAGTGGACTTGCCTTTAGTAAATAACACCAATTGCCCCCCATATCCTTTACATTTGACATACATAATGCATTGTGTTTTTGAAATAAGGAAGCCACACATTTAGAAAAATAAAAAATTTTACTTGGAAAACATTCACAAGTGCGTTTACAATCTTCACGCCCAAACTGACAACATCTTGGTTATTTACAACATTGTTTACTAACATTGCGCAATTGGTAAAACCAGGCATGGAGCAAAACAGAACCTATGAACTTGGAAAGTTCAACTTTGTAAAGTGAAGACAAGATCAGACATGACTATATGTTCAAAGTGTGTTTGATCTTGCCTTCATCACATGGGGGGGTCACCCCTGGAAAGTGGAAATTTAGAACATGCACACAATTTGGGTCTGAAAATGGTCATTAGATGGTAAAACACATGCCTAGAAGCTTCAAAAGTGCCATTTTCCATCATGGGGATGAATGGACGTTTTTTGGGGGTGCAACCCCTTCACCACAACCACTTTCGTAGTTCGTAAAGTGGTTGCACCCCCAAAAAAACGTTGGCATTCATCCACCATGATGGGAGCTAGCACATGTGGACACAATGTGTGCATGTTCCAAATTTCACACAGTTCTTAAGTTGCAAATGTGTTCAGAAGCTGCCACAAATGTGTGTTAATTACTTGGTGCGTTTTCATATTTTTCCTAAAACATCAATGATGTTCTTCAATTTTTGTTGAACATCATTGATGTTTTGCTTTATGTAATCTAGATCTCTATTGCAGACCATTATCTCCCCGATGAGTACGTGGGCACTCTCTGTGGTAAAGTGCGATTTTTCTTCCACAACATCCACGTCACCTAAAAACCACAAACAAACAAAAATGGGGTGTTGGAAATGAGGCAGCCATACATTGCTTAGCTTACCAGTAGCTGTGTTCTCCCACACTCACCTGTTGTGGTGTCAATTTCTCCAAGTTCTATGATCTCTCCTTCCTCCTCCTCCTCTGCTTCTGCTCTTTCACCTTTTTTGGGAGGTGTTGGTTTTGGGGTTTCCTCAGACGGCCCAAGTTTTCGCTCCCCTATGAGAATGTACAAAAGGAAGATTTAGCATCACAATCTATTGAGGGCAGAAATAGGAAATGACAAACATTGCTTGAAAGTGACGGACACTATTTTTGTTTGGCCAGTTACAAATGCCAACTACATGAATGTAGTCACTTTGTAAAGGTGCTAAACTGACTAGCTTTTTGGTAGAAGTTTGTGTGATGGAGACCCCCCTCTAGTATCCGCTGGAGCACATGTGTGGAAAAGCATAATAAAAAGGGGGTTTGGGTGTCCCAGCACTAGTGCTCTAGAGTCCAGATGGGTAAACAGCTACTGGGTGACCTCTCCTTTACATTGAATAAATTGGCTTTACATTCTTGATGACATTTCTAGTGAGAACAAACTTCCTTTCCCCAAAAAAAAACACCAAACATCGTATTATAAGTGGCCGAACGATCGAGGTTGCGTACGATCGAATGGACACACACACACACGACCATGACAGTGGCAGAAAGATCGAGGCTGAGTACGATCAAATGCACAGACGAACCTGAAAGTGGCCATTTTGGAATGTACAACTTTGTAAAAATCAAACCACATGGAGCAGTATGCAAGCAAGAACTAAAACACAAAACCCAACTACTTACTTTTTTGAAGAATTCGCTTGATCTTTCTGTACTGATCGGCCTCCCTCAGTTTCAGGTCTGACCAGCGTTTCCTCAGTTGCTCCTTGGATCGTTGTACCCCAAACTGATTGTACAGCCTTCTCACAACTTTAGACATGATCTTGGCCTTGCGGACATTGGGGTTGAGGTAAGGCCCATACTTCCCATCATAGTCGCTCCTCTTTAATATGTCCACCATCTCCAACATTTCTCCAAATGACATATTGGAGGCCTTGAATTTCAGGCTCCGGGATCGGGACGTTTCTGCCTCCGGACTTTCCTCGTCCTCCTCCTCGTTGGTGGGATATTTGGGGCGCACCTGCTGTGTCCACGCCATGTGCTCTCCCCACTGCGCCGTAAAGAGAAGGGGTGGGGAATAGACGAGAAAGATCGTCAGGGGCGGGCGGAGTTTGACGCATGCGCACTGTATATAAAACGTCACACGCCTGTGTCGTAGCCACGATCTGGGAGACGAGGGGAGAGAAAACTCACGCACGAGACGATCGCTACAAACGAAGGTACAATTTGACGTTGGTACATAACTAGCCTAGACTGATTCGAACTTGAGGCTTCTTTATGGAGAAGATTAGGAGAGTTTAGCCTGACATAATTTAGAGGGTTTTGTGTGGTGTTGTGTCTTGCAGAGATTATGAAGGGATTCAACGACATGAGTTTTCTCCCCCTCTTCATTGCCAAATACAGGGAATTTCCCATTTTATGGCAGGGTAAACACCCCCATTATAGCAACAAACCAAAGAGGTACGCAGCCCTGGAGGAACTTGTGGAATTTGTCAAGCCAAGGTTCCCCGCGGCAACTGTTGATGATATAAGGAAGAAAATTGGCAGCCTGAGGAGTGCGTATATCAGGGAGCGCAAGAAGGTCCGGAAGTCGGAAGAAACTGCAACTGCAGCAGATGAGGTCTATGTCCCCAAGCTCTGGTACTATCAGAGTCTACATTTTCTCAAAGACCAGGCTGATGTCACGGAGTCACTCTCGACTCCTCCTTCCACGCTTCCTTGCGCGCAGGCCACCCCTGATGAGGCTTCCGAGGAGCAACCTGGGCCTTCCAGTCTGGAAGATGTGGAGGAGCCCAGCTTGTTCCAGGTATAGTAGTTTTGTTACCATTTATGTGAATAATGAATGATGTTCACTTAATTCAGGATCCCCAATTGCTTAGTTCCTAACGTGTTTGACATATCAACTGACAGTAGTGTTGTAGACATTTGGGGCCAGAATCTAAACTGCAGGGCTGAGAATTGTATGGTTTTCTATTTGTAAACATTTTGCAACAGTCACTAGATGAGAATTGTGTGTGTTTGATGAACAAATAACTGAAACTATGTCCCTTTTTCATACACAGGAAGACCTCAGCCAGGAGGTGGCTGTGGAAGGTGGCAGTCAGGAGGAGGCAGGGGTTAGTGGCAGCCACGAGGTGGGTAGTGGCAGCCAAGAGGGGGCTATGCCTCAGAGCCTGACTGACACCCAAACCCCTCCCCTCCGCCTTCCGTACAAAAGGGCGAGAAGGGGGGGTTTTGCGGCAGAGTCAGCGCTCCGCATGATCAGAGAGGCTTCAGACTCCCTCCATGCCACACCCGCCGACGAGGAGACCTTTGGCTCGGTGGTTGTCACGAAGATGATGGGTATGGAGGTGAGGCAACGCAACATGTGTGAGGGGCTCATCCTCCATGTCCTAAATAAGGGTAGGGCTGGGGAGATGACCCCAGTCACACATGTTTGCCATACTTACCATGCTCCGCCTCCTCCTCCTCCTCCTCCTTCTGCCACCCCACCAGCACGACAGCCACAGCGTGCAAGGAAGCGTGGAAGGAAGACCTGAGAGTGACGACCTGGAATCAGTCTGGTCTGAGAGAAGATGGAGCCTCTTGTAGTACCAGAGCCTGGGGACCTAGATGGCATCTGCTGCAGTTCCGGATGCTTTGGACTTCAGGACCAGATTGCACTCCCCTTAATATACGTACTCCTCAGGCCCCCAATTTTCTACGCTTGAAAAATGATGGTTGCCGTGGGGGGCCAAGGCTTTGCAAATTCCCCAAGTTTCACCATGGCTGCGTTCCTCTTTGGTTTGTTGCTGAGACCTAAATAAAGGTTTTTTTGATTTGAAATAATCATTGACTATTGTGTTTTACTTTTCTACAATGACAGTTTTTCTTTGAGTAGGCAGGTACATTTCACTAATCCTAAAGTAGAATTAACAAGGGGCACCAACAACCAACAAACTCCTAGTAAATTTAAGCAAGAAATACAAATGTTAATAATGTGGTTTTGCTAAGTTGAGACACACAACCCCCCCTCCAAAAAAAAAAAAAAAAAATTCTCCTTCAAATATGTATTCCCAAAAAAAAAAAAAAAAAAAAAGACAAATCATGCTAAAAATATAACAAAGATTCTTTTACGATCTGAGTAAAAATAAACATGTAGTGTATAAATGCTGAAAAGTAATAAAGAACTAAGTTTGTGAGAAGTGCGGGTGAATAGGAGCAGCTAAAACATGTCATTCTTGTTGCATTGTAAAGAAAAAGAGAATGCGCTGCATTAAAGACATTTTAACATTGCAGCGTGACGAATGTGCTGTGTCGATTAGGAAAGGTAGTTTTACCTGACCGAGCGCTTCCATCACAGAATTTCTTCTGAGCATGCGTAGCACTTTGTCCGTCGGTCAACCGTACACACGATCGGATTTGGTGTGATCGGACCGTGTTGACGGCAAATTTTTCCAGCAGGAGATAAGACTTTGTCCGTCGGACAAACCGACGTACACTGTTCGATGGTGCATACACACGGTCTGATTTTTCAACAACATTGTCCGATCGGACAGAATCCATGAAAAAGTCTGACCGTGTGTATGGGGCTTTAGAGTGCATGAGAGACACTTTCGCAAAATCTGTCTGCACCAGTTTTTATGAATTCCAGGGACAGTTTGTGTCCCGGTGACAGGCAGGGTTAATTTAAAATGACTCTTTTCTTTGCCAGTGTAGTACATCTAAATCATTTTCTTTGATCCCTTGCCACCTTTCCTATGCTTTTCAGCCACCCTATTCAGCCACTGATAGCAAAGTGAAATGCCCGATACTTCAGGGTATGGGTGACTCACTCCTCCCATGTATAGCACTGTTGCCTGGTGACAGGCTTAGGATTGTCAGATTGGGCCAAGAAAGGAGCCTACAGCCCTATGTAAGCTCTGCCAACTTGCTTTGCCAAGTAGGGTACTAGTGAGGATTGGTGAGGGGAAGGTGGAAGTGAGTTAAAGCAGAACTACAAAAATGCTGACAGGTAGACTTTGTATGATAGGAAAGACTCTGTGTCTTCGGTCATAAATGCTTCTCCTAGTCTGTCAGTGTTTTTTTTATTTGAGTGTGCACTGAGTTAAATGTACATAACCAGCATAATTCTGAACAAGGGGATTGCAGGGTGCATGTGTTTATCAATGCAGGCAGATCATGGCTTGCAGGAGGAGGTGTATATAGCTTTCTATAACACCACAGCACCTTGCCTCCTCTGAAAAGCCATCATCCTTTATTAGTTCTCTGACTCCCATGCTAGGAACATCAGACTTTGAACATAGCAGACATGACCCTCAATTCAACATTCCTATCCAACAGGGGTCTTCCTACTACTACATTTCTCCTCTAACAATTGTCTGATGACAAATTAAGAAGTGGAGATTAATTTGTCAAATACTCTGGACTTTCTATTTGGTCCTCAGTTGGGAGCAAACCTTTGAACTCTACTGATGAAAATGAAAATGCCACAGTGAGGAAACCATCCTCACTTGAACAAATTTGCATGGACGGAGAGCCAGTAATGCAAACCTTGTCATTGCTGTATGACTCGCTGATAGCAATGGGGGCCCAACCGAAATTCCCTTTCCTACAGCACTGGGAAACAGATTTAAATATTACTTTCTCACAGCTTTCAATAAAAAAGCAGTGTTCTATTTGCACAAAAAGCTTCTAAAGCATGTAAGTATCAAGAAGGGGGTTACAAACTAGGTGGTACAAGACCCCTGCAGTCCTTCACTGCATGTTCCCACAGGTCTCTAATAAGTGGTGGCGCTGCCTGGAATCTAAAACCACCTTGCCTCTTATCTTCAGGCAATGCCCAAAACTCAGAGACTTTTGGGATATGGCCAAACACATGTTTAAAACAATTATAGGCCTGTCTCTTGAGATAAATTCAGTAGTGTTCTACTTCATGATACCCCCTTATCCAACAAAAAAATATAAACAGTCCCTACTGAAACATCTCCTAACGGCAGCTAAAACCTTCATTCTAGCACTATGGAAAAATCTATTTCCCCATAGTAGGTCGCATTGGCTTGATGGAATTGCAGAAATACAACAAATAGAAAACCTTACTATGGCTATGAATGATTGCTATGGCTGTGAAGGATCAGGAGGAGAAGCACTGGCAGATTTGGACAGCATACTTCTTTTATAAAGAGCAGGCACCACTAACCTCCCAACAGTAGGTTGGACAATAATCTCCTTTTGCTGGTCCTGCTGTTGTGGCATTGTGAGTTAGGGAGGGGATGTGGGCTCCCCTTTTCTCTACCCAACTATTCTCCCTTGCTTTCCTCCCCTTGCCCTTTCCCCTTATTTTCTCTTCCCTCTCTCTTTCTTTCTCCTTCTTGCTCTTACTACCCATTGGGTTTAAACATCCTGTATATCCTCACTTCTTTTTGTAAACTAAAGGATAAATATAAAAGAATGTTCTAGGAAACAGTAGCAATTTGTATGACAAATGGGATGTAACTACTGCAGACAGGGCTTATGACTCACATTTATGATAACCTGTACCTATATTTTGTCAGATTTTATGACTACTACACTGTGTCACTATTGTATTTATGATCTGTATCTTATAAGGGATACTTTATATTGATGTGTTCATCCATTATATTTTGCATTGCTGTTTCTCTAAAATAAACAAAGAAGTTTATATATACACACACAAATCAGCACTTGCGCAAGCAGTGTGCTGGCTCTTGGGAGGAGTTATGCAAATATTAAAATGCCTTGATGTTTTGGTGTCAGTCTAGATTAAGAATGGATTTTCCTAGACAGATTTGGAAGATAGCCAGGGACTAAAGCAGAGGAGTCCAAAAATCCATAAAACCTCATTAACAATGAACGTTTCCTCAACTCCTTAAAAAACACATGCATTTACGTGTGCTCACGAGCGTTTATGCACGATCAGACTTTTCGTGTTAATGTATTCTATTGAGCAATTCTTATTAAGTTTTGAAGGTACATTCACAGAACTCAGCAAAGGATGAACAATTTAATTACAAGAAAACGATAACATAAGTTTCTGGAAACAGCGATGCATGCATGTGAAAATAGTTGTACAACAATAGATTGACAGGCATTTGGGGCAATAGCCCATACAAAGGGTATCGAACAGTATATTATGCTGTATATACACTGGAAAAATATTGTGCTGGGTCTACTCAAAAAAATTGAGGCAACTATTTGCATCAGCTTTTTGATTGCTGTTAACTAAACTTGTTTTTGTCTGACTCATTAGACTTTTCATGTTTTCAACTTTGTTGTTTTAAAGAGGCGTGCCCATCAAAAAAAAAAAAATTAAAAGTCAGCAGCTACAAATACTGCAGCTGCTGACTTTTAGGAATCAGACACTTACCTGTCCCAGGGTCTAGCGATGTGGGGGAACAATGCCCCCCCCCCCTCGCTCCCTCGCTCCCCGCTCCGCTCGCGGCGCCGGCATCCTTACTGTGGGCACCCGGCTCTGGCTTCACAGCCGGGCACCCACTGCGCATGCGCGAGCGGCACCACAGATCGTGATACGACGCACAGTCATCTGGGACCTGTCACGTGTCCCAGATGGCTGACTGCCGAGGGGAAGTGACGATTCTAGCCCGGGCTGAGGAAGAGGCAGATTTCGTGGGACCACCTAGCAACAGGGAGAAATAGGTAAGTGAATTTTTTTTTGTCAGATTTAATGTAAATTTACATAATGTTGTCATTTTGGTGGAAACACCACTTTAAGTAAGTATTTTTTTCAGTTTATAGGCCATAGGTTTAAGTTAGGAATACATACATTAACTTATTTATGGTACTTGTATAGCACTGTCAATTTATACATAGATGGCGCTGTTGCACAATAATCAATATTTATAAACCCTTTGTAAATCCAACATAAATTTGCATCACTGACATTGTGTTGGGAGAGGGGTCCATTATTAATATAAAATAAGGTAAATGGAAACAAAACCTTTCGTTTGTTATATGCAGGCAAGTTCAAAGTCTAGGGCAGCCTTCAAATGGGAAGTTGAGAGCAAACTCCAAGGTACATGTAAAACAGAGAACAAGAGAGGCGCCACTAGGTTAAAAATGTTAGCATTTATTTAACAAAGAAGGAGTGCATAGATCCACTTACATAAAATCAAAGTAGTTCAGCACATGAGAATACTCTGGGACGTCTTAGCTGCGCTGTGACCCCCTGTTGTGTTTCCAGTATAGTGTTCCGTCCAGCAGGATATCCTGGTAGTTAGTATAGCAATCTGTCTAAACCGAGAGCGAGGCTTGGCTCCGGTCCACAGGATCTGGCAGGCGTCGGGCCCAATGACGTCACGGCTATTAGCGACGACGCTTCGGAGCATGCGCTCTGTAGATGGAAAGAACAGGCGCGCTCCTTCATCAAAGATGCTGGTCACCAGAAATCTCTATCGTCGTCATCCGGTGCCTGACAATTCTTTCTCCGGGCCCCCGATGGCACGGGAGAGCCCGGAGAAGCACCAGATGGCGGCAAGAGGGGGGACGTCCCCTTCAGTCGCCTATAAGAACGATAAAGCGGTGGAACTGCCGCTATGATCATTCTTATCTTGCACAGAATCGCCGGATGGAAAGAATGATATCTGAATGATGCCTGTAGCTTTGGGGACCCGGGTCCTGGCCCAGGGGACATGTATCAATGCCATTTTTTTTTTAAATGGCCGTGATTTTAATAATGCTTAAAGTGAAACAATAAAAGTGATATATTCATTTAAATTTCGTACCTGGGGTGTCTATAGTATGCCTGTAAAGTTTTACCGTGTTTAGAACAGTCCCTGCACAAAATGACATTTCTAAAGGAAAAAAGGTCATTTAAAAGTACTCGCGGCTATAGTGAATTGTCGGGTCTCGGCAATACAGATAAAAGTCATTGAAAAAAATTGATTGGAATCCCCCTAGTCCATTACCAGGCTCTTTGGGACTGGTATGAATATTAAGAGGAACCCTGAACCAAAATGTAAAAAAAAATTGCGTGGGGTCCCCCCAAATTCCATACCAGGCCCTTCAGGTCTGGTGTGGATATTAAGGGGAACCCTGCACCAAAATAAAAAAAAATGGTGTGGGGTCCCCCAAAAATCCAGCCCCCCAAAGCACCTTGTCCCCATGTTGATGGGGACAAGGGCCTCATCCCCACGACCCTTGCCCAGTGGTTGTGGGGGTCTGCGGGTGGGGGGCTTATCGGAATCTGGAAGCCCCTTTAACAAGGGGACCCCCAGATCCCAGTCCCCCCTGTTTGAAATGGTAACGGGTACATTGTACCCATACCATTTCACAAAAAAGTGTCACATTTTTAAATAACCACAAGACACACTTTGGGACACTTTGGGACAAAAACCTGCAGGCCGCCACCGATCCACCACCATGGGAGGCACCCACCGTATGACGCGTCCTCGCAGGTGACGCAGAGTGCGGGGCCACACAGTGATGTACCCTGTGACCCTGCCCTCCTCTGATGCACGGGGACTTCTTAATGGCTTTCCCGGGGCGTCAGAGGGGGACCCCCTTCAGGGGTCTGGTATGGATTTTGAGGGGGACCCCTACGCCAAAAAAATTGGTGCAGGGTCCCCCTTAATATCCATACCAGACCTGAAGGGCCTGGTATGGAATTTGAGGGGACCCCCATGCAATTTTTTTTATTTTGGTTCAGGGTTCCCCTTAATATTCATACCAGACTCAAAGGGCCTGGTAATGGACTGGGTGGATCCCATGCCGTTTTTTTCAATGACTTTTATCTGTATTGCCGAGACCCGACAATTCACTATAGCCACTATTACTTTTAAATTAAATTTTTCCTTTAGAAATTTTATTTTGTGCAGGGGCTGTTGTAAACACAGGAAAAATGCGCCACTTTACAGGCATACTATAGACCAGTATTTCTCAACTCCAGTCCTCAAGGCGCCCCAACAGGTCATGTTTTCAGGATTTCCCTCAGCTGTAGTAATTACTAAGGCAGTGAAACTGATCAAATCACCTGTGCAAAATAATGGAAAGCCTGAAAACATGACCTGCTGG
The DNA here is from genome assembly GCA_028564925.1 of Lithobates sylvaticus. Lineage (NCBI taxonomy): Eukaryota > Metazoa > Chordata > Amphibia > Anura > Ranidae > Lithobates > Lithobates sylvaticus. The sequence continues at coordinate 207,603,566 of CM053026.1, forward strand.
GGCGCCTTGAGGACTGGAGTTGAGAAACACTGTTATAGACACCCCCCAGGTACTTCTAAACATGGGAAAAATGTGCCACTTTACAGGCATACAATAGACTCCCCCCAGGTACGAAATTTAAAGGAATATTTCACTTTTATTGTTTCATTTTAAGCATTATTAAAATCACTGCTCCCGAAAAAACGTCCCTTTTTACAAATTTTTTGCCTGTTTGCATGTTCTGATGCTAACCGAACCGAGGGGTGTTCGGCCCATCCCTAATGCTAACCCCTACTCCACTGTGCTGCCCTATTACTTGTCTGGAACCATAGTTTTAAGTGATATTAACTTACTTTTTCTTGTAATTTTTTTAACTTGGTAAAATGTACTTTCAAAATGTATTTGATATATGTTTGAAGGTTTTTATATAATAAATAATATGTTTTGTTTAACAAGGAATAGTCTCGTGAAACAGGCTTTCAAAACAAATTTATTTTTTTATAAAGTGTTACAAATGTAATACTATAAAAGCAGCATCAAATGTAAATGTAAACATCTTTAAAAACAAAAAAATGCCTCTTTCTCAGCTAACAAATAAAACTGAAACACACAAATGTAACATACAGTATATCTGTAAAGAACATAGAACAGAAAATGTATTAACTTTTTTTTAAGCCTTTTAGGAAAGTAATTTGCATTTTAACAACCTAAGGACTGGAAGGATTTGCCCCCTTAATGACCAGGCCATTTTTTTGTGATACGGCACTGCGTCGCTTTAACTGACAATTGCGTGGTTGTGCGACATTGTACTCTAGTCAGGGCTTTATGTATCGTTGGAGCAAACGCTGTTGCTGTCAAGATAGATAAATCCACGCTGCAACTGAATGGCGTACCTGAAAACTACCTACCTCCCTAACTAGCGCCAACTGTGACACTAATACAGCGATCAAAAAAACGATTGCTTAGTGACACTGGTGATGGTGGGTGATCACGGGGTTAAACCTTTAATAGGGGGGGTTCCTAGACCTAAAGGGGGCTAAATCTAACTGCCCTAACAGTTATTACAGTCCCAATGCACCAATGCAGTAAACAGTAAAAAAAAAAAAAAAAACTGCCTTGGTGTCACTGTGACAGGGGGTGCAGGGGGGTGATCGGGGGTTGATCGGGGGGGGGGGGGGGGGGGGCTGGGTGAAAAGTGTGCCTAGAGCATTCTACTGTTAGTGTAGTGTAGTGTTGTGTTGTGTAACTCACGTGTCTTCTCTCCTCTGTGCCGGATCGAAAAGACCACCACGAGGAGAGATGACATCACTTCCTCTAGCTCTGTTCACAATACAGAGCCAGAGGAAGCATTTTATTGGCCGGGAGCGATCGTGAGGGGGTGGCCACGAATGAGTGGCCCTCCCCTCATCTCTGATCCCTCCCCCAATGACCCGGACATTCACAGGCACGGGGGCGGGCCCGATCGGGCCCCCCACCCGCGGCCATTAGGGATGACATCACTTCCTCTAGCCCTGTTTACATGACAGGGCTAGAGGAAGTGTTTGATTGGCGATCGCGAGGGGATGGCCACGAATGAGTGGCCTCCCCCTCATCTCTGATCACTCCCCCAATGATGCCGACCGCCGCAGGCACCAGGGGCCCCCCCCGATCGGGCCCCTCACCCGCGGGCAGGTAGGGACTTATATATAAGCCCTTATGCCTGCCCGTGCCATTCTGCCGACGTACATCGTCGTGCGGCAGTCGGCAAGTGGTTAAAGCAAAACTCCACTTTCGTTGTGAAAAAAACATTCCCCCCTGGGTGATCTATGTACATTGCAAGGATTATAACAACCTTTGTTGCAGATTCCTACCTTTTGTTATTCTGAAGAAATCCATGTGTGTCTGTGCCTCTGTGCTAAGTGGGTCTAATGGAAGTGGTTTCATAATTATCAGTCAGCTGTGGCAGCTACAGGACACTAATGAGGAAAGCTGCTGTGCCTGCATCCCTTTAGACGTGTTCCTATTGGAAGTATCTCACCAAAAGCAGGAAATTATGTTTCTGGGGAGCAGTGTTGCCAACCCCCGAAGTGAAATTTACTGGCAGAATGCCAAAATTTAAAAACGGCATAATTTTTTTTTACTGACGGAAAATCATGCGCATACGCAGTTACATGGTCGGCTCATGGCCATCTTTTTTACGGGCACCGATGCCCGTAACGGACTTTAACGGGCAGCCCGAAAAATGGGTTAAATTAACGAGCTGCCCGTAAATCTACAAGCGGTTGGCAACACTACTGGGGAGTGGTCACTACACATTCTGTGTACAGAACAACTCCATGTAGCCATATTGCATTGCATTGCATTTATAGAAAAGGACAGTGGCTGCAGATAGAAAAGTAAAAGTAATTTTTAATAACATTCAATCACAATACGACTTGTGTCGCAATTGTACGCGCTATATATTTTTTTCTTTATTTGCTATTTTTTTTCCCCACGAAAGTGGAGTTACACTTTAAGAATAATATTAGTTGCATTGAACCATTGCCAAAGATTATAGAGGATAGGGGACAGCCCTGTCTGGTGTCGTTAGAGATATCAAAAGGATGTGATAGTATTCTTGATGTATATACCTTTGCGCTGGAGGGAGGAATATAGGGTATGATAGCCAAATTAATAAATCCTGTGAGGTCAAAGGATTGCATTACCTCTCGAAGATAAAGCCAATAAACCCAGTCCAACGCCTTCTACGTGTCCAAAGAGAGGAGCAGAGAAAGCGTTCAATGGGATTCAGCCCATTGAAGCAGGTTTACTATGCGTCTGGTGCCATCCAGCTGCGATAATTTTAGCATAAACTTTAATGTCTGTGTTAGGCTGCTTTCACACTGGGGCGGTTTGCAGGCGTTATTGCGCTAAGAATAGTGCCTGCAAACCGACCCGAAACAGCTGTTGCTGTTGCTCGGGCTTTCACACTGAAGCGGTGCGCTTGCAGGACGCTCAAAAATGTCCTGCAAGCCGCATCTTTGGCTCCCTATAGGAGCGGTATATTTACCGCTCCTATAGCGCCCGGTCCCATTGAAAACAATGGGGGAGCGCGCCGAACCTGCCCGCAAAACGCCGCTGCAGCGGCGGTTTGCGGGCGGTATTGACCCTTTTTCGGCCGCTAAAACGCTGGTAAAGCGGCGCTAAATATAGCGCCGCTTTAACGCCAGCGCCCCCACCGCTCCAGTGTGAAAGCAGCCTTAAGGAGAGAAATAGGAGCGAAGTTGGCTGGATGTGTAGGGGGTTTTCTGGGTTTTGTTAGATCATTATTAGGGTTTCCAAGGCTTCATTCGCTGTTGAATTGTAGACCTTTTTTAAGTAGGGAGATAAAATTGAGCTAACTTTTTTGTAATACTTGGTAATTGCCAAACCTGTCCAGGCCAGGGGCTTTATGCATAGGTAAATGGGAGATTTTCTTGGAAATCCCCTATGAGGTGAACTGAGAGGATAGCTGTGTGAAGTGTTCCTTGGAGGTCTTTGGGTGTGTTAGGGAGGATATAAAGTCTTGGATTTGGGTAGAGGTTGGCGCTGGGGTGTCTTGCATGGCATTTAAATTATAGAGACCTTTATAGTATTCTGCAAACCTGTTTTCAATATGGACTGTGTTTGTGAGTCTTTTCTCTTGTGTGTCCATTAGGAAGTCAATTTTACTTTTACTAGTCCTATGTGTGATCTGATTTGAGAGGTATGTGCGTATTTTGTTGCTTGCCATGTAGTAGTTTAGCCTGAGTTGTTTTAAAAGAATATTGTACTGTGAGGTAAAGCGTTTGTGACAAAGTTCTTTTAGGTGTTTGTCCTTAACTAGGGATTATTGGGCTTTATTCTGAGCTTCTAATGTGGTAATGGCTTTCGTAATGTCAAATCTCCTGCTTCCTCCTGTGTTTCTCCTGAGCTCCCTGAATCAAGTATTCTTCTAGTTCCTTTCTGATATGTTGCTTTTGGCTAGGGTTATGTATAAGATGGGAATTCCGTCTTAACAGTTTAGCAGGGAGAGATTTTTGGTCTAAGCAGAGTAACAATGAGACTAGGGCATGATCTGACCAGAGGACTTTTGCATCAGACGTCAGTAAAAGAATGTATTGCTCCATGAGAAACAATTCTGGAATATACATAAAAGTGGTGTTGCACCCCAAAAAAAGAAAAAAGCTTAAAATTCCTAAAAAAAATAAAAGAATAATATTTGGAATTTTTTTTTTTAACTCATCTCTAAATGCCTGTTTCTAGGGGGTCCCTCGTAGTCTGCCTCCTTCAGTGCCCGGGCAGGGGTCATTACTTCCCCTC
>CM053026.1:207608310-207625704 GCA_028564925.1 Lithobates sylvaticus
GAACGCATCGGTCAGACGTCCACCTTCCCCACCGCTCCTTCTGCTACTGACCGAAGCCTCAGCAACTCGTCGCCCAGGACCAGGAGTTTGTAACCTCCCAGTTTCTGGGAACGCGTTGCACAGACCTTTCTGCAAGGCCTCCCTGAGATGTCTCATCCTCTGCTCCCTCTGCGACGGCAAGATAAGGTCCGCAAACTTACCCTTGTACCGTGGATCAAGGAGAGTGGCCAGCCAGTAATGGTCCCTCTCCTTGATCCGAAGAACACGAGGATCCTTCCGCAGGCTTTGCAGGATCAGGGAGGCCATGCAGCGTAGGTTAGCTGAGGCATTCGGTCCGGAGTCTTCTGGGTCACTGAGGATGACATGATCGCCAGCCACCTCCTCCCAGCCACGTACAAGTCCACTGGTTTGTTGGGACTGTACATCATCCCTAAAAGACTGCTGCTGCTGATGCTGAGTGCCAGGCTCCACCTCCATGCTCACACAATCCTCCTCCTCCTCCTCCTCCTCATCCTCTTCCTGTGTGATGGGTGGGACAGAAGGAACACTGTCCGGATAAAGGGGGCCTTGAGAGGCAAGGAAGTCCTCCTCTTCCTGCCTCTGTTCTGCCTCAAGTGCCCTGTCCATTATCCCACGCAGCGTATGCTCCAACAGGTGGACAAGAGGTACAGTGTCACTGATGCATGCACTGTCACTGCTCATCATCCTCGTGGCCTCCTCAAATGGTGAGAGGACAGTGCATGCATCCCTGATCATGCTCCACTGACGTGGGAAAAAAAAAACAAGCTCCCCTGACCCTGTCCTGGTGCCGTAGTCGCAAAGGTACTCATTGAAGGCCCTCTGCTGCGTGTGCAGTCGCTGCAGCATGGCCAACGTTGAGTTCCACCTGGTGGGCATGTCACATATTAGGCGGTTCTTGGGCAGGTTCAGCTCCTTTTGCAGCTCAGTCAGCCGAGCACTGGCATTATATGATCGGCGGAAATGCACACATGCCTCAGGACATCCTGTAAGCCTGGGAACCTGCCCAAGAACCGCTGCACCACCAGGTTGAGGACGTGAGCCATACAGGGCACATGGGTGAGCTGGCCCTGTCGCAGGGCGGAGAGGAGGTTGGTGCCATTGTCAGAAACTACCATTCCTGGCTTAAGCTGACGTGGCGTCAACCACCTCTCGGCCTGCCCCTGCAGAGCTGCCAGAACCTCTGGCCCAGTGTGGCTCCTGTCCCCCAAACACACCAGCGCACGCACGGCATGGCATCTTTTTGCCTGCATACTTGCGTAGCCCCTTGTACGCCTACGGAGCACCGCTGGTTCCGAGGACGAGCTGCATGGCAGGTCGACATATGTCTGCTCATGCTTGTGGTGCCCAAGCGGCTGATGTTTTGGCCACGCGAGATACGCTTGAGACAAATATTGCAAATAGCAGTGGTGCGATCTGATGCACTCGTCTCAAAAAAGGCCCACACCAAAGAACTTTTCTGATAACGTGCAGAGGCAGCGCCCTGCACAGGCGGAGCTCTGCGGTGTTTGTACAGTTGCTGTGCTGGCCTCTACCTGGCCTCCAGGGGGCATCCTGCCTCGTTGGACATGTGACGCCGCATCCTCCTCCTCCTCCTCATCCTCTCTCCCTTCAGGCACCCACGTGGAGTCAGTGACCTCATCATCCCCTCCCTCTTCACCACTAGAGCAAACCTGGCAGTAAGTTGCAGCTGGTGGAACAGTACTGCCAGATTCCTCAAGCTGGGTATCATCATCCGAGCCTTCGAATCGTTGGGCATCCTCCTGGAGCATGTACCCAACACTGTGCTCAAAGAGTTCGGGGGACTCCTCAGGAGGACATGGTGGGTCTAGGGAAGGGGTGGATGATGATGCCATTGAGTACGCGTTGGCAGCTGCTCTGCCAGTACCCTGAGCCTGGGTGAGAGAGGATGAGGAGGATGAGGAGGGCTTGGTCATCCATTCTACCAAGCCTTCAGCATGATGCGGCTCCACATGTCCAGCTGCCGAAAACAAAGACGCGCGTGTCCCATGGCCACGTGCTGATGACGATGCACGACCACGTCCACGGCCACGGCCACGTCCACTAGAAACAGAGCCTGCCTGCCCTGTGTTCTTGGCTCTGCACGCTCTGCCTCCCCTTGGCGGTCTTCCAGCCATTGTAGTCGGTAGTCCTGTGGGTGCTGCTGAGAAGAAAATATAGGAGCTCTGTGTGATGCCACTAACACACTAGAAGTCCTATGGGTGCTTCTGCAAAGAAAATATAGGAGCTCTGTGTGATGCCACTAACACACTAGAAGTCCTGTGGGTGCTGCTGAGAAGAAAATATAGGAGCTCTGTGTGATGCCACTAACGCACTAGAAGTCCTATGGGTGCTTCTGCAAAGAAAATAGAGGATCTCTGTGTGATGGGACTAACACACTTCAAGTCCTATAGGTGCTTCTGGGAACAAAATATAGGATCTCTGTGTGATGGGACTAACACACTTCAAGTCCTATGGGTGCTTCTGGGAAGAAAATATAGCTCTGTGTGATGGGACTAACACACTTCAAGTCCTATAGGTGCTTCTGGGAACAAAATATAGGATCTCTGTGTGATGGGACTAACACACTTCAAGTCCTATAGGTGCTTCTGGGAAGAAAATATAGCTCTGTGTGATGGGACTAACACACTTCAAGTCCTATAGGTGCTTCTGGGAACAAAATATAGGATCTCTGTGTGATGGGACTAACACACTACAAGTCCTATGGGTGCTTCTGGGAAGAAAATATAGCTCTGTGTGATGGGACTAACACACTTCAAGTCCTATAGGTGCTTCTGGGAACAAAATATAGGATCTCTGTGTGATGGGACTAACACACTTTAAGTCCTATAGGTGCTTCTGGGAAGAAAATATAGGTCTGTGTAATGGGACTAACACACTTCAAGTCCTATAGGTGCTTCTGGGAACAAAATATAGGATCTCTGTGTGATGGGACTAACACACTTAAAGTCCTATAGGTGCTTCTGGGAACAAAATATAGAATCTCTGTGTGATGGGACTAACACACTTCAAGTCCTATAGGTGCTTCTGGGAACAAAATATAGGATCTCTGTGTGATGGGACTAACACACTACAAGTCCTATGGGTGCTTCTGGGAAGAAAATATAGCTCTGTGTGATGGGACTAACACACTTCAAGTCCTATAGGTGCTTCTGGGAACAAAATATAGGATCTCTGTGTGATGGGACTAACACACTTCAAGTCCTATAGGTGCTTCTGGGAACAAAATATAGGATCTCTGTGTGATGGGACTAACACACTACAAGTCCTATGGGTGCTTCTGTGAACAAAATATAGGATCTCTGTGTGATGGGACTAACACACTACAAGTCCTATGGGTGCTTCTGGGAAGAAAATATAGGTCTGTGTGATGGGACTAACACACTTCAAGTCCTATAGGTGCTTCTGGGAACAAAATATAGGATCTCTGTGTGATGGGACTAACACACTTAAAGTCCTATAGGTGCTTCTGGGAACAAAATATAGAATCTCTGTGTGATGGGACTAACACACTTCAAGTCCTATAGGTGCTTCTGGGAACAAAATATAGGATCTCTGTGTGATGGGACTAACACACTTCAAGTCCTATAGGTGCTTCTGGGAACAAAATATAGGTTCTCTGTGTGATGGGACTAACACACTTCAAGTCCTATGGGTGCTTCTGTGAACAAAATATAGGATCTCTGTGTGATGGGACTAACACACTACAAGTCCTATGGGTGCTTCTGGGAAGAAAATATAGGTCTGTGTGATGGGACTAACACACTTCAAGTCCTATAGGTGCTTCTGGGAACAAAATATAGGATCTCTGTGTGATGGGAGTAACATACTTCAAGTCCTATAGGTGCTTCTGGGAACAAAATATAGGATCTCCGTGTGATGGGACTAACACACTTCAAGTCCTATAGGTGCTTCTGGGAACAAAATATAGGTTCTCTGTGTGATGGGACTAACACACTTCAAGTCCTATGGGTGCTTCTGTGAACAAAATATAGGATCTCTGTGTGATGGGACTAACACACTACAAGTCCTATGGGTGCTTCTGGGAAGAAAATATAGGTCTGTGTGATGGGACTAACACACTTCAAGTCCTATAGGTGCTTCTGGGAACAAAATATAGGATCTCTGTGTGATGGGAGTAACATACTTCAAGTCCTATAGGTGCTTCTGGGAACAAAATATAGGATCTCCGTGTGATGGGACTAACACACTACAAGTCCTATGGGTGCTTCTGGGAACAAAATATAGGTCTGTGTGATGGGACTAACACACTTCAAGTCCTATAGGTGCTTCTGGGAACAAAATATAGGATCTCTGTGTGATGGGACTAACACACTTCAAGTCCTATAGGTGCTTCTGGGAAGAAAATATAGGTCTGTGTGATGGGACTAACACACTACAAGTCCTATAGGTGCTTCTGGGAACAAAATATATGATCTCTGTGTGATGGGACTAACACACTACAAGTCCTATGGGTGCTTCTGGGAAGAAAATATAGCTCTGTGTGATGGGACTAACACACTTCAAGTCCTATAGGTGCTTCTGGGAACAAAATATAGGATCTCTGTGTGATGGGACTAACACACTTCAAGTCCTATGGGTGCTTCTGTGAACAAAATATAGGATCTCTGTGTGATGGGACTAACACACTACAAGTCCTATGGGTGCTTCTGGGAAGAAAATATAGGTCTGTGTGATGGGACTAACACACTTCAAGTCCTATAGGTGCTTCTGGGAACAAAATATAGGATCTCTGTGTGATGGGACTAACACACTTCAAGTCCTATGGGTGCTTCTGTGAACAAAATATAGGATCTCTGTGTGATGGGACTAACACACTACAAGTCCTATGGGTGCTTCTGGGAAGAAAATATAGGATCTCTGTGTGATGGGACTAACACACTTAAAGTCCTATAGGTGCTTCTGGGAACAAAATATAGAATCTCTGTGTGATGGGACTAACACACTTCAAGTCCTATAGGTGCTTCTGGGAACAAAATATAGGATCTCTGTGTGATGGGACTAACACACTTCAAGTCCTATAGGTGCTTCTGGGAACAAAATATAGGATCTCTGTGTGATGGGACTAACACACTTCAAGTCCTATGGGTGCTTCTGTGAACAAAATATAGGATCTCTGTGTGATGGGACTAACACACTACAAGTCCTATGGGTGCTTCTGGGAAGAAAATATAGGTCTGTGTGATGGGACAAACACACTTCAAGTCCTATAGGTGCTTCTGGGAACAAAATATAGGATCTCTGTGTGATGGGACTAACACACTACAAGTCCTATGGGTGCTTCTGGGAAGAAAATATAGCTCTGTGTGATGGGACTAACACACTTCAAGTCCTATAGGTGCTTCTGGGAACAAAATATAGGATCTCTGTGTGATGGGACTAACACACTTCAAGTCCTCTAGGTGCTTCTGGGAAGAAAATATAGGTCTGTGTGATGGGACTAACACACTACAAGTCCTATAGGTGCTTCTGGGAACAAAATATATGATCTCTGTGTGATGGGACTAACACACTACAAGTCCTATGGGTGCTTCTGGGAAGAAAATATAGGTCTGTGTGATGCGACTAACACACTTCAAGTCCTATAGGTGCTTCTGGGAAGAAAATATAGCTCTGTGTGATGGGACTAACACACTTCAAGTCCTATAGGTGCTTCTGGGAACAAAATATAGGAGCTCTGTTTGCTGCCAGTGCCTGCCACGAACACACTACAAGTCCTATAGGTGCTTCTGGGAACAAAATATAGGAGCTCTGTTTGCTGCCAGTGCCTGCCACGAACACACTACAAGTCCTATAGGTGCTTCTGGGAACAAAATATAGAAGCTCTGTTTGCTGCCAGTGCCTGCCACGAACACACTACAAGTCCTATAGGTGCTTCTGGGAACAAAATATAGGAGCTCTGTTTGCTGCCAGTGCCTGCCACGAACACACTACAAGCCCCTCTTTCTAAATGAATCTTTCTAAATGAATCTTTCTAAATGAATCTTTCTAAATGAATCTTTCTAAATGAATATTTCTAAATAAATCTTTCTAAATGAATCTAGCAGAGTGACACAGAATGAGCCTGCTCTCTCTAACGCCGGAACGCATGTGACCGGCGCCGACGGCGTGGCGGCCTTTTATAAGAGGGGGCGTGTACTAAAGCCCCTGAGCTGTAATTGGCTACAGGCGTCCTGCCTGTAGCCAATTATGGCTCTTTGAGTTTCCGGCGCTGTGATTGGCCAAGCATGCGGGGTCACAGTGCATGCTTGGCCAATCATCAGCCAGCAATGCACTGCGCCGGCCGCGCCGGCCGCAATGCATTGCGGGGCCGCTCGCATCACACGAATGTGATGCGAGCGGCCAAAATAGTTCTGGGCTCGCCGAGCGAGCGAACACCCGGTGCTCGATGCGAACATGGGTTCGCATCGAGCACCGGGCCCATCCTTATGCACTACGGTTGCACTGTATTGTGTACTGTGTACACCACCAGAAAAGTAGTAGCAACTGCAGTACAGCTGCACTGTATCGTGTACACCACCAGAAATACACTGCCACTAACTGAATAACCTGGCGCTATAGCGTTAAAAATAGCACCTGCAATCCACCCTCATACAGCTGCAACGTTGTCTCCAGTGTGAAAGCCCTCGGGCTTTCACACTGAAGCATTGCGCTGGCAAGACGTCAGGATAAGTCCTGCCAGCAGCTTCTTTGGAGCGGTGAAGGAGCGGTCTGTTTACGGCTCCTCCACCGCTGCTCCCCATTGAAATCAATGGGGCAGCGCGGCAATACCGCCGGCAAAACGCCGCTATTGCGGCGCATGGCGGGCGGTTTTAACCCTTTCTCGGTTGCTAGCGGGGGGGTAAAAGCGCCCCGCTAGCGGCCGAAATGCCCCGTAAATCCGACGTTAAAGCGCTGCCAAAAGTAGCAGCGTTTTACCGCCGACACTATGGGCGGCTTGGTGTGAAAGGCCTCATAGTGTGGGTCGTGGACTTAGTCCCCCTGAGCCATGATTGGCCAAAGGCACCCTGCCTTTGGCCAATTATGGCTCTCTTAGCTCTCTTAGCAGAGGGCGCTGGAAATGGCCAAAGCATGCAGGTCAAGTGCATGCTTTGGCTAATCATTATACAGCAATGCACTGCAATCTCACAATGCATTATGGGGCGCTCCGCAGCGCTCAAATTTGCTGCGAACTCCCCATGATATTCGCTCTTCGGCGAACGGGTGAATACTGGATGTTCGAGACTTATGTTCGACCCGAACATCGAGCTTATCCCTATTCTACACTGAAAGTTTAAGCAAAATGGCACAGTATAGCACACTAAGAGCCCTTTCACAATGAGCCGCCCTGGGTGTTAGGCGGTTAAATGGCGCTATTTATAGCAGCGCTTTACCTTTGTTTTTGTGGCGCTATTTGGCTGCTAGCGGGGCGATTTTAACCACTCGTAATGCACTCCAAAGAAGCTGCTGGCAGGACGCCCTGCCAGCGCACCACTCCAGTGTGAAAGCCCTCGGGCTTTCACACTGGAGTGAATGGAGCCACTGTTTCAGGGCGCTATGCAGGCGTTATTTTTAACGCTATAGCGCCTGCAAAGCGCCTCAGTGTTAAAGGGGTCTGATAGCACTGAACAGAGCCCTGTTCTATCTCTCTCCATGCCGAAATCACACTGAAAATGCCTGCCATTGAAAGAATACTTTTATACTGTGGGACGGGAATGAGCCATGATTGGATAAAGTCGTGATGACAGTGTCCCATCATGACTCTGACAGTGCTCTGTGCCCTGATTGGCTAAAGGTTTCACTGCTTCAACCAAACAGGGCTTGCAATGCACTGTTCAGCGCCGCTATGCATTGCGGTCAGTTCGGGGGGCAATTTTGATGGTGGCAGTATAATGGGGCAATTTTGATGGGGACAATAGGATGGGGCAGTTTTGATGGTGGCAGTATGATGGGCCAGTTTTGATGGGGGCAATTTTGATGGGGGCAATTTGAAGGGGCAATATTGATGGGGCAGTTTTGGTGGAGCAATTTTGATGTGGGCAATATGATGGGGTAGTTTTGATGGGGCAGTTTTGATTGGGGCAATTTGATGGGGCAGTTTTTGATGGGGCAATTTTGATGGTGGCAGTATAATGGGGCAATTGGATGGGGCAATTTTGATTTTGGCAGTATGATGGGGCAGTTTTGATAGGGCAATTTTGATTTTGGCAGTATGACGGGGCAATTTGAAGGGGCAGTTTTGATGGGGCAATTTGAAGGGGCAGTTTTGATGGGGGCAATTTGAAGGGGCAATTTTGATGGGGCAGTTTTGATGAGGCAATTTTGACGGGGGCAATTTAAAGGGGCAATTTTGATGGGGCAGTTTTGGTGGAGCAATATTGATGGGGAAATATGATGGGGCAATTTGATGAGGGCAATATGATAGGGCCGTTTTGATTGGGCAATTTTGATGGGGCAATATGATGGGGCAATTTGATGGGGCAATAGGATGGGGCAGTTTTGATGGGGCAATAGGATAGGGAAATTTTGATTGTGGCAGTATGATGGGGCAATTTTTATGGTGGCAGTATAATGGGGCAATTTTGATGGGGGATAATAGGATGGGGCAGTTTTGATGGTGGCAGTATGATGGGTCAGTTTTGATGAGGGCAATTTGAAGGGGCAATATTGATGGGGCAGTTATGATGGAGCAATTTTGATGGGGCAGTTTTGATGGGACAATATGATGGGGCAGTTTTGATTGGGGCAATTTGATGGGTTAGTTTTGATGGGGAAATTTTGATGGTGGCAGTATAATGGGGCAATAGGATGAGGCAGTTTTGATGGGGCAATTTTGATTTTGGCAGTATGATGGGGCAGTTTTGATGGGGCAATTTGAAGGGGCAATTTTGATGGAGCAGTTTTGGTGGAGCAATTTTGATGGGGGCAATTTGATGAGGGTGATAGGATGGGGCAATTTTGATTGTGGCAGTATGATGGGGCAATTTTGATGGTGACAGTATAATGGGGCAACTTTTATGGGGGCATTAGGATGGGGCAGTATGATGGGGCAATTTTGATGGTGACAGTATAATGGGGCAACTTTTATGGGGGCATTAGGATGGGGCAGTTTTGATGGGGCAATTTTGATGGTGGCAGTATGATGGGGCAGTTTTGATGTAGCAATTTGATGGGGCAATAGGATGGGGCAATTTTGAAGGGGCAGTTTTGATGGGGCGATAGGATAGGGCAATTTTGATGGGGGCAATAGGATGGGGCAATTTTGATGGGGGCAATAGAATGGGGCAATTTTGTTGGTGGCAGTATTATGGGGGCAATTTTGATGGGGCAGTTTTGATGGGGGCAGTTTTGACGGGGGCAATAGGATGGGGCAATTTTGTTGGGGCAGTTTTGATGGAGCAATTTTGATGGGGGCAGTTTGATGGGGCAAATTTTATGGGGGCAATGTGATGGGGCAATTTTGATGGGGGCAATGTGATGGGGCAATTTTTATGGGGCAATTTTGAAGGGGGCAATTTGATGGGGGCAATGTGATGGGGCAATTTTTATGGGGGCAATAGGATGGGGCAGTTTTGATTGGGCAATTTTGATGGTGGCAGTATGATGGGGCAATTTTGATGGTGGCAGTATAATGGGGCAGTTTTGATGAGACCATTTTGATTGTGGCAGTATGATGGGGCAATTTTAATGGGGGCAATATGATGGGGCAATTTTGACGGGGCAATATGATGGGGCAATTTTGATGGGGCAATTTTAATGGGGGCAATATGATGGAGAAATTTTAATGGGGGCAATATGATGGGGCAATTTTAATGGGGGCAATAGGCTGGGGCAGTTTTGATGGGGCAATTTTGATGGTGGCAGTATAATGGGGCAATTTGATGGGGGCAATAGGATGGGGCAGTTTTGATTGGGCAATTTTGATGGTGGCAGTATGATGGTGGCAGTATGATGGGGCAATTTTGATGGTGGCAGTTTTGATGGGGCAATTTTGATTGTGGCAGTATGATGGGGCAATTTTAATGGGGGCAATATGATGGGGCAATTTTAAAGGGGGCAATATGATGGGGCAATTTTGATGGGGCAATTTTAATGGGGGCAATTTTGATGGGGCCATTTTAATGGGGGCAATATGATGGGGCAATTTTAATGGGGGCAATATGATGGGGCAATAGGATGGGGCAGTTTTTATGGTGGCAGTTTTTATGGGGCAATTTTGATGGTGGCAGTATAATGGGGCAATTTTGATGGGGGCAATATGATGGGGCAATTTTAATGGGGGCAATATTATGGGGCAATTTTAATGGGAGCAATAGGCTGGGGCAGTTTTGATGGGGCAATTTTGATGGTGGCAGTATAATGAGGCAATTTGATGGGGGCAATAGGATGGGACAGTTTTGATAGGGCAATTTTGATGGTGGCAGTATAATGGGGCAATTTTGATGGGGCAGTTTTGGTGGAGCAATTTTGATGGGAGCAATAGGATGGGGAAGTTTTGATGGGGCAATAGGATGGGGCAATTTTGATGGTGGCAGTATGATGGGGGCAATTTTCATGGGGCAATATAATGGGGCAGTTTTGGTGGAGCAATTTTGATGGGGCAATAGGATGGTCAGTTTTGATGGGGCAATTTTAATGGTGGCAGTATGATGGGGCAATTTTGATGGGGACAATATGATGTGGCAATTTTGATGGGGGCAATAGGATGGGGCAGTTTTGATGAGGCAATTTTGATGGTGGCAGTATAATGGGGCAATTTTGATGGGGGTAATAGGATGGGGCAGTTTTGATGGGGCAATTTTGATGGTGGTGGTATGATGGGGCAGTTTTGATGGGGCAATTTGATGGGGCAGCTTCTGCAAAAGGTAATTACTTTTTAAACTATGCTAATTGTAAATGATATCCCTCTTTCTGTGCAGATGTTATATATATATATATAAGGAGGGGCTCCACTGACAGGGACACAGATCTGTAAATAGGGCCTCTGCTTCTGGGGGCACCTGATGTAAGGACGGACTCTGTTGGGGGCACCTGATGTAAGGACGGACTCTCCTGGGGGCACCTGATGTAAGGACGGACTCTGCTGGGGGCCCCTGATGTAAGGACAGAATCTGCTGGGGCACCTGGTGCAAGGACGGACTCTGCTGGGAGCACCTGATGGCAGGCGACGTGGCAGGTGACACACTCAGGGGTCCCACTGATTCTGGATTATGGTGAGTTGAATGATTTCATTCTATATTACAATGTAATAATAGTAATAATGCGCTTCAATCATCCTGACACCACAACAACCATGGTCCCGGGATGATTGAAGCGCTAACACCAGGTGTTTGGAGTATCTTTATCTGCTGATTTGTTAAACTCTGGAATACACATTTCTATTGTGGTGTAGGATCTGGGCCTGCTGTCCCTCCATCCCTCTTTCGTTCCTTCTCTCTCCTTCCCTCCGTCTTTCCTTCTTTCTCTCTCCCTCCCTCCCTCTTTTCCCCTTTCTTTCTCCATCTCTCATTCATCTCAGACTCTAACCCCACCCCATTTGAACCACGCCCATATAAGCCATGCCCACTATTTCACGTAAACCACACCCATTTTTTGACGCTGCATACGCCGCATTTTCTTTTTTGCTATACCACGCCTACAAACGCAATGCCCCGCCCCCTCTGACATCACAGGGAAAGCCATAGGGAAGTCCCCATGCGTCAGAGGACGCCCTCCGTTATTTAAGAAGTGTCAGACGAATCAAAGCGTCACACGGCTGAAGACTCCCACTGAGGCGGATCGGAGAAGATGCCGGAGCAAGATGCGGGACTAGAAGAGCGGAGGAAGAAGAAGATGAAGAAGATGGAGAAGAAGTTGGAGTAACAAGTAGAACACAGAAGGAAGACCAGAAGAAAGAAGATGGAAGAAGAAGAAATTAATAAAGGACTTGACAAAAACTGCCTCTTGTGTTTTTTAATCTTTTTGTCACTTTTTTTGTGAAATGGTAGGGGTACATTTGCACCCCATTACCATTTCACACAGGGCGGTGGGATCTGGGGGTCCCCTTGTTAAAGGGGGCTTCCAGATTCCGATAAGCCCACCCCTGCAGACCCTCACAACCATTTGGCAAGGGTTGTGGGGATGAGGCCCAAAAGCACCCTCCCAATGTTGAGGGCATGTGGCCTGGTACGGTTCAGGAGAGGGGGTGCTCTCTCGTCCCCCCTCTTTTCCTGCAGCCTGCCAGGTTGCGTGCTCGGATAAGGGTCTGGTATGGATTTTTGGGGGACCCCCACGCATTTTTTGCTGCGGGGTTCCCCTAATATCCATACCAGACCTGAAGGGCCTGGTATGGAATTCAGGGGGACCCCCACGCATTTTTTTTAAAATTTTGGTTCGGGGTTCCCCTGTGGGGAAATCCCCATGCTGTTTTTATCAATGAACTGTTATGTGTATTGTCGGACCCGACAATTCATTGTAGCGGCGAGTAGTTTTAAATTAGTTTTTCCTTTAGAAATGTAATTTTGCTGTCAGACTGTTCTAAACACAGGAAAAATGCGCCCCTTTACAGGCATACTATAGACACCCCCAGATACGAAATTGAATGGAATATTACACTTTTATTGTTTCACTTTAAGTATTATTAAAATCACAGCTCACGAAAAAACGGCTGTTTTTAAAAAAAAAAATTGCATTGCTACATGTCCCCTGGGGCAGGACCCAGATCCCCAAACACTTTTTATGACAATACCATGCATATAAGCCTTTAAAATTAGCACTTTTGATTATTCATGTTCGTATCCCATAGACTTTAACAGTGTCCGTGTGTTCGAACAATTTTTTTGCCTGTTCGCATGTTCTGGTGCAAACCGAAGGGGGGGGGGGGGTGTTCAGCTCATCCCTACCTGTCAACAGTGATCACTGTATAAATGTCATGGGTGATGCAGGTTAGCTAGATTTTTTTTATAGCGTCAGGGCACCCGCTGTTTTTTACCCAATAAAGGTTTAACCCCCCTAATCACCCGGCAGGTTAGGTTTTAGCGTCAGATAGAGTCTGCGTCACCCCAGGCAGCCTCAGATTAGTGCCAGTAGCGCTAACACCCATGCACGCACCATACGCCTCCCTTAGTAGTTTAGTGTCTGAACAGATCAAAATCGTTGAGCAGCCAAATCCTCCGGGGTTGAAGTGGTTAAGCATGAGGATTATAGGGGTATTTTTATCTAAAAAGTAAAATTTCGTCTGGAACACCGCTTTAAAGTGGTTGTAAACCCTAAAAAAAAAATCCCCCCCCAAAAGAAAAATATATAATTTTCCTTTAGGGGGTGTGTCCTATGTCTACATACTTTTGCTAATAGATGTCCCTCATTCCCATCTCAAAAAGTTGGGAGGTATGCTTTCAGTGCCCATCAGTGCCTGCTCATCAGTGCCCATCAATGCCGCCTCATCAGTGCCCAGCAGTGAAGGAGAAAAATAACTTATTTACAAAATTGTATAACAGAAACTAAGAAAAACTTTTTTTTTCTACATTTTCGGTCTTTGGCAAAAAATAAAAAAACAGTGGTGATTAAATATGACCAAAAGAAAGCTCTATCTGTCTCAAAAAGTGATAAAAATATCATATGGGTACAGTAAGAGCTGTGAAAATGTGGAATAGACTCCCTGCAGAGGTGGTTCTGGCCAGCTCAGTAAATTGCTTTAAGAAAGGCCTGGATACTTTGTACATAATATAACTGGGTACTGACATTTATAGGTAAAGTTGATCCGGGGGAAAATCCGATTGCCTCTCGGGGGATCAGGAAGGAATTTTTTCCCCTGCTTTAGCAAATTTGAGCATGCTCTGCTGGGGTTTTTTTTGCCTTCCTCTGGATCAACTGTGGGTATAGAATGGGGTATATGGGATTGTATGATATATATATATTTTTTTTTTTATTTGTGGTTGAACTGGATGGACTTGTGTCTTTTTTCAACCTAACTAACTATGTAACTATGTAACTATGTAAGTATTGCATGACAACACAGGTTCACCACCCTGTGGGCAAATCCACCCTCCCAGATTCAAGGTCCCCAGAACAATAGGGGTACACATAGCAACATCATATTAAAGACATTAATATAGCAACTGTACAGTGCTCATAGTAATGAGTTCAGCAATCATCTCTAAATACAGCCATTGTAACAGTAGCCAGTCCCTGAATAATCCCAGTGGGAATGCAGGAACAACAGAGCCCTATACTCCAATATCCAGGCCCAGGCAGACCTCCCCTTCCAGCTAAGTGAAGTTTATATAGTCCTTAGGCTACCGAAAGATCACTGTCCAATCAAATCTTCCAAACTTTGTCAAATTTCTTTGGACATCCTCTGCTCATGTATGTTGCTCTATAGAACAGAATCATTCTGTTTACAAGCCCTTTCCAGTATGACAGTGAGGGCATCACAGGTTTTTCCCAATAGAGGATCAGTGCCTCACGCGCATAAAACAGTAACAGGCTAAGTAAGGTACGTTGGGCCCTAGTAGGTACCAAGCCAAGTAAGCATGTTGCCATCGTCAAGGGCACAGGTATAGACATAATCTCTGCTATACAGCGCCCAACATCAGACCAAAACTCCTTGACCACCTGGCAATGCCAAAAGATGTGACTAAAACTGTCCGGGGACAGTGAGCAGCGCCAACATTCAGCCAATGTACCTGGGTAAATTTTAGATAACTTTGCTGGGGTGTAATATATCCTGTGTAGAAATTTAAATTGAATTAATCGATCTCTAGCGGACACTAAGTGAGTGAAGGGAACGCTCCATATATCGTCCCACTCTTCTCCACCCAAATTCGGGACCTCTGCCACCCACTGCTCCCTACATTTGATCACCGAATGAGGTGAGACAGAAAACAGCTCCTTATTATAATTCAGCTAATGTTTTTTTCATGAAGTCATCAAAGAGAACATTCTCCAAAATTTAAGGTCTAATATCCAGCTTAGCGGAGCCAAACTGGGACACAAAAGTGTGACGTAGATGGAGATAGCAAAAGAAATAAGGATTTGGGAGCTCAAACTTCTGTTTGAGATCTGAGAACTGTAAGAGCTTGCCCCCTCTGGTGATGTCACCCAAAGTTTTAATCCCTCGGGACACCCATATTATTGGTTCCGGTATAGTGAGCAGATGGTGAAAATTTGGGTTCCCCCACAAAGGCGAGGCCGGTGACATGGCAGTAGAAGTAGGAGTCAGCAACCTCTGAACACAATCCAAAGCCTTAACAGTGGCTCGCATTGTGCCAGTCTGAGGAAACGGTGCCCCAGGCCCCCTAAAAACAAGGATATGCAGGCTCTAATACGAGCCCAGCACCGCTGCATCTAAGATCGTGGCAGAATCCCCATCACCCCCCTAAAACGCCATCTCTGGGCAAAAACTCCCTGGCAAGGGCCAAAGTATGTAAAGAGATCAGGAAGCGCCAGGACTCCCTGTCCTCAGGGCTCCTGTAATGCCACAAGGCTTATTCTGGAAGGGAAGTTTCCCCATATGAAAGAACCAAAGATGCCATGGACTCGACGAAAAAAGGAGCGTGGGATCCAAACAGGCGAGTTACGTAAAAAATAGAGGAAAACCGGACGTATCTTCATTTTTAGGATGGTTTATTCGCCCCATCACAGAAAGGGGAAAATTCTTCCACATTTCAATTTTCCTCTTCAAAAGATCTAACAAGGGTTGCAGGTTCAGACTAAAATAATCTGCAACCCTAGCAGATATGCGAACCCCCAGATATGTAAACGTATTAATCCACTGTAATGGCAACCCAGGATCCGCTACAGTCCTAGTATCATAATCTAATGGAAGAATATTGGATTTGTCCCAACTAACTTTAAGATTGGAAAAAATTGCAAAATTATCCAAAATGCCAAGGACCGCACAAAAAGACATACCTGGATCTTTTGAGAACAGCAGCATGTCATCTGCTTACAGCCCCAGACATTCTTTAAGGTTACCAATTTCTAAGGAGAGGAATGCAGCGCCACTGCTAATAGTTCAATCATTAGGGAGAACAGGAAGGGGGATAGAGGGACACCCTGCCTGGTTCCCCAACCCACATCAACAAAAGGGAGAGATGGAAGATCCAATCTTAAACGCCATTCTAGGTTTACTGCATAACAAGGATACCCATTTACAATACTTTGGCCCAAATCCCATACGCTCCAACACCATGGCCATATAACCACAATCAACATAGTCAAAGGCCTTGGCCATATCCAATGAAACCACAGCCCTAGTACCAGTGGTATCAACCAGGGATGGAAGCACTATAGATAATCCAGTGGCCAGAACCTTTGTGAGAACTTTAAGATCAGCATTAAAGAGTGCTATTGGTCTATATGAGGAACAACATGTTAGATCCTTACCCGGCTAAGGTATGAGCACCACATAAGCATCCAGCATAGAGGAAGGCAGAGCCCCTATTTCAAAACAGGATAAGTACAAAGTTTTCAATTGTGTACATAGTGTGTCTGAATATTGCCTGTACCACTCCACCGGAAAATCATCCGGGCCTGGAGATTCATTTGAAGGAAATTACAGAATGGCCTTTTCTATTTATTTTAGAGTAATATCCTGGTCCAACCATGCTCTATCATCATCCTCCAAACTTGGGAGAGGAAGGCTGGACAAAAGATCTCTTCATTCTCCCCTATCATAAGACGGTATAGGAGAATATAGATCCGAATAGTACTCATCAAAGCGATGCATAATAGCCTCGGGGTCAGTAAGCATATCCCCCATCTGAGAATGAATACAGGGTACACTAACAAGAGCCCTCTGATCTGCCACCAGCATGGCCAATAACTTACCATTTTTGTCCCCCTTTTCAAAGAGTGATTCAAATGATTCAGCCCTATGTAGCAAGGTAGTGTGTGTTAGGTTTGTGTCCAACAAAGCAAACTGACACTTAGCTGCCTCCAAAGATGCAAAAGTGGCATCCCCAGGAGCAGCCGCATATTCCACCTCCAACCTGCGCTCTTCCGACTGCAACCTTTCCCTCTTTGCAGTGTCTGCCTTACAGACCGCCTTAATGGCAGAAATATAGTGTCCCCTCATTACCGCCTTGAATGTGTCACAGACCACCGTATCCGCAGCAGAGGAAGCATTATTTTCCCAGAACTCAGACATAGATGTTTGTACTTGTTGTGTCCCCTGCTCCACCTGTAGCCAACCAGGTGATATACTCCATGCACCTTTTCCAGTGAGAGGGTGGCTAATAAAGAATCATGATCCAATAACCCCCCTGCCAAATAAGTGACAGCATGTACTAGATTTAAGCATTGGGGATTAGCGAAAGCAAGATCGATTTGTGATGCTGTTTTGTGTGTGCGAGATAGAAAGAAGTAGCCTCTAAC
>CM053026.1:207626162-207681787 GCA_028564925.1 Lithobates sylvaticus
AGTTCCTCTACCCCAAATTCGCTCATCCATGTCTTTATGGATCTTGCTTTGTGCACTGGTGCACAGTCATGTTGGAACAGGAAGGGGCTATCTCCAAACAGTTCCCACAAAGTTGGGAGCATGAAATTGTCCAAAAATGTCTTGGTACGCTGACGCCTTAAGAGTTCCCTTGTCTGGAACTAAGGGGCAAGCCCAACTCCTGAAAAACAAGCCCACACCATAATTCCCCCCTCCACCAAATGATTTGGACAAGTGCACAAAGCAAGGTCCATTAAGACATGGACGAGTGAGTTTGGGGTGAAGGAATGTGACTGGCCTGCATAGAGTCCTGACCTCAACCCAATAAGACACCTTTGGGATGAATTAGAGCAGAGACTGCGAGCCACACCTTCTCATCCACATCATTACCTGACCTCACAAATGCGCTCCTGGAAGAATGGTCAAACATTGCCATAGACACACTCCTAAACCTTGTGGACAGCCTTCCCAGAAGAGTTGAAGCTGTTATAGTTGCAAAGGGTGGGCCAACTAAATATTGAACCCTACAGACCAAGACTGGGATGCCTTTAATGTTCATGTGCGTGTCAAGGCAAGCGTCCCAGTACTTTTAGTAATATAGTGTATATAGTGCATTCATTAAATATTCAGACCCCCTTCACTTTTTTCAATTTTGTTATGTTGCAGCCTGATACTACAGTTGTTTAAATAAAATTTCTCTCATTAATCTGCACTCAGTATTCCATAATGAAAAAGTGACATTTTTTTTTAGAAATTTACGTGAATTTATTAAAAAGAAAAAAAAACTGAAATATCACACGTGTGTGAAGAACAGTGCAGCTTGTTGGAGTGGGGAGGAAGGTAAGCATATTTACCAGAGAGGAGGAAGCAAAAGTGCCAATCTAATTTGTAGTAAGTATGGTGATTTAATACAGGTAAGAAAACTCACAAGCAGGGGTCAAGTCCTGGGGAAAAAAGTGTGGGAACTCCCACCCAAGATCTACTACCCCACCAAAAAAAAAAAAAATAATATGCACGAACACTTCAAAAGTGGTACTTTTCATCCAATTTTCGTATTGTGTGTATGAAGCTTAAAAAAAAAAAAAAAAAACAATCCTCAATAAACATGTAGCGCTACCCCCAGTTAAGAGAGCCGCTGGTTTGTTTTGGGTCCCTGAGTACAGCTCCACCAACCCCCGGCAATTTGGCTCTACCCGCTCTGGCACAGTTAGTAAAGGGGTACGTCCCTATGCACATAAAACTTAGCTTATACTCTAAGTGTAATTGGTATGAACTCACAAGCAGACTGCTGAGATAAGAATAACTGGCTTTACTTTGGCAGTAAGGAAAAAGAATAGCAACATGCATTTGAACATATATCTCACAATACTTTAGCAGGTCCCTGCAATATGCACTTTAAACATGTACACAGGTATATGAATCTAACAATGGGGAAACGGAGCGCCAAGCGTGGCGACCGTCTGCTATGCACCCCTGAGGTGCAATAAATCTATCTGCGCCTACCTAACGGACCAGGCCTGATCCCTAGTAATAGAGCTCAGTCCTTGTACTAGTACAGTGTTCTTCACCGGCAATAAATCTGTAGAGGTGGTGCACATGTAGCTTTAAATGGTGTCATTTGTAATCCACAAAAGTAACATTGCTGCTCTGAGGTAAATTGCGCCTAGGCAGTTCAATAGGCATAAAACGTGTGTGTCAATGCAGGATGAGCCTTCCGGCTCTCTCACCAATCCTTGGGGTACCGTCCTCCGATCCGGTCCCTCTAATGGTGGCTCTGGTCTCTTCAATGGCGGCGTCCGGTCTCCTCAGTCACAGCCCTGAACTCCGGTCATCAGCTCCGTCCGACCGACAGTAAGGGGAAGTCTCCGCTCCGCTGCTGTGGACTCTGAGGGGTGAGAGTCTCACTCCATCGGCTGCAAGGCCCAGGCTTCAGGCCTTCAGCTCCGGTCCGCACAGGTGTCTCTGCTGGCTGCAGTCTTCGCGTCACACGCTCTGTCAGCAGAGGCAGGCCAGTCCTGTCAGGCCTCAGAAGAGGAAGTGTCCCAAGAGGAAGAGGCGGTCTCCGCTCTTCCCTTTTATAATCTCCCCCAGCAGCCTCCCGGGCGGAAGTCAGCAGCCCTGGGGCCTGGGGAATTATGGGAGATGTAGTCTCTACCAGAAAAAGGGGTAGAACCCCGCTACACACTCCCCCCACTTTAAATCTTTGGTCCCCAAAGATAGTGTTCAAACTACAAACTTTCTCGGGAACAACATTTTCACATAATTTGGACAGAGGAGCTTCCCACCAATTGGCATGAGATGGGGAGCTGTCCTGTCTACAGGTCACTTCGGTGTGTGCGACCTGCTTAACTGTGCCAGAGAGCGAGCTGGGGTTGCCCTCCACTAAATGAACAGCGGAAGGGTCAGGGCTTTCAGCACTTCTCCTTGCTGTAGTAACAGAGTCCTCTGAACTTTCTCCCATCTTGGGGTAAGTTAACTTCTTGGGAGGCTTCACACTCCTGCGAGCTCTCTGTTCTCTTGGAACTTCTTCAGGAACACATTCTGGCAACATCTCTGGTTCTGGAACATCTTCTTGTTCTGGGTAGAGACCAGGGATATCTTCCCAGCACTCA
Source organism: Lithobates sylvaticus (assembly GCA_028564925.1). NCBI lineage: Eukaryota > Metazoa > Chordata > Amphibia > Anura > Ranidae > Lithobates > Lithobates sylvaticus. The sequence goes on from CM053026.1 coordinate 207,628,793, forward strand.
GGCACATCACTGAATGGCACAAACTCTGTGGCTTCTGGGTTCAATGTGTTATCTTCCACATCTTCAGTAGGTGGAAGATCTATGGCAGAACTTCCTGGAGTTGAGGAAGGCCATAGCCATTCAAGTTCTCCTCTTTCTTCCTCAGGTTGGGGGTCCTCACCACCCCTAACTTGGGAGGTCTGGGACCTAGTATTAGGCCTGGGGGTATCCAGAATGGAAACAGTTTCAGGTACATCTCTTACTGGAGGCATTCTGACTGCTTCAGTGAGTGGGAGCAAATGATTCCTGTGCCAGGTCTTCAAAGGCCCCAATCTTCCTTCTGGCTTCAACTTGTAGACAGGCAATCCTGGAAGTTTTCTACAGATGATATATGGTTCTGATCTCCATCTATCAGCTATCTTGTGTTTCCCAGGGATCCCTAGGTTGCGTAACAGTACACGGTCCCCAGGTTGTAGGTCCTGTACTCTAACTTTCAAATCAAAGTTTCTCTTATTTCGGGCCCCCCTCTGGTCAGAGGCCGCTTGAGCTTTTTCATAAGCTATCTTCAGACTGCGCCTCAGTCTGTCCACATATCCTTTGTGGGAGGCAGCAGAGGCATGGTCTAAGGAAATTCCGAAGGCCAAATCCACTGGCAATCTTGCTTCTCTCCCAAACATAAGTCGGTAAGGGAAGAAACCTGTCACATCACTTGTGGTGCAGTTGTAGGCATGCACCAGAGCTGATATGTGTTGGCTCCAATGTTGCTTCTTCTCTGTTTCCAAAGTTCCCAACATGTTCAATAGGGTCCTGTTGAACCTTTCAGGCTGGGCATCACCTTGAGGGTGATATGGTGTGGTCCTAGTCTTCTCTACTCCCAGAGAATCTAGTAGCTTCCTGATCAGGCGACTCTCAAAGTCTCTTCCTTGGTCTGAGTGGATTCTCTGTGGCAGTCCATAGTGAACAAAGTACTTCTCCAAGAGTACCTTGGCTACTGTAGAGGCCTTCTGGTCCTTGGTTGGGAAAGCCTGAGCATAACGAGTGAAATGGTCGGTTACCACCAGAACATTTCCCAATCCGCTCAAATCGGGTTCAAGGCAGAGAAAATCAATGCATACCAGATCCATTGGGCCTTCACTCTGTAGGTGGCCCATTGGGGCAGCTTGATGGGGTAAAGTCTTCCTCTGAATGCATCTTGCACAGGAATGGCAATACTCCTCCACTTCGGCCCTCATGCAGGGCCAATAAAACCGGTCTCTGACAAGTTGGAAGGTTCTCTCTGCTCCCAAGTGACCATGCTGGTCATGTAAGGCAATCAGCACAGTCTCTCGATGCTTCTCTGGGAGAAACAACTGCCACTTGTCTTCTGGTCCATCAGAGGGGCCCCTTCGGTAGACTACCCCCTGATGCACCTGTAGCTTGTCCAATTCTTTCCTCAATAGGCGAGCTTCTTTAGAAGGGTGAAGGCGAAGTCCCTCTGGACTCTGGTCTTCCAGGGCTTCCAGGACCAATTTCCCCATGGGGTCTTCCAATTGGTCACACCTTAGCTCCTTCTTGGACAGCTTCGGCAGACACTCTTCTGCCAGTTGAGTTACCCCACAGTAACACTTTGGGACTCCCACTGTGGTAACTCCTATCTCTTCAGCTCTGGATCCTCCTCTGGCTTGGAGTTCAGCCCCCTGACAAAGGGCTCGCACTCCATCTGGTGCCACTTGGGTCCAGTCTTCCCAGTCATCGACCATGACATGGGATCTTCGGGACAGGGCATCTGCATCCCTATTTCCAGCCCCTGGTCTGTACTTGAGACTGAAATTGAATCCAGACAACGCCGCCAACCATCTGTGTCCAGTTGCATCCAGCTTGGCGGTGGTGAATAGATAGGTCAAGGGGTTGTTATCTGTCTTTACAGTAAACTCGGCCCCATACAGATAGTCTCTCAGTTTGTCAACAACTGCCCACTTGAGGGCTAAGAACTCCAACTTGTGGGTGGGATAGTTCTTCTCGGAGGGGGTCAGGCTCCGGCTCACATAGGCCACTGGTCGTAGCTGGTCTTCATGCTCCTGGTAGAGTACTCCACCTAGGCCCTCATGGCTGGCATCAACATGTAGCTCATAGGGTCTAGTGGGATCAGCGTAGGCCAAAACTGGGGCTGTGGTGAGACTTCTCTTCAAGGTTCTGAAAGCCTCTTCACACCTTGAATTCCACTGGTCTTGGACCGACTCACTGGACCTCCTAGGCCCCATTCCATCTTCCTCTCCTTCTGTCTTCAGCAGCTCGTTGAGGGGTTTGGCAATGCGGGCAAATCCATCCACAAACCTGCGGTAGTAGGAGCAGAACCCCAAGAAAGACCGAAGTTCTGTAACTGTTGTGGGCCTTGGCCACGAAGTAACTGCCTCCAACTTCTCAGGGTCTGTGGCCACTCCTTTTTCAGACACTATGTGTCCCAGATAGTTCACAGAAGACTGATAGAACCGACACTTCTCTGGAGAAAGTTTAAGTCCCTCTTCACTGAGCCTCTTCAGTACTTTCTCCAACCTGGCTTCATGTTCTTCCAGAGTCTTTCCAAAGACAATGACATCGTCCAGGTACACAAGGACTTCTATGAGGTTCATGTCTCCAACTGTCCTTTCCATTAGGCGTTGAAACGTAGCAGGAGCTCCAGATAGGCCCTGGGGCATCCTGTTGAACTCAAAGAATCCCACTGGGGTTATGAAGGCAGTCTTTTCTCTATCTTCTGGATGCATGGGGATCTGGTAATACCCACTCTTGAGGTCCATCACACTGAACCACTTAGCTCCAGATAAACTCTGTAAGGCATCTTCTATCCTTGGCGTGGTGTACTGGTCAGGAATGGTCCTCCTGTTGAGAGTTCTGTAGTCAATGCACAGTCTCAATGACCCATTCTTCTTCCTGACTACCACAATTGGGGAGGCATAGGGGCTCCTGGATTCCCTAATCACTCCCGTCTTCTTCAATTCCGCAAGCTGCTCCCTCAGATCCTCCAGATCTGCTAGCGGGACTCGCCTCACTCTTTCTCTGAATGGCTTGTCCTCTTGCATGCGGATTCGATGGGTGGCACTCCTCGCACACCCCACATCAAACTCATCTTTAGAGAAAATCTTCTCCCATCTGGTCAGCTGGGCCTTGGCTCTCTCTTTCCAAGCTCCAGGTAGGTTTGGGTTTTCCATGGAGAGTTTCTTCCAAACATCTTCACTTTCACCCGTCCCCTTCACTTCTGACCAGCCAACTGGGACAGCAGGACTCACCTGTCCCAGAAGCATCCTGGCAGGGATCTCCACGGGCTGCTCCGTGGGGTTTCTCACACTGACAGGGACTCTTCCTTTAGCCTTCTTCAGGTCCTTCAGTGAAATTACTTCTGGTATCACCTCCAGACCTGAGTGACCCTCCATTGGGTCAGGTTCCAACATTACAAAGGGGCCAGGCTGCTCCCAGGTAAGTTTCACCGTGGCTCTCATGCAGGTCACCTCTCCAGGCTGTAACACTGCTCCTTCCTTTCCAAGCCTCCATACCCTTCCTATCCCCTCACTTGGGGTCTTCTGCTCTAGGACCAACCGCTGGTAGGCTGCCTTCAGCATGGGATGGATCTTGGGAGTTGAAAGATTCTCTTTCTTCACCAGGGGGGTCAGAAGCCTTCTGACTAGGTCCGTGTTCGTCCCTATGATCAGGGACGTCTTGCTGGTTCCTGGTGGGCGGGGACACACCACTGCTAAGGTGTCGAACACTTCAGACTTCCCAGCTACGGATGGGTCAAACGTCAATCTGATGGGTAAGTATCCATCATAGGGGAAACTCTGGGTTCCCAATCCCCTTATCTCCAACTCTTCTATCTTCTGTATTGGCAGATGACTCAGGTATCTGTCATAGAAGTCCCTGTACAACAGGGTCACTTGTGCTCCAGTGTCCAGAAGGGCCTTCGTGTACACTCCTTCCACTTGGATGGGTACAGTAGGGGATGGACCAACTAGCTCTTCTGGGTAGGGCCTAGTTGATGCTGTCCTCTTCTTTGGACTCTTTGCTTTGCCAGCACTTGATTTGCACTTGCTCCTTTCTTGAGCCTGGTATGCATTGACTTTCTCCCTCTTCGTGGGAGTGTGAACCCGTTGAGGGATATTGTTATCTCTCACTTTGAAGAGTTCACGCTTGGGGGTGCTGTGTCTCTCCGGAGGGGTCTTGCCCCCTTTCTCTGGAGTGCACCTTGGTTGAGGATCCCTGGGCCCCTTCTGAGGGGTTTGGTCTCCTCGCTTTCTCTTCCTGTTGTGCTTCTTGGAGCTCACTGAAGGTGATGGGCACCCGGTTGACTCCTTCACCGGGGCCCTTTGGCGTTTCCCGCCGGCTGGCGGTTTTCTGCCTTCTTCTTCTTGGGACTGGAACATATAGCTGCAATATGACCAATTCCTCCACAATTAAAGCAAATCATCTCACTGTGGTCAAGAGGGGATGCTGGTGCTGGAACAGCTGGAAACAATTCCCTCCTGCTTGTTTCCTTCTTGGGACTGGGCGTCTCTTTCGCCACTAGAGATGTCAGTATCTCCATCATCTGGGACATCTGCAACTTCAGGGCATCTACCTCTGTGTCTCTTTCAGGGGTTAAGGCCGACCTGACCGTGGCCACTGGAAACTTTGTAGACCCCATCACCTGCTTCTCCCTTTTCTCTTCCAACATGGCCTCTTCTTCTCTGACCATTCGGATGAGGTCAGGGTAGTCCAGGTTCTTCCCATCCTGCCGGGTGCGTAGAATTAGTGCGACAGGGTCCAAGGGTTGGGCTCCCCTCATCACCTGCTGGGCACGGGCTTCATCTACCTTCCCTGGATCTATCCCCTTCTTCAGGATAATCCTATGCAGGATCTTGTCTATGCGTCCCATGTACTCTGACAGCTTCTCCCCTGTCTTCTGGTAACAGTGTTCCAGTTGATAGGTAAGTTCTGTGACTTTTTCTGTCCCACCAAACACACCTTCCAGGATGTCTATGTAGTCCTGGGCAGTGCAATCCTTTTTACTGGTCTTCAGATTGCGTATGGCCTCTAAGGCAGGTCCTTTTAGGCTTTCAACAATCCTTTGCTTCTTTCTGCCCTCTGAGACCTCCCATTCTTCTAGGGCCTGCGTGGCACCATCTAACCACTCTTCAAATCCCTCTTCTCCCGAGGGTACAGGTGTCCTCCCTGAAAACATCCGGAGTTTCCTGTATCCCGACATTGGGTAATCCCCGGGGTCTCTTCTGCACTGGGTTACAATTTCCCCTAGAACAGCACACAGTTCTGCACTAAGAGTAGTGTGTGTGGGTGCGGGACTTTCCGCGCCCTTCTGCTCCTCCTTCTTTGGAGATAGAATGGCTTTCATAGGAGAGTAGTCTCCCTTCCGCGGCAGCGCATGCAGCACTTGGTAGGCCTGACCATTGGGTGCCTGTATGCTTTGGCTCCTGAACTGCTCTGGAGTCTCTTCCTTCCACTCTATTAAGGCGTATGTGTACCCAGCGTCATTTCTCATGTCCATTATCCATGACTTCTGGCATGGGGATAATGACATTATGAGCTGCTTGACTGCCTCTCTCTGCCACATCCCTGGCAGTTCAATAACTGCTGCTGCGGCTGGGTCAGCGGCCCATGTTGCGGACCACCGTCCCACTTCTATTGGGTCCATGCCGGTACCTTCTGGCGGCTTTTTCCCGCTGACTCAGGATCCCGGATTACGAGCCCCCACGTGTAGCGCTACCCCCAGTTAAGAGAGCCGCTGGTTTGTTTTGGGTCCCTGAGTACAGCTCCACCAACCCCCGGCAATTTGGCTCTACCCGCTCTGGCACAGTTAGTAAAGGGGTACGTCCCTATGCACATAAAACTTAGCTTATACTCTAAGTGTAATTGGTATGAACTCACAAGCAGACTGCTGAGATAAGAATAACTGGCTTTACTTTGGCAGTAAGGAAAAAGAATAGCAACATGCATTTGAACATATATCTCACAATACTTTAGCAGGTCCCTGCAATATGCACTTTAAACATGTACACAGGTATATGAATCTAACAATGGGGAAACGGAGCGCCAAGCGTGGCGACCGTCTGCTATGCACCCCTGAGGTGCAATAAATCTATCTGCGCCTACCTAACGGACCAGGCCTGATCCCTAGTAATAGAGCTCAGTCCTTGTACTAGTACAGTGTTCTTCACCGGCAATAAATCTGTAGAGGTGGTGCACATGTAGCTTTAAATGGTGTCATTTGTAATCCACAAAAAGTAACATTGCTGCTCTGAGGTAAATTGCGCCTAGGCAGTTCAATAGGCATAAAACGTGTGTGTCAATGCAGGATGAGCCTTCCGGCTCTCTCACCAATCCTTGGGGTACCGTCCTCCGATCCGGTCCCTCTAATGGTGGCTCTGGTCTCTTCAATGGCGGCGTCCGGTCTCCTCAGTCACAGCCCTGAACTCCGGTCATCAGCTCCGTCCGACCGACAGTAAGGGGAAGTCTCCGCTCCGCTGCTGTGGACTCTGAGGGGTGAGAGTCTCACTCCATCGGCTGCAAGGCCCAGGCTTCAGGCCTTCAGCTCCGGTCCGCACAGGTGTCTCTGCTGGCTGCAGTCTTCGCGTCACACGCTCTGTCAGCAGAGGCAGGCCAGTCCTGTCAGGCCTCAGAAGAGGAAGTGTCCCAAGAGGAAGAGGCGGTCTCCGCTCTTCCCTTTTATAATCTCCCCCAGCAGCCTCCCGGGCGGAAGTCAGCAGCCCTGGGGCCTGGGGAATTATGGGAGATGTAGTCTCTACCAGAAAAAGGGGTAGAACCCCGCTACAAACATAAATACGGTAATTCTCTGAATAATCAGCATTCATTCAATTGTGCTTCCATGAAATGTGAACATCATGTTCTGATCTTTATTGTGATGTGTTCCTGCTTAGGAGATGTATGTTAGCTTGGGGGGCTGCAAACTCTGCAGGGCTCCAACACACACTCGCTGCTATTAAAACCCTTCACATATTTCCACATAAAATTCCCTCCTGGCATTAAACTTTGCCAGGTATTGTGCTCAGCTTACCACCCCAAACTGATGTTCCTCCCTAAGCTCACCTCTCTCCCTGCATGTCCTGTGAGCAGAATAGCTGTGCTCCTCCTCTGGGTTCTCTTATCATATGGCACTGAAGATAGAGGAGGGGGGATTCAGCGGGACACACAGAGCAAGTATGCAGGAGACTGGGGGGGAGGGGGATGAGGAGACAGAAAATCAGGAGGGGCAGGCGGGGAGGAGCGCATCACGAGAGGTCTGACTAAACACAATCTCTTAGCAGCAGGGACCTGATCTATCCATCAGCTAGCTGTGATTGACAGGTAGATCGAAGAGGAAGCTGTCATGGGGCCCCCTACTGGCAATGCCTGAATGGTCAGTCCACTCCTGGTGTGCGTCACTTACTATTGCAAGCTGTGTCGGCGGCTGCTGGTGTAGCACCTGCCACACAGCTCGCATACTTCAAAGTCTTGCAGGACACATCTGCTAATGGGAGTTCCTGTTGTGGAAAAAGTACAGGAACTCCGTTCCCATGCATTCCCGCAGGACTTGAGCCCTGCTCACAAGAATAAAAGATCAAAAGGCATTGAGCACTGTAGTACAAGAGCGTCTGTAAAGCTGGACATCCAAATGGCTTCTGCGGTATGGCACTTGGGAGGACCGCGGCAGTGGGTTCCTGATGCTTTCTGGAGTCCTGGAACACACAGGGAGCCGATGATGACGTCACTTCCAGGACGTGATGTGCTTCCTCCTCAGTTGTTCCAGAGCTGCCTTCTAAGGTTTACTTATGTATTGACACTATGGACTATTTTTATGCTTAATTTTTATCCTTTAATGGTAATTCCATCACACCATATTGCTGACCTCAATATATTGTTTATAATTTGTCCTGTGGGCTGACAACAGGCTTGGTGCGTATGCACCAATTCTTCATGTGTGTAAACATATTACCAGGCAGGCTACACTCAGGGGGGTGAGGTGTTTAATTAAAGATCAACTGTACTAAAAGCAGTGGTGGCTGATGCTCCATCGGTCGGGAGGTGGCACACAGACCTGAGCACAGACACTCCACCCCATCGCTCCAGCCTGCTACACCACACTAACCCTCCCCCCCCCCCCGGTCGCTCAAGCCCACCCTTTTTTTAAGCTAATTGGAGCTAATCACTATTAAAATAAAAATTGGAATCCATGCGTCTGGCGCCCTGCATGTAGATTAGGGGCCCTACGCTGTTTTTTTTTAAATGATTTTTTATGTATATTGCCCGGATCTGGCAATACATTACAGCAGTGAGCAATTTTAAATTACATTTTTTTCCTTTAGAAATATCATTTTGCTGCGGTACTTTTCTAAACATGGAAAATATGCTCTACTTTACAGGCAGACTAAGGGGACCCCGCAGGCACGATACTTAACTGCTTGCCGTCCAGTGCACGACGACATACATTGGCACAATGGCACAGCTGCGCAAATAGGCGTACCTGTACGTCCCCTTTAAATCATGGGCTATCGGGCGCCCTCTGAGTGAGCATGCCTGTGGATTCGTTGTCCGCCGGTGGCCTGCGATCATGACGTGGAGAGGCAGAACTGGGAGATGTCTATGTATACAAGGCGTGTATACAAGGCGTTTCCATGTTCTGCCTAGCAACATGACAGGGATCTGCTGCTCCTTGTCATCAGGAGTAGTAATCTCTGTCATGTTCTAGTGAGCCCACCCCCCTACAGTTAGAACGCGCTGAGGGAACCCATTTAACCCCTTGATCACCCCCTAGTATTTAACCCTTTCCCTGCCAGTGTCCTTTACACAGTAATCAGTGCATTTTTATAGCACTGATCACTGTATAAATGTCACTGGTCCCAAAATTGGTGTATAGTAAAGCGCTAATATATTATTTAAAAGCCCCAAATCTAATAGAATAAAATAAGATTACTAAATGAAATGCTGCTACCATTAAAAGTGTTCCCACACTTGGAAATAGGTGAAAGATATACAAATAGCGTATAAATGGTGCGCAATTCAACCTTAATTATGTGAGCATAGATCTTTAAAAATAATTATTGCCACAATGTCAATTGTGGTCAATAGTGCACAAGTAATAATAAAAAATAAAAAATAATATATATATATACACTCCGTATATATTGTGCTGGAGGTGTGTGAAATAAAATATACAATTCTTGTATATAAATTAATATGTGAGTATGTGATCCTTATTATAAAAGAACTGCCAAACGTGCATATAAAATCTTATTTAATAGGTGAAAGTATTTGTTGTGTTGTAATGAAAAAAAGTTGAACGACGATTCAGTGATAGCAATCAAGATGATTGGGAATTGTGTCCTGTGTTAGAAAGAGTGAAGGAACTCTGGCGTAGCAACAGGTGCTCTGATTACAAGATTGGTACCATACACCAGACAATTAGTGTTGAATACAATCTAATTGCAACAATATGCAGATACACCAGGCGATTACTCTAATTGCAAGGTTGGTGCCATACACCATACAATCCTATTGTATGCAATCTCTTTGCTACGATAACCAGATAAACATATACACCAGGCGATTGGTGTTTTAAAAGTGCAGTGGTGCATTACTGATAATAACAATTAAGACAGCTGGTTTAAACTCCCACTGTTTAGAGAAACAAAAAGCAAAAAGACTGCTATTTTGGAAAATATAAATATAAAATGTTGCCAGTTCGGTAATGGTATTTATAAATATATAGGAAGAAAGAAACAAAAACTTCCCTTAATGTTGCCGGTACAATTATAGATGATTCTTTGAAATCTTCCTGATGCTCAAGCCGGTTTTAACATGAAAAAGAGAAAAAACAAACAAAAACCATTGCGCAATATTGCTAACTATAGACTCCCCATGAGATGCCTCAAGTTGTATGCACTCACGTGTACCCGGTGGATATAGTGCAGATAAAAAGTGTCAATGGTCAGGCTTTCGCTCCTGGGCTGTCAGCCCTTCTCCTCCTTTGCTGAGCTCGTGCATCACACGGCGTCACCTAAGCTCCTCCTCCCGACTTGTTGCATCACAGGTCAAGTGACTTTTTCAAGGGACCTGTGATGCAACGCGTCGGGAGGAGGAGCTTAGGTGACGCCGTGTGATACACGAAGTCAGCAAAACGAGGAGAAGGGCTGACAGCCCTGGAGCGAAAGCCTGACCATTGACACTTTTTATCTGCACTATATCCACCTGGTACACGTGAGTGCATACAACTTGAGGCATCTCATGGGGAGTCTATAGTTAGCAATATTGCGCAATGGTTTTTGTTTGTTTTTTCTCTTTTTCATGTTAAAACCGGCTTGAGCATCAGGAAGATTTCAAAGAATCATCTATAATTGTACCGGCAACATTAAGGGAAGTTTTTGTTTCTTTCTTCCTATATATTTATAAATACCATTACCGAACTGGCAACATTTTATATTTATATTTTCCAAAATAGCAGTCTTTTTGCTTTTTGTTTCTCTAAACAGTGGGAGTTTAAACCAGCTGTCTTAATTGTTATTATGAGTAATGCACCACTGCACTTTTAAAACACCAATCGCCTGGTGTATATGTTTATCTGGTTATCGTAGCAAAGAGATTGCATACAATAGGATTGTATGGTGTATGGCACCAACCTTGCAATTAGAGTAATCGCCTGGTGTATCTGCATATTGTTGCAATTAGATTGTATTCAACACTAATTGTCTGGTGTATGGTACCAATCTTGTAATCAGAGCACCTGTTGCTATGCCAGAGTTCCTTCACTCTTTCTAAAGCTGGCCATACACGGGTCGAATTTCGAAAGATCTTTCTTTTGAAAATCAGAAAATTCGTGCATTTTGTGATTCGATGGTGCCACCATTGATTTCGAAATTCGACTAACCAAACCTTCAATTTCACCTCATGTTCCTACAGAAAATAATTTTCTTGTCTGGGAATCTTCTTTTCTTTCCGGGAATCTTCTTTTCTTGCACATGCGCATTTCTTTTTCGATTACATTTCTCGCACGAGTCTCCCATCATTGGTTCGAAAATCGTTCGTTTTTTAAAAAAATTTCCAACATGTTGGATTTTTTAAATTCGATAGCCGCACGAAAATCGGCCGTTGCTGCAGCCCACTAATGGTGCGAAATTCATACGAAAATTCTTGGATAAGATTTTCGAAAGAAAGATCTTTCGAAATTCGACCCGTGTATGGCCAGCTTAACACAGGACACAATTCCCAATCATCTTGATTGCTATCACTAAATCGTCGTTCAACTTTTTTTCATTACAACACAACAAATACTTTCACCTATTAAATAAGATTTTATATGCACGTTTGGCATTTCTTTTATAATAAGGATCACATACTCACATATTAATTTATATACAAGGATTGTATATTTTATTTCACACACCTCCAGCACAATATATACGGAGTGTATATATATATATATATATATATATATATATATATATATATATATATATATATATATATATATATATATATATATATATATATATATATATATATATATATATTTTTATTTTTTTTTTTTTATTTTTTTTTTATTTATTATCACTTGTTCACTATTGACCACAATAGACATTGTGGCAATAATTATTTTTAAAGATCTATGCTCACATAATTAAGGTTGAATTGCGCACCATTTATACGCTATTTGTATATCTTTCACTGGTCCCAAAATACTGTCAAAAGTGTCTGATCTGTCAGCTGCAATGTCGCAGTCACGATAAAAATCGCAGATCGTTGCTATTACTAACAAAAAAAAAAAAAATCTGTCCCCTATATTGTAGATGCTATAACTTTTCTGCAAACCAATCAATATACGCTTATATGCGATTTTTTTAACTAAAAATATGTAGAACAATACATATTGGCCTAAACTGAGGAAGAAATTCATTTTTTTATATATTTTTTGGAGATATTTATTATAGCAAAAAGTAAAAAATATTGCTTTTGTTTCAAAATTATCGCTTTTTTTGTTTATAGGGCAAAAAATAAAAACCGCAGGGGTGATCAAATACCATAAAAAGAAAGCTCTATTTGTGGGGAAAAAATTTTGTTTGGGTGCAACGCCACACGACAGCGCAATTGTCAGTCAAAGCAACTCAGTGCCGTATCACAAAAAATGGTTAAAGGAATATTTAATTTTTATTATTTCACTTTAAGCATTCTTAAAATCACTGCTCCTGAAAAAACAACCGTTTTAAAAACTTTTTTTGCATTGATACATGTCCCCTGGGGCTGGACCCGGGTCCCCAAACACTCTTTATTGCAATAACTTGCATATAAGCACTGTTGATTTTTCACATTCGTGTCCATTAGACTTTAACAGTGTTCGCATGTTCGCACAAATTTTTTGGGGGCGTGGCCTGGACCCGTTCTAAGATGGACGCTTAAACACAGAGCTCCGGCTCCACGAGGTCCAGCATATCACTCACAGCGGCTACAGCACAGCACGGAATGGGGAGTAAACCGCGGAGCACCTTAGCGACCCGTTCCCACTCTCCGAGGGAACAAGAAACACAGCTCAGTCGCCATATCCCGGAGATATTCCGCACACGGCCACAAGGATCCATGATGGCGCCACAGGCCTCCTCACAGGCCTCTTCACAGACCTCCCCGCACGAGTCCCGCTCCTCCAGCAGCGGCACTCACAGGGATAGGAGTCGCAGCCCCCCTTCTCCTGACCCACAGCCCGTAGCAGCACTAAGTCTGTCAGACCTCAGAACGGTGGCTGCAGACATAAAAAACACGTTATCTGCTGCTATATCAGACTTGCGATCTGACATACAAGCCATAGCCCTGAGGGTAGAGGAGGTAGAAGAGACTCAAGCACGTCACGATGCCTCACTATGCCATGTTCAGCAAGTGACTGAGTCCCACGCGGTACACCTGAGAGAAATCAATCGACATATGGAAGATTTGGACAACCGCGGAAGGCGCCGCAACCTCAGGGTAAGAGGCCTCCCAGAAACGGTAGAGCCAGCGCAGATCAATCGTACAGTTACGGCCCTCTTTAATGTTCTCCTAGAGAGACCGCAAGATTCCCCAATAGCTATGGAGCGCATCCACAGAGCACTTCGCCCGAGAGGTAGGGACGCGGACCCGCCTAGGGACATTATATGTTGTTTAAATTACTTTCTTTTAAAAGAGGAGATACTTCGCAAGGCACGAGGCAGACCCCACTTCTCATTTCAAGGAGCTGACATCAAGATTTTTCAAGATCTATCCAATATAACTCTGCAAAGAAGACGGGAATTGAGACCCCTATTGGATGTTCTGAGAACGAGAGCTATAATCTACAGGTGGAAATTCCCTTTCTGCCTGTCAGCTACTCTCAATGGTCACACTGTGAATCTCAGAGTTCCGGAAGATCTGGAACACTTTTGCATAACCCTAAACATACCATTGGTAGACCTGCCGGACTGGTACAGTGATTTTCGCCTTCCACCTTTACGCAGGGCGGTCTCCATGGAGGGTGTCGCCGAAGCAGGAAACTAAAACTTCAGCATGCGCCGCCGTCGCTCTCACTTGCCGCTATCTCCCATCAGACCACTGGGAATACCGAGGAATGGAAGCCCCACATCCTCACCGGATCATCGCAGAGCCAGACATTCATGAAGAGGTAACTTGACTGTATTCAACCTTTCTGTCTCACCTCAGCCGTACCTCGCAAATGCTGTATCCCTGGATACCCCTGTCACCATGATTCCACTCCACACTACAGCATTCAACACTGCTTAATGCACACACTTGAAACGTCTCCTCCTCCTCACCGAACATGTTTGCAACCCCAACCTTATGACATTTGCTGATACTCCAATCAATCGCTGACCCCTGGCAACGCTTATGGATGTACCATGGATGAACGACCAATCGTATCAGCTGCTCATACATCTTATTCCCAGGATCACCTTCCACCCTTAGAAGTCCCTGTAGATGAAGACGACTAACTGTCCTGATGGGAATTGCACAAACTGCACAACAACGATTCAGTCTCAACAATCAGGAACTTTTGAAATCTCCACCTGTGGGTCTGACAGCATACCTTAGCTTATTAACTGTTTTTCTTTTTTTTTTTTTTTTTCCTACAGTACATGCATCCAGCTATTTTTCAGTGTCCGTTATCCTGGCTATGATAATCTCCTAGAACGGGTAACAATTTTTCACTCGATCTGACTTCTGGATCTGGGGTAGGTAAGGGCAGGATTGTCAGCGAATATGCGAGGTGGAGCGACATGTCTTCCTTCTATCTCAATATGGGGGGAAGACGTGTTTCACATCTCTGTTACAGTACAGGGTTGACAACATTTTTTGTTTGTTTTGGCCAGCGCATTATAACTACACATTTAGGAATCTCTACATTACACCCGTCTGGTAAAGCAAGGTAACGCCAGCCCGCTAGATGGACAGTATATCCAGTACCCCTAGCACTGAATTTTGGACTCACAGGTGGGAGTCGCACATATATACACTCCCCACAATGAACTCTGAAATCTTAAATGTAGAAACGCCTAGAATAGGATTGTACAATTCCCATCTTTGTAGGCCCTTAAATTGTAGATAGCCACCTAGTACTTTATGGATGGAATCTCCCCTTGTTCCAGGTCAAAAAAAAAAAAAAAACGTTGCACACATATAGTTCTCATCTAGAACCTTATCACATGAATATAATACGCTTCATCCTGTAGAGCACAATCGGGTAGATCCGGGTTTACAGGGATACAACCTCACAAGTTGAGACATCAAGACTGGGTTTTTTAGGTCTTCAGTTTCTTAAGTTGTTTTATAGAACCAATGCGGATAGCTGTTTTTTTTTTTTTTTATATATAGTACTGTTAGGCTATGCTGGCTATTTAGTCATTCAAACTCCTATATCGCTGATCTATTGCTTAGATGTTTGTTATTCGATCCATAGCCTGCTCGGTAATACCCCTTTAATGACGATACTCAGGAGCACTCCGACTCGCAACATGTGTTTACTCTCTAAAGACATCTGAAGGTAAAAACGTATTTTTCCACACGGTGCTGAAACAAGCGACCCTGTACCCGCAACTTACACACCATCACTTTTGTTCACTTGCACTAACGCTAATAGATATGTACACTCTCTCCCCATTCACCTCTTTAGCAATAATACCTTTTGCACATAGACCTCCTAGGATCCAGAGTACTACTCCATTCAGGAACTTCACCCAGCCACCTCCACACACAGCGGACTCTGAGAGTTCCGGCTGACCTTTACTGGTGAATTACTAACGGACAGATTAGACCTTTTCTGTCCGTAGCCAGTTTGAACAATACCCTACTGTCCCTTACCCCTGTCTCAGTACTCCCCCATCCTCCTTCACACAGACATAAACACCTGCATAACTGAAAATCGAATTCACGCGCAACGTGACCCTCCCCCCTCCTGGTCTGTACCCAAAAACACGTCTCTTGGTTCCCTCTGGTAGGGGACATTCTCCCAGGTCCGACCCACTAGATCACACTATGGCCGCCCACAAGTCCTCAAACAGGAATGTCACGCTTAAGATAATTTCATTAAATACGAAAGGATTAAATATTCCTGAAAAACGCTCAAAAGTACTAAATAGTATGCGACAAATGAAAGCAGATATAATATACCTACAGGAAACGCACTTTTGCTCTACAAATATCCCAAAGCTATCAAACAAAGATTTTCCAACAGTCTACCATGCAACCTCTCCTCATTCCAAAACAAAAGGAGTCTCAATCCTCATATCCAAAAATGTTTCCATTCAAATTACAGATTCCCTCAGTGATGACCAGGGCAGATACATCTTCCTGAAGGGAAGCTTCCAAAACCGACCCATAACCCTGGCCAACATATATAGCCCGAACACATCTCAAGTATCATTTTTCCGCTCGACCATGCAAGCTCTCGCCTCCTTCAAACATGGCATGATAATCCTGGGTGGAGACTTTAATGTTCCCCTAGACCCCCTGCTAGACACGTCAAATGGCTCCTCCAGCCTACCGTACAGAGCCTTGCGTCAAATCAAACTCAGTTTACAAACCCTCCTCTTACATGACACATGGCGCACCATTAGACCGCAAGACAAAGACTTCACCTTCTTCTCCACCCCCCACAACAAATACTCTAGACTGGACTACCTCTTTCTGACGCAACATGACCTCCCATTACTTACCAAGGCGACGATAGAACCGATGACCGTCTCGGATCATCACCCAATAACGATCAAACTCACTTTTCCTGACGAGACATCATTCACCAAAATATGGAGATTGGATTCCAAGATACTGACAGACGTGGCGCGAATAGCCACACTGACTGAATGTCTGGACGATTACTTTCACGACAATGACACACCAGATACGTCAAAAATAATCCAATGGGAAGCTCACAAATGTGTCATACGAGGCAAGCTCATCTCGATGGCAGCCAAATTGAAGAAAGACAGAAAACAATACCTCTCAGAGCTGTTTGAAGCACTTAAGACACTAGAAGCCTTACACAAAAAAACACTAGCACAACAAACATACCAGGAACTGATCGATACACGTAAACTTATACATGCTGAGTTAAGCCAAACGATCAAAAAAAATTACATGCTGTCACAGAAACGCTTTTATGAATTTGGGAATAAAAGTGGACATTTATTAGCTCAAGCTCTGCAAACGAGGAAAGCCAAAACAACGGTCCATCAGCTACACTCCCCGAAAGGAGATGTCTTCACCAAAAATGTAGATATAGCACACGAATTTGAGAAATTTTACTCTTCCCTATATCATATTGATAAAACGAATATATCAGCACCCTCCCCCGAAACGAGACATCACAAAATAACGGAATTCCTTGCCAAATTTTGCCCTAAAGGAATCTCGGCTGAATCTGCCGAGGCCCTAGAAACCCCAATCACACCAGCTGAATGGAAAGAAGCAGTCAAGAACTTAAAACCTGGAAAAAGTCCTGGCCCAGATGGCTTGACTGCCACATATTATAAAACATTTACAGATACTCTTTGTACTCCATACCTGAAAGCATTTAATTCCATATCCCAATCCAATCCACTTACCCCAGGTATGCTAGAAGCTCACGTTACGGTAATACCAAAGACAGACAAAGACCCAACACAAGCAGCAAACTATAGGCCAATCTCACTTCTTAATGTGGACATTAAAATTTTCTCCAAAATTTTAGCTAACAGAATACTCCCTTTACTCCCATCCATCATATCCCGAGACCAAGTAGGATTTGTCCCTGGAAGAGAAGCCAGAGACAATACTCTGAAGGCCATCAGTCTACACCATCACATCACATCTACAAAACAAAAAGGCTTCTTCCTCTCATTGGATGCGGAGAAGGCATTCGATAGGGTAGCATGGGACTATATGGCAGCAGTCTTGCATGCATTAGGCATGAAGCAATACATGATTAGTCTCGTTATGTCACTATATGCAAAACCCTCAGCACGAATTAGAGTTAATAATACCCTGTCGAATGCCTTCTCCATACACAATGGTACCAGACAGGGATGTCCCCTGTCCCCAATTCTCTTTATCCTCACATTGGAGCCACTATTGTGCGCCATAAGGCAGAACCCTGACATTCGGGGAATCAACGCCAACCACCGTGAGTACAAACTAGCTGCTTACGCAGATGATATTTTATTATTTCTTTCCAACCCCCACACGACACTACCGGTATTACTAGATGAATTCAAGCGTTTCAACATAATTTCCAATCTCAAGATAAATTTTTCTAAATCATTCGCTCTCAATATTTCACTGCCCCAATCTCTTGTAACACAGTGTAAAGAGAATTTCCCTTTCCAATGGCAGACAAACGCGATTACCTATCTCGGAATACAATTACCTACCAAACTGACAGATTTATACGCAAAAAACTACCTTCCAATATTGACTAAACTAAAGGCAGATCTAAAGAAGTGGAACAGACCTGTATTCTCATGGTTTGGCAGAGCGGCGATATTGAAGATGAACGCACTACTGAGATTACTTTATATCCTACAAACGGTACCGATACATATACCGCAGACATTCTTCAAAACATACCGAAGTCTCAGTTCCACCTTCGTGTGGGGAGGAACCAAGCCCAGAATAAAATATGCGCACTTAGCTTTGCCCAAGCACCTAGGAGGGATTGGTCTCCCCAATCTCATGAACTACTACAAGGCAGTTCATCTTACCAGAATTCTTGATTGGAACCTACACGCTTCCTCAAAAGACTGGGTGAGCCTAGAAGGCTCATTTTCAAACTTACAACTAGCATCACTACCCTGGCTACTGGAAAGACATATACCATCAGAGCTTAAAGCACACCCCCTCATTAGGCCAACCACACAATGCTTCCAAATATTATGCAAACAATCCTCTATATCGACAATCCCAGGACCCATGTCTCCTGTAAGACAGAACCCAGACTTCCCCCCAGGCATGACAGCCGACTTCCTAACACAACACTGGGCAGGAGATAACGTTCGGGCACATCAGTTCTTCCACCTAGGCAAACTATGCACAGCACTTCTTCTCTCTCAACAACTTGACAGACCCCCGATACCGCCTTGGACATATCTCCTGCTTGCACAATATTTGAACGTACTGGACAAAAAATCCTCATGCTCCAGACAGCTCACACCCTTCGAACGCCTATGCTCACAGTCGTCCCCCCAAACACTTAATTAACTTAATTTCTGCCACACACGCCCTTCTATTTACAAATTATCACCCTGACCACTCAGCGACATGTAAAGCTTGGGAAAAAGACCTGTCACTATCTATTACTCAAGCGGACTGGAGTAACATATTCCTGAACATACACAAGGGGTCCATTAACGTCTCCACTCAGGAAAATAATTATAAAATACAATCCCGATGGTATCGCACACCTGAATTGTTGCATAAATTTTACCCGAACACGCCAGCCTCATGTTGGAGGTGCAACCTACATGTGGGCACATTACTACATATCTGGTGGGAATGCCCACAAATTCAATCTTTTTGGAAAGAAGTACATCGCATAACCACGCTCGTCACTACATATGAACTGGATTGGTCGCCTGCCCAATCTCTCCTACACCACTCCAATCTTCCACACTGCACCTACCACAAATCTCTTGCAATGCACATGCTAAATGCGGCAAAACAATGCATACCGTTGCATTGGAAATCTCAAACCATTCCGTCACTGAAGGAGTGGTTTCATAGAATCAACAAAATTGCGGAGCTGGAAGAGCTAATTCACATTGCAAGAGATTCTCCGAGCAAATTCAATACCAAATGGGCTTGCTGGAAACATTTCCAAACTAAACCCGAATACGCCCTCTTAAATTCCTGAATTGAACACCACAGACATTCACTCATGCTGATTTTCGTACCCGGATATCCTTGATACAATAGCACCGTCCTCTCCTCACTACTTCAAGGTAATGTGTAAAGGACCTGGGAGATGGTCCCACGAGGAGGGAGGCAAGAGACGGTCACTATTATACTCGGAAACAATCACCCTGTCCCCAACACCACCCAACCTCTCTGTTCACCCCCCCCCCCTCCGCCCCACACACACGTCTAGTCGTCTCCGCCTCTCCACTATCTAAAAAGCATTTACAAAGCAGAGAGACACTTACACCTAACCTCCAATCCTCTAGACCCGGATATGCTTGCCTCACTCCTGCTTAATCCTTCTTCAATCCCCCCCCCCCCCTCTCCTTTCTATCCTTCCCATACCTATCTACACGACAGGTCACCAATATTCTGACTCTGCACACTTATTATGCATAGGATCCCCCACGAACGTTGCGATCACATAGGCACTCACAGAGACAGCCCACACAGGGAGAAACCGAATGGCAAGACGGGCATCACATTTTTGTAGTTAGAGATGGTCTCAACCTTCAACCGTAAGACGTAATCTTACAATCCCACCTATAGAATGCCATGTTGGCTATTTACGGGTATTATAGGTGGTAGTAACGAACCAGAAGACAGAACAAAGATATGTGATGGAAAACACCTTAAATGCCAGATGTTGGACGGAGAAAGATTTCTTGAGATAACGTAGTTGCTCTGGTGATCTTTTCATGTAACCTGTTACTTCAAATATTTCATCTACTATGTTTGTTGAAATGTTCTGTGAACTGACGAATGTTGACCTGTTTGTTCATAAGATGCTAATAAAACTTTTTTCTGGAAAAAAAAAAAAAGGACATGACTTAAATAACTGGAGGAAAGTTCAAAACTAGTCTTAGAAAGTATTATTTTACTGACAAGGTAGTTGATGCTTGGAATAAACTTCCAGCAGAAGTAGTGAGCCGGTCAACAGTAAATGGGTTCAAAGTTAACCAAAAAAAACCATAACAGGCAGACTCGATGAACTGCTGTCACTTTTCTAGGTTTCCTTTTTATGTAGTAATTTTTGGCATAGTTCCTCCATTACTTTCTCAATTTTTTTGCTCAATGAGTTGATTTAACTATTAAAAAAGTTAAGAGTTCAATCTACAGTAATGAAGAAGCATATGCTGTCTTCTAGAGCACTAAGTTCAGGTGCTCTAGCAATTACTTCAACTGCTTACACAGGAAGGTATTTGATTGTTCCCAATTTTCTTGAATCACTGGTGTGCAGTTTAGGAACTGGAAAGAGATTAAGGAAAAGCTTAGCACAACAAAATGTGTCTTTTTGCTTGAAATTGAAGTGCAGAATTAATCTTCATAAAACTTTCATATCGGCTTGTGCATGGAATGAGGCCAAGACATAGGAAATGAATCATGATAAATCACAAATTGAGTATTTGCTCTGAGGAAAAGGTCATAAAAAAAAAATTGTTTAACCACAAACATTGCATACATGCGGAGGGAGGATGTATGGATAGCTACAAAAAATAGGATATCCCCATTTGACCCTCAAAAATTGTCCAAACGTACATCGACAACCTTGCCAGAGTGGAGTGTGTGTGTGTGTACAATAAATACTTGGAGAACCCCCAACTCTTTCATATCCCATTCAAAACAACCTTTCGTTTTGGCTGGAGTTAGGCTTTCTATCACTTGACCAGTAAATTAGTCTGGCAGCCAAACGGAAAGGAATCATAAGCCATGAAAAAGAAGCCGACCTAGCAAGGGTGAAGTAAATTAATGTCTTACCAGTACCATTCAGATACCAGTGTGAATAGCCTCTAGGCAACCCCTTGGGTTGAACGGAAAAAAAAACTGTCAGCTCAGGTCAGAGCCGCTGTACTAACCATGCGAGGTTAGTTTAGCTATCTCCCCCCACTAAGCTGTTGTGTTCTGACAGGAGGATGCGCGCCCCCATACCCCACCAGAAAACTCTGATTAGCGGTCTCTGCCATTGGCATTTGTTTTCCAGGATGCACGGCCGGCTTCTGTCAGACAGACTGACATATGCACAAGCCGAATGCCGGCTGTTTTATTTTTTATTTTTTGAACCAGCAAATGTCTCCCAAAATTTTGCCCGTGTGTACAGGGCTTAAGAGTCACAAGACTTTAAAAATAAACTCCAGGAAACCTAAAAATTATCCCATGCAGTGCTGCTGTACCCACAGTGAAAGGGTTAACCGCTTTTTTCTGTCTACGGAATTTGGAAAGCAAAGTTCTTTTGACTTTATCAAGAATTAAAAATAGACTCGGGCGTGTTTGGGATCCTAGTCCCAACCCACCTGCCCGATCCCGCCCGAAAGCCGACACTGCACACCGCTAATGACAGGCAGTGAGACACCTCCCGGTCTGCAGCTGCACAGATTGGGAAATGTATCACTGCCTGTGATTAGTGGTGTGCAGGGTCAGCTTCTTGGTTGGGACTAGGATCCCGAACACGCCCGAGCCCATCTCTAATCAAGACCTATGCAGGGTTGATAGTCCTGCTTTGGATGTGAGGATTTTGAGGGACAGTCCACTGTCAAAGTATAGGTTCGGGTAAGTACAAGTGCTTTTTCTGGACCCCTAGACCAAACAAGCAGTTAACCCTTTCAGTGCAGGCAGATTTTTTTTTTAGGTTTATTAGATATGGATTTTAACTGTGTGTTTACACAGTTTTTTAGGAGTCTGTTTTCATGCAGAAAAATGTATGAGGTAGGGTGGTAATACCACAGTCTCAGACACAGGATCAAGGAAGCCATGGCAATCCCTTTAGTAGCAGCAATTACTATAGTGAATATCAACTTCTATAGCAGTCCTACAGGTATGGAATATGTATACTTGAGTTAAGTATAAAGATGCCGATTCTGTCTGTATGTTTACAGTAATGTTTAAAGTGATACTAAAGTCTTCTTTTTTTATTTTGTATCAAAATTTGCACAGAGCAGCCCAGATCATCCTCTTCTTGTGTGCCTCTTTGGCACTCCTGGCCTCTCCCTCCTCCCCCTACAGCAAGCAGTTTGCTATGGGGGGCACTCAAGCTGAGCCGATGCTCCATGTGTCCATTCAGACATGGAGCCACAGCTTGGCCTCAGCCCTGCCCCCTCTATCTCCTCATTGGTTCACTGACTTTGACAGCAACGGGAGCCAATGATGCCCCGCTGCTGTCTCAGCCAATGAGGAGGGGAGTCCCAGACAACCGAGACTCTCATGCAACATCGCTGGATCTAGAGTGGGCTCACGTAATTATTAGGGGGGCTGCTGCACACAGCTTTTTTTTTATCTTAATGCATAGAATGCATTAAGATAAAAAAAAAAACATTCTGACTTTAGAACCACTTTAATATTTTACCCATGCTACATCGACTAGGATGCTTGAATATAACACCCTGTGTATTACAGCTTTTTAAAGGTTGGCATTGGTCGCTTGTAAAGTGCTAGTGGTTTCAACATTAAAAGTAGGCACAAAAAAAAAATGTACAGTTGCCCCACTAATCAAAGAACCTGGAATTAAATCAGGTGTACTACTCACTAACCCAACTGCTTTTTTAGCCTCGATCTGACTGTGGATATATATGCTCTATGGCAAGGTGGCACATTGCAGTGTCAAGTGGATTTGCCTTTATTAAATACCCCCCCCCACCCCGGTCACTTATTTGATCTTTTAAACAAAAAAGTCTTGTTTACACATACTTTGCTCTTTGCAGAGTGAATCTAATTGAGAACTCTCTTTAGAAAGCATTAGACAGACGATGAGGCACTGCATTGCCTCTTCACAGCCTGCTTTACCCCTAAATACCAAACGACTGCAAGCGCTAGGCATATTTGTAGTGCTGGGGGCTGTGAATGGGTCATGCTCAGCAGGCGGTAACATTTTTGCTGCAGCAGTAAAGCAAAGCCTCATGGCAGGTACTGTAAAATGGCAACCCAACCTTGGAGTTTTACCACTCCCAATCACAAATGTAAACAAAGCCCTTAATCCTGGCAGGTTACAACTTTGTGTATTCTCTACCTGTGCTGTAGTCTTATCAGTTGTTCTCAGTCATCTACAGAATCCCAGTCATCTACAGGAGAGAGAGAGAGAGAGAGAGATGTTGTGACAAAATGAGAAAGAAGTTTAGAGGTCTTTTGAGGCTTCAGGCACACTGGACGTTAAAATAAAGTTATAAAAACGCCAGTAGCTTTGCAGTGGGTTTTTCAAGGTTTTGTTAACGTTTTTGCAATAGCGTTTTTTTTTTAAAGAAAGTTTTGTTCTTTTTCATACATCATGGGACACAGAGTCAGGCTAATATTCATTACCTGCTAGGTTATACTTCATCATTAGGTGAATGGACACTGGTAGTCCAAAGGTCTTCAGACAGGAAGTGATCCCGTATCATACAGGAAGTACTTTAGTTTTTTTACCAGTGTCTGCAAGGTGGATGGCACGGTTTGTTTGAGCTCTCTGAGCTCCAGGTCTCTAGTCCCACAAACGGTTCCGAAAATGAATCAAGGGACGCACGCACGCATAGAACGTTCTGGCGCACACCCAGCTTATTTAAGCTGTATATGCCAAGCATGTGGTGCTTCCAGAAGGCAGCTGTGGGACACAGAGCAGGCTCTGAACAGACACTTGTAGTGGTTAATTTCTCCTTACCTGGGTCACGTGAGTCAACAGGTGTTGCTTGGCAGGCTAAAGGTGCTTAGCAGGATTGTTGCATAGGGGCTTGGTGAGCCCTAAGAAAAGGTCTCCCTTTTCAGGTGTTTTAACTACACCCAAGTACTCTTTGCGGCATTGAATGTCTTCCAAAAAGGGGAGTGGGACTAACACCATAGGGCACACCTATGTCATCAGTAGTTCCTGATGAACCTAGTCATATCCCTAGTGTTGTATCCCCTAAAAGACCAGAGGCTCCCGGGCAATGTGAGCCACTGTGCCTATCTGGTATTGTGCCTGCAGTCAACGCTGCTGCTTCACCCTTTATCACTAAGGATGAACTGTCCTCAGCCCTAACCGGGTTAGAGCACAGGATTGCCAGCATGATTGCCTCCACCCCGCAGGGTGGCAGGAAGCGTGACAGATCCCCCTCCCCAGAGTCTCCTCGTCTGGAGCAAGAATGGGTTGAGGGTGGGGGAAGAGCTTAAAGCTCAGGATTCGGTGGAGTGCCTGGTGGATGAGTCTGCTTCCGAGCAATCTGGACAAGAAGATATCCACTCAATATCTTCCTCTCAGTCGCAGAGGTTTTTGATCCCGAATCTGAGCAAAATGGTTTGTTCTGCCTTTAAGTTTGCATAGGTGACCAGAGTGGTCCTCTTTGGGATCTCAGACACTTTTCAGGTCGCACAGATTTTCCCGCTACACCCCCTGTTGGAACAGGTGCTGTATGCTGATTGGGAACACCCTGACAGGACTTTTTTACCTCCTAAAAGGTTTTCTCTTTTATATCCCATGGATGAAAAAGTTGTTAAAAAATGGAGCATGCCCGCCGTAGATGCAGCAGTCTCTTTCTTAAACAAGAACTTAAATTGGTATTTGCCAGTCCATAAAGGATCAAGTCAAACGGCCACTCCATCGGGTGGGGGGAAGGCTGCTGCACTTTGCGGACATTTGGAAAACAACAAATCTGGACGGGTGGGTCACCTCAATTATATCTTGCGGTTACAAGCTGGAGTTATGGGGGGGTGCCCCCTCAGAGGTTTCCAAGACCCAGCGTTCCCTCGCATCCTCAAAAAATAAACTTATTGCTTCAGGCACTACATCATCTAGTGCATCAAGCAGTAATTGTAGAGGTTCCGGTATCCGAAAAGGGGCACAGGGTTTTACTCAAACCTGTTTACGGTTCAGAAACCAAACGGGGACACAAGGCCCATTTTGGACCTAAGGTCCCTGAACAAGTATCTGTTGATACAATCCTTTCGGATGGAATCTGTCTGCTCAGTAGTAACCTCACTCCAGAGGGGAGACTTTTTAGCCTCCATCGATATAAAGGACGCGTACTTATACGTACCTATCTTTCAGCCTCATCAGAAGTTTCTACGTTTTGCAGTAGAGGAATGCCATTTTCAGTTTGTGGCTCTACCCTTTGGGCTTGCTACAGCTCCCCGGGTGTTCGCAAAGGTCCTAGCACCAGTACTGGGTCTTTTAAGGACCCAAGGGATCCTGGTGCTCGGGTATCTAGATGACCTCCTGCTCAGAGATCACTCAGTACCGGCTCTAGAACAGAGCATAAGATACACAGTGAGGTATTTGAAAAGCTTAGACTGGATCATAAATAACGAAAAGTCAGCCTTGAGACCAGCTCAAAGTCTAAAATATTTAGGTCCGATTCTAAGCACGGTCCAAGCAAGAGTATTTTTGTCACCGTAACGATCTGTGCCCTGAAGGATCAGGTGCCTCAGATAAGGGGCACCAGACAACCCTCCATTCGGTTCTGTATGAGTCTTCTAGGGAGGATGGCAGTGCCCTCTGCCCAGTTCCATTCCAGGCATTTACAACAGGACATCTTGTTGGCTTGAACAGAGGAAGAAAAACCCTTTATTATCCAATGTGCTCATCTCCTCAGGCATGCTTAAGCCTAAACTGGTGGTTGCAGGATCAGAACCTGCGAAAGGGAAAATCCTTTCTCCCGGTAACTTGGAGAGTAGAGTACTGACTACAAATGCCAGTCTCTCAGGCTGGGGAGCGACCCTAGACAGTCTCACAGCCCAGGGGGAAATGGTCAGTGACAGAGCAGACCCTGCCCATCAACGTCCTAGGATTACGAGCAGTACGTCTGGCCCTACGATCCTGGACGGTGGCACTTCAGGACTGCCCCATCTGGGTTCAGTCCGACAATGCCACGGCAGTGGCCTATATAAACCACCAAGGTGGTACCAGGAGTCGTTCAGCTCTGAAGGTGGTGAACTACATACTAGCCTGGACAGAGGGACATGTGCCAATAATATCGGCAGTCCATATCCCGGGAGTAGAGAACTTGGAAGGCAGATTATCTCAGCCCCCAGAAGATCTGCCCGGGGGAATGGTCCCTACACCCAGAGGTGTTCCAGGAAATTTGACAACATTGGGGATGGCCAGAGGTCGACCTACTGGCATCCAGGTTCAACAACAAGCTACAGCAGTTTGTGTCTCAAACAAGAGATCCTCTGACAATTGGAGCAGATGCTCTGATAATTCCATGGAGCCAGTACTCCCTGGTTTATGCTTTCCTTCCGATCCCTTTCCTTCCACATTTGTTGCGCAGGATTCGGAGAGAAGGGATTCCAGTCATTCTGGTGACACCAGCCTGGCCCAGAAGGCAAAACGGACAATAGACGGGCCATGGACGCTTCCACGTCGCCCCAATCTACTGTCTCAAGGTCCTATATTCCACCCCAATTTACAGTCTCTAAATTTGACGGCATGGCTATTAAAGCCAGGGTGTTAAAGGACAGTAGCATCTCGGGACCAGTGGTGTCTACTCTAGTGAATGCTAGAAAAGCAATCACTGGGAAGATTTATCATAAGGTCTGGCATATTGCTTGGTGTGAAGCCAGAAAATGGCATCATTGGAAATGTGATTGGGAGAATTCTCTCTTTTCTACAGTCAGCTGTGGAAATCAAAATTGGCTTTGAGTACAATCAGAGGTCAAGTTTCAGTCCTATCAGTATTCTTCAAAAGGCCTTTAGCCTCCCATTCACTGATCCAAACATTTAGGCAAGGGGCAAACTCGCTTGCTTCCCCCCATTAGGTCACCTATGTGTCCTTGGGACTTGAACTTGGTGCTGTCTGTGTTACAGAAACAACCATTTGAACCTATTAAGGAAATTCCATTAGACTTGCTGTCACGCAAGCTAGCCTTCTTGATGGCTATCACCTCAGCTAGAAGGGTGTCAGAGTTGGCAGCCCTTTTATGCAGGGAACCGTACTTGATCCTTCACCATGACAGATTCGTGTTACAACCTGTTCCATCCTTTTTGCCAAAAGTGGCGTCAGCCTTTCATTTAAATCAGGACATTATTTTGCCTTCTTTTTTCTCTCAGCCTGGTTCGGCAGAAGAGACGACTGCATTCTTTGGACGTTGTCCGGGCAGTCAAGGTTTATTTGTCTAGATCTGTGGAGATCCGAGGATCAGACTCTTATTTTGTTTTACCAAAAGGACCCAAGAAGAGGCAGGCAGCTTCCATTGCCAATTGGGTCCGTCAATTGGTCATTCAGGCCTACGGTCTGAAACATAAAGCTCCTCCCTTTAGGGTGAGAGCTCATTTTTCCAGGGGTGTAGGAACCTCCTGGGCTTTTCGCCATCAGGTATCTGTGTCTCAGATTGTTAAGGCTGCTACCTGGTCTTTAGTGCCTACGTTCACAAAACTTTAAGCAGCCGAGGATTCAGCTTTTGGTTGCAGTGTACTGCGGGCTGCTGTATAAGTTCTAAAGGCTATTGTTTGGCAGGGTGTCTCACTCCCCTCAAGGCTATTGCTCTAGGACGTCCCAGCAGGTAATGAATATTAGCCTGACTCTGTGTCCCATGCTGTATGAAAAAGAAAATAGGATTTTTACATCGTACTTACCTGTAAAAACTTTTTCTTTGAGTACATCATGGGACACAGAGATCCCTCCCCTCTTTTTTACGTCATACTTACCTGTAAAATCCTTTTCTTTGAGTACATCATGGGACACAGAGATCCCTCCCCTCTTTTTTGAGGATTTAGTGCTCGCTACAAAACTAAAGTACTTCCTGTATGTCAGGGGTAATATAGGGGATCACTTTCTGTCTGAAGACCTTTGGTCTACCAGTGTCTATTCACCTGATGATGAAGTATAACCCAGCAGGTAATGAATATTAGCCTGACTCTGGTGTCCCATGATGTAGTCAAAGAAAAGGATTTTATGCAGTGTTCCGCCTATCACGGATATTCTCTCATCCTCGTCCATGAGATGAGAATGACAGAACATCCGTGATAGGCGGAACACTGTACTGCTGGGAAAATTAGTGTCCGCCTATCACGGACGGGCGAGAGGAGGCGGTGCGGCTTTTGAACAGTGCCGTCTGTCTACATGACAAGCTGGTCATGTAGGCAGACCGCACTGACTCGAGTATAAGCCGAGAAGGGGACTTTCAGCCCTAAAAAAAGGGCTGAAAATCTCGGCTTATACTCGAGTATATACGGTACGTAAAAATACTATTTTTTTTTTATCAATGGATCAAAAATCGGTGGCGAGCCGCGTTTTTACGTTAGAGGGTTTTTAACAGCTGAAAAATTCCTCTCAGCACACACTAGCCAAAAACTGCTGATAACAGCCTATGTGTGCATGGACACATAGGATAACATGATGGGGAGTTTATTGACTTAAAAAAAAAAAAAAAAAAAAAAAAGGGTGCATGAGGCCTCAAAGTTTCATTTTCTGTAGCTAGCAGAACAGAGAAGCAAGATCTTGAACGGGTAAGCAAATCCAGTGTCTCTATAAATCTCAGACTCTTTTAAACATTTTGAAAACAAACCTCATAATTAGGATGATCACAATAAAACCAAGATGTTCTGCACAAGGCTTATAAGGCTTCATGCACACTGGTTTATTATAAACGCGGTTTCACCTGACAGGAGAAAATCAGTATTGAGGGCTGTTCTGACATGTGCTCCGACTTCCAGAGCACAAGTCGCATGACATGTCAAAACGAATGGTTCCCTATGAGAGCTGTCTTAACTGGTCAGACTTGTGTCAATGCTTCCCTGCACTACTTTGGTCCGACTTGGGCACAAGTTCAGCCCATTGATTTGAATGTAAGTCGGGATCATCATCTTAACTGATACAACTTTTGGCATGCAACTTGTAATCTAAGGCTCTTGCGGGGGGGGGGGGGGGATGAAATGGGGCCCCCCAAATCCCTTATCTGAGCATGCAGGCCAGGAAGGGGGGGGGGGGCAAGCGAGCACCCCCCCCATCCCAAAGGGCTTCCTCCCAACAACCATGGGGACAGTGGTTGTGGGGGCTCAGACTCTTGAAGCCCCCTTTACCAAGAGGGCCCCCAGATCCCAGCCATCCCATGTGAATGAGTATGGGGTACAAACTCCTTTACTGAAAGTGAACAATGTCCCCTGTCCTAGCTCCGTGTCTTGCTCTTCTCCTTCCGCTGCCACTTTCTTCTCTGCCGCTGACACGGTCATCCTCAGACGCTGGCTCCCACTGTTGTATCCTCTGCAATGTCTGCCAGTTCTTGAAATTTAAGAGCTTTTGGGTGTTTTTTTTTTTGCCAAAGCTCCTAAACTCAACTCCATAAAAACCTATGTGTCCATGTACACATAGGCTTTTAGGATCATTTAAGAGCTGCTTCCGTTAGAGGAGGTTCAACCTCCCCTTCACGTGCCATCACAAGGGGCAGTGACATCACCATGAGACTCCACCCCTTGTGATGTCATATGCCGTCACCGGATGACCAGGTCTCATGGCGATATAAGAACTGACAGACATCGCAGATGACAACAGTGGGAGCCAGCGTCAGAAGAGGACCAGAGCAGTGGTGGAGAAGAAAGCAGCAGAGGAAAAAGAAGACTGGAGGAAGAAGACATGTTAGAGCTACAACAGAGGACATTCTTCACACATAAAAACAAGAGATGGTTTTTGACAAGTCCTTTATTGAAAGTAAAGAATGTCCCCGGTCGTAGCTCTGTGTCTTCTTCCTCTGGTCTTCTACCTCCGGTAATGTGTTCTTACTAATCTTCTCCCTCCGCTGCTGCTCCAGTTCTCCTCTGACGCTAGCTCCTGCAGTTGTCATCTGCAATGTCTGCCAGTTCTTATATAGCCATAGGGCGTGGTCATCCAGTGACATCACCATGAGACCCCACCCCTTGTGATGGCATGGGACATCACAAGGGGTGGAGTCTCATGGTGATGTCACTGCCTCGTGACAGCATGTGAACGTTCAATAGAGGGAGGTTAGACCTCCCCTAACTGTAACAGCTCCTAAAAGCATACTGTAAGTGCACTTGGAAGTTCAGTCGCTTTAGATCTGAGGGGGACATGCAAGGAAAATAAAAAAAAAAAAAACAGCATTTTTGCTTGCACATGATTGGATGATAAAATCAGCAGAGATTCCTCTCATTTCAGATCTTCTCCTCAGACTTACAGCGACTGCACTTCCAAGTGCACTTGCCGTGCAGAATGGATTTGCTTTTAGTAAATTAACCCCATAGGCCTTTATGGAGCCGAGTTTAGGACCTTAGGCAAAAAAAAAAAAAATGCCAAAAGCTCCTAAACTAAAGTTCAGGAGCTGCTAGTGTACAGTACATGGAGTCTTAGGCTGTTCTTGTTGTGGCAGTACTAAAGTTTTTACACAACTTTTGCCAAGAATTCATACTTTTTTTTTTTTTTTTCTCTCCTTTCTCTATTTGGATTCAACTGGAAAAATTTGTGAATCCTGGGTGATCATTGTGTGAAAATGCTTATAAATAGACCTATTATTATTATTGACATATTGTGAATAAGCTTGCTACTTCCAAAATCCTTAAAAATTCCACTTCCTTAAAAGTTCATACAAAAAGTCAAAAAAATGAAGTTAAGGGGGAAAGAATTAACAAATTAGTAAACTTAGTTTTAATAAAAGCGCAAGTTAATTTTTTTTTTTGTTTTATCACCAGGTGCTTCCAATGAGTGAGAAGTGTACCTTTTGCTGGTGCTTGCTATGTTCACTGAAATCTTCATTCCTTTGCCCACCCCCCCCCCCCACCCCCTTGCCCAAGATATCCAGCAGCTGTGATATTCTGGTGTTGCAAGGTTAATATGAGCTGTTGGACCTGTCACAGGCACAAAAGTGCCACCTATGTCCACCCTTTCTGACCCACTTTTCCATTCATAAAGCTGTACACTATTGCTTCCTGTAATGAAAGGCGCCCTATGAATAGAGGGCAGATGAATAAAGGGTTCAATGAAGAGGACTGAAGATTTGAAGGAAAAGAGCAGCCACCAGCACAAGCAGTCATTGTAAGTACCATCCCTGGTGCCAAAAAAATAAAAAATACAATACACACACACTGGACTTCAAATCGTGTGCCCTTACATGTTATTTTAAAAAATGTGTAAGAAGACAAAATGCTTACAAATGAAAATAAATTTTATTTTTTGACAATACATAAAAAAAAAAAAAAAAAAAAAAAAAAAAAGGTCACTACTCAAAAAAGTCAAGAAACAAATGTAAAACAAAATACAGGTATATTTCTATATAAATATCCAAGCAATAAAAAAAAAAACATTTCTCAGTTTATATTATTTTGTGCAAAAGAGACTTAAGCAAATCTATTAATTTAAAACCCTGACATTCAGTATTAATCAAACTTACAAATGATTACTGTTTATTTTTAATAAGTGTTCAACAAGTGCATATTCATAACTGCAGAAAGATCACATGATAGAGCCAGCAACATTTTAATATGCATTAAAAAAAAAAAAAAAAAAATCATCTTCATTACAGATTCATTTTGAAAGAATACGAAAAAATATCTTCTTAGCCCTGGTTCCGACTCTTTTCCTATGCCAATTGTAGCAATATAAAGAGATCCACAAATAGGTTGAGGGCCATGATACAGGATTTCAGTTTTTCCGTGATAGTCTGCCTTTTAGGCGTTTCTACCATGAGTGTGTAGTAGAAGTGTACCGTTCTCAGACCATCACTGAGACAATACCCCCGGAATCTGAAGCATTAACAAAACCAAAACAAGATTGAAACAATTGGCAACTTGCATTTAAGAAGAAATAGAGCACTCGTCAGATCCACCAGGGGTAGAAAGGATCACAGCCCACAGGGGAGGTCTTGTGATTCAAAAGGCACCTAACTCAGATGGAGGTTGGCTGGATGGTGCACGTTGTTGTGGGAGGCTCAGGTCTCCTGTGGTACCATCCAGCCAACCTCTCTCCATCTGAGTGGGTGCCATTGAATCAAAATTTGACAAAGATCCCCCTCACCTTGTGATCACCAACACATCAGGATCATCCTACTGCACTGGCTCCGGATCTCAGCTTTTAGCCAATTTGCACCATCTACCATTGACTATGTATTTTTTTTTTTAAATGTATCTATTAATTAGGTGAAAGGACAGCAGACATTTAGTCATAGGTTTTTCTGAAGAATCACCAGCTTCTTCCTGGCACACGTTTAGTGAAAAAGAACCAAGAAAACCCAGTTACAAGGTGGCAGTTTGGGGAGGATGGTATCCCATTTCTGGCTAGCCTTGTTAAAAAGCCAAGAAAAGCCCTTTCAAAATCATATATGCCTACTTATAAAATTGTCTGGCACGTGTCACATTTAATTTTCTGGGTATGGCTAATTTTAAAATAAAAAAAATCTAATTTTTGTATCAGTTTATGATTGCTACAAAGAAATCGAAACATTACGAGAACTATTCATTTTTACATTACAACACTACTTGCAGTACGGAGGAACATCTCATCTGTAATAGAGAAATGAACCACAACCAAAGAATAAATATATGACAAAATGTTAATTGTGGTTCATGCTTAGACCGAGGATTCGCCCCTGAGGAGTAGAGTGGTGCTGAACCAGACACCAACTCCATGAAGTAACAGATTGATAAAACCAGAGGAGTGTATTTTAGGGGAGCTTTGGTGGTGTAGATAAAACATGTTGCATTATTTGGGGTGCACTGTACCATTCAGTTCTCACTTTTGCATGGCAATTCTTCTGCAGAGTTCCATGAAACCCAACAGCTCAAGTGCCATCACAGCATCTGTTCACACCAACGGGTTAATTCACAAATTCAATGCAAGCACAAAGAGAATGTTCAAAATATATCAAATTGATAACATCCAATTCGATCGCAGATCACTAAAACGGATCAATGGAAATCTGAAATTTGTACATCGCTCTTTGCCTTTTTGAATAACCAAGTATGCCTGAGCAACACTACACATATTTACATAGCCAGCATACTAAAAATTACCATGATTATTCTATAAGCATAAACCAGGTTATTACGGATGATCAAAATAAAGTAATACACAATTGAGATCAGACCAGTATTTAACCACAAAAAAAAGTCTGCTAAATAAAGATGAAGATAACTGCTTCGAGTCAGTATATAGACCACATTGCAGAGTACAACCATTACAAGAATAAAAATCATACAGCACATGTAGCTGACTTACAAGAGTTCAGGTACAACCATTAACCCTAAAACACCAAGAATGAATTCATTTTGCAATGTTTATGCAGTTTAGAAAAAGGCTACATAAAAAAAAAAAATGTAGAGGATTAAGGCTCAGTTCACACTGCTGCGACTTGGGATCCGACTTGCAAGACCCCAAGTCACATGACATGTGAAATCCCATGTTAGTCAACAACAGTTGTCTTAAAATTAGTACTACTGAAGTAGTTCTGACTTTAGAAAAGGTTCCTGTGCTACGTCAAATTAGTACTCTAGTTGCCTGGCAAAGTCACGGCCCTGGGACGCCATTAAGTACTGGCATCACACAAGTGCCCCGCGTTTTCAAAAAAGTGTCGCTTCTGCCCGCGATTCGGAAAGCGCAGGTGTAAATGGAGCCTAACACTTTGAACTGATATCTACATGGGCAGGTTGCATACTATGTAAACGGAACAAAATGCCATATGGGACATTGTTTTTTTTTTTTTTTTTTTTTTTTCCAACATTTAATTTACAGATTAACTGCTGCATATATTCATATATTTGATCCTAACAGGATAAAAATTGACCTTTAAAAAAAAGTATACATTTTCCAAAATAGCACAGTGGCACTCCGCTCTGCCAGAAATAATATAAGAGCTATTGGCACTCTGAGTGCCACTATATAGGTGACAAACAAAACTAATATTATTAGACAGCTGCAAGAAGTAGAAGGTAAATTTATAATCAAGACCCCTTTCACACTGAGGCAGTTTTTAGGCGTTTTAGCACTAGAAATAGCTCCTGTAAAGCGCCTGAAAAACTGCCTCCCATTCAGTTAAGTGTGATTTTTCACACTGGGGCAGTGCGCGCCTTGTGGGACGTTTGGAAAGGTCCTGCAAGCAGCATCTTTGGAGCAGTTTGGGAGTGCTGTATTTAGCGCTCCCAAGGCGCCCTACCCATTAAAATTAATGGGCAGCGTTTCCAAAGCTTTTGAACTGGCCTTCTTTGGGTTTAAAAGAGCCCCGCTAGCGGCCGAAAAGTGCAGCTTAAACAGTGCTAAAGCACCGCTAAAGCAAGCAGCGCTTTATCGCCAATGCAGCCCCAGCGTGAACTGGGTCTTGCTCAGAATACTTCTATTCACAAGGCAAAGGTGGTCTGTGGTTTAGATTTCAGATTATTAGTATCGTTTAATTCTGCTCCATCTCACAACCCAGTGAAAACTCAAACTTTTCCTAGTCTACATCAAAAAACCTTAATTATGATTCCATTGCGTAATAATTTAATCTGCTGCCTTGGCAAGCAAATTCAAGACTCCTGTCCCACCGAAGGCTATGCTTGCTAGCAGATCCAAAGCTGTGCCTTCCAACATAATTATGGGAGTGTGATATTGCCACGGATGAAGATTATTATCTGGGATCACCCGAAGCACTTCTAAAATTGACATACATCACTACATCTTGGTTCAGTGGTAGAGTGAGGATGGTGTAGAGTAGAGCTCCTACATCCAAGGATTTGGATTAGGTTGAAAGAAAAAAAAAAAAATTACAAGGATTTTTATTATTAAAACAAAGTGTAAAAAAAGTGAACATGGCCACAAACCAACTGTGCAGATTCCCGACCATTGCATCATCTCAGACCACCAATTATGCAGTGAACTCATCTCAGACTTCACCAATTATTATGCAGTAATCCAACAGCCCAGTAGTAAAATAGGATACAATAACCACTTCAGCCCCGGACCATTTGGCAGCCAAAGGACCAGAGGTCTTTTTTCAATTTCGCACTGCACATATTTCACTTTAACTGGTAATTGCGCGGTCATGAATAAAAATTTTGTTTATACCTATACTTTAACCACTTTAGCCCCGGACCATTTGGCAGCCAAAGGACCAGAGGTCTTTTTTCAATTTCGCACTGCACTACTTTAACTGGTAATTGCGCGGTCATGCAATTTTGTAACCAAACGAAATTTGCGTCCTTTTCTTCCCACAAATAGAGCTTTTTTTGATGGTATTTGATTGCCTCTGTGATTTTTATTTTTTGCGATATAAACGGAAAAGGAGCTAAAATTTTGAAAAAAAAAGAGATTTTCTACTTTTTGTTATAAAAAAAATCTAATAAACTCAATTTTAGTCAAACATTTGGGCCAAAATGTATTCAGCCACATGTCTTTAGTAAAAAAAATGCCAATAAGCGTATATTTATTGGTTTGCGCAAAAGTTATAGCGTCTACAAACTAGAGTACATTTTCTGGAATTTACACGGCTTTTAATTTATGACTACCTATCTCATTTCTTGAGGTGCTAAAATGGCAGGGAAGTACAAAACCCCCCCAAATGACCCCATTTTGGAAAGTAGACACCCCAAGCTATTTGCTGAGAGGCATGTTGAGCCCATTGAATATTTTTTTTTTTAGTCCCAAGGGATTGAATAAAGACAAAAAAAAAAAAAAAAAAATTTTTTTTTTTTCATAAAGTTGTCACTAAATGATATATTGCTCACACATGCCATGGTTATATGTGGAGATGCACCCCAAAATACATTTTGCTGCTTCTCCCGAGTATGGGGATACCACATGTGTGGGACTTTTTGGGAGCCTAGCCGCGCACGGGGCCCCGAAACCCAATCAACGCCTTCAGGGTTTCTAAGGGTGCAAATTTTTGATTTCACTCCTCACTACCTATCACAGTTTTGAAGGCCATAAAATGCCAAAATAGCACAAAACCCCCCCAAATGACCCCATTTTGGAAAGTAGACACCCCAAGCTATTTGCTGAGAGGCATGTTGAGTACATGGAATATTTTATATTTTGCCACAAGTTGCGGGAATATTACAAACTTTTTTTTTTTTGCCCAAAGTTGTCACTAAATGATATATTGCCCACACATGCCATGGGCATATGTGGAATTACACCCCAAAATACATTCTGCTGCTTCTCCTGAGTACGAGGATACCACATGTGTGGGACTTTTTGGGAGCCTATCCGCATACGGGACCCCGAAAACCAAGCACCGCCTTCAGGATTTCTAAGGGCATAAATTTTTGATTTCACTCCTCACTACCTATCACTACCTATCACAGTTTTGAAGGCCATAAAATGCCAAGATGGCACAAAACCCCCCCAAATGACCCCATTTTGGAAAGAAGACACCCCAAGCTATTTGCTGAGAGGCATGTTGAGCCCATTGAATATTTTTTTTTTTAGTCCCAAGTGATTGAATAAAGAAAAAAAAAAAAAAAAAAAAAAATGTATTCAAAAAGTTGTCACTAAATGATATATTGCTCACACATGCCATGGTTATATGTGGAATTGCACCCCAAAATACATTTTGCCACTTCTCCTGAGTACGGGGATACCACATGTGTGGGACTTTTTGGGAGCCTAGCCGCGTACGGGGCCCCGAAACCCAAGCACCACCTTCAGCATTTCTAAGGGTGTAAATTTTTGATTTCACTCCTCACTACCTATCACAGTTTCGAAGGCCATAAAATGCCAAAATTGCACAAAACCCCCCCAAATGACCCCATTTTGGAAAGTAGACACCCCAAGCTATTTGCTGAGAGGCATGTTGAGTACATGGAATATTTTATATTTTGCCACAAGTTGCGGGAATATTACAAACTTTTTTTTTTTTTGCCCAAAGTTGTCACTAAATGATATATTGCCCACACATGCCATGGGCATATGTGGAATTACACCCCAAAATACATTCTGCTGCTTCTCCTGAGTACGGGGATACCACATGTGTGGGACTTTTTGGGAGCCTATCCGCATACGGGACCCCGAAAACCAAGCACCGCTTTCAGGATTTCTAAGGGCATAAATTTTTGATTTCACTCCTCACTACCTATCACTACCTATCACAGTTTTGAAGACCATAAAATGCCAAGATGGCACAAAACCCCCCCAAATGACCCCATTTTGGAAAGTAGACACCCCAAGCTATTTGCTGAGAGGCATGTTGAGCCCGTTGAATATTTTTTTTTTTAGTCCCAAGTGATTGAATAAAGACAAAAAAAAAAAAAAAAAAAAAATTTATTCAAAAAGTTGTCACTAAATGATATATTGCTCACACATGCCATGGTTATATGTGGAATTGCACCCCAAAATACATTTTGCTGCTTCTCCTGAGTATGGGGATACCACATGTGTGGGACTTTTTGGGAGCCTAGCCGCGTACGGGGCCCCGAAACCCAAGCACCGCCTTCAGGATTTCTAAGGGTGCAAATTTTTGATTTCACTCCTCACTACCTATCACAGTTTCGAAGGCCATAAAATGCCAAAATAGCACAAAACCCCCCCAAATGACCCCATTTTGGAAAGTAGACACCCCAAGCTATTTGTTGAGAGGCATGGTGAGTATTTTACAGCTCTCATGTGTTTTTGAAAATGAAGAAAGTAAATAAAAAAATTTTTTTTTTTCTTTTTTCAATTTTCAAAACATTGTGACAAAAAGCGAGATCTGCAAAATACTCACCATACCTCTCAGCAAATAGCTTGGGGTGTCTACTTTCCAAAATGGGGTCATTTGGGGGTGGTTTGTGCCATCTGGGCATTCCATGGCCTCCGAAACTGTGATTGGCAGTGAGGAGTGAAATAAAAAAATTACACCCTTAGAAAGCCTGAAAGCGGTGCTTGGATTTTGGGGTCCCGTACGCGGCTAGGCTCCCAAAAAGTCCCACACATGTGGTATCCCCGTACTCAGGAGAAGCAACAGAATGTATTTTGGGGTGTATCTCCACATATGCCCATGGCATGTTTGAGCAATATATCATTTAGTGACAAGTTTTTGTAAAAAAAAAAATATTTTTTTTTTTTTTTTCATTATTCAATCTCTTGGGACCAAAAAAAAAAAAATATTTAATGGGCTCAACATTGCTCTCAGCAAATAGCTTGGGGTGTCTACTTTCCAAAATGGGGTCATTTGGGGGGGGTTTGAACTGTCCTGGCATTTTATGCACAACATTTAGAAGCCTATGTCACACGTCACCCACTCTTCTAACCACTTGAAGATAAAGCCCTTTCTGACACTTTTTGTTTACATGAAAACATATTTTTTTTTTGCAAGAAAATTACGTTGAACCCCCAAACACTATATATATTGTTAAAGCAAAGGCCCTACAGATTAAAATGGTGGGTGTTGCATTTTTTTTTTTCCACACAGTATTTGCGCAGCGATTTTTCAAACGCATTTTTTGTGGAAAAAATACACTTTTTTTTATTTTAATGCACTTAAACACACTATATTGCTCAAATTTTTGATGAAATAAAAAATATGATCTTAGGCCGAGTACATGGATACCAAACACGACATGCTTTAAAATTGCGCACAAACACGCAGTGGCGACAAACTACATACATTTTTAAAAGCCTTTAAAAGCCTTTACAGGTTACCACATTAGATTCACGGAGGAGGTCTACTGCTAAAATTACTGCCCTCGATCTGACCTTCGCGGTGATACCTCACATGCATGGTGCAATTGCTGTTTACATATGACGCCAGACCAACGCTTGTGTTCGCCTTTGCGCAAAAGAAGGGGGGGCAGGGGTGCTTTTTTTTTTTTTTTTTTTTTTTAGTTTTTCTTTTTATTTAGCTTTTTTATTTTATTTTTAAACTGTTCCTTACATTTTTTTTTTCTTAGTTGTCATTTTTATTGTTATCGCAGGGAATGTAAATATCCCCTATGATAGCAATAGGCAGTGACAGGTACTCTTTTTTTGAAAAAATTGGGGTCTATTAGACCCTAGATCTTTCCTGTGCCCTCAAAGCATCTGACCACACCAAGATCGGTGTGATAAAATGCTTTCCCAATTTCCCAATGGCGCGGTGGGTATGCCCACCATTAGAATACCTCCCTTCATCCACCCACTTCTAATGATGGGCATACATGCACCATTTATATATGCCGAAGCATGGGGGCATCCTCCCGCAAAAAAAGTTATGCCACGTACACATGGTCGAACTTTTTTCGACCGTATGTACGTGGCATTAGGAGCAAAATCGCTCCTCCGCCCTCTGCTGCCCCCATGCTTCGGCATATATGCTCTTTTTTTTAACTGTGGTGGTGAAATCACCTCCTACAGCATTGGAGTCGCGGCTTTATGTATCGTGGGAGCAAACGCTGTTGCTGTCAAGATAAATAAATCCACGCTGCAACTGAATGGCGTACCTGCTAAGCAAATAATGGTTAACATTAAAACAAAGTAACATTACAGTATAACAGTAAGACCTTACCATACCATACCTGCAAAGCAAATACCAAAAAAAAAACATAGTAAAAAATAAAACATTTTGTTAACGCAACCGGTGCCTAAAATATATATATGCCGAAGCATGGGGGCATCCTCCCGCAAAAAAGTTATGCCACGTACACATGGTCGGACTTTTTTCGACCGTATGTACGTGGCATTAGGAGCAAAATCGCTCCTCCGCCCTCTGCTGCCCCCATGCTTCGGCATATATGCTCTTTTTTTTAACTGTGGTGGTGAAATCACCTCCTACAGCGTTGGAGTCGCGGCTTTATGTATCGTGGGAGCAAACGCTGTTGCTGTCAAGATAAATAAATCCACGCTGCAACTGAATGGCGTACCTGCTAAGCAAATAATGGTTAACATTAAAACAAAGTAACATTAGAGTATAACAGTAAGACCTTACCATACCATACCTGCAAAGCAAATACCAAAAAAAAAACATAGTAAAAAATAAAACATTTTGTTAACGCAACCGGTGCCTAAAATATATATATGCCGAAGCATGGGGGCATCCTCCCGCAAAAAAGTTATGCCACGTACACATGGTCGGACTTTTTTCGACCGTATGTACGTGGCATTAGGAGCAAAATCGCTCCTCCGCCCTCTGCTGCCCCCATGCTTCGGCATATATGCTCTTTTTTTTAACTGTGGTGGTGAAATCACCTCCTACAGTGTTGGAGTCGCGGCTTTATGTATCGTGGGAGCAAACGCTGTTGCTGTCAAGATAAATAAATCCGCGCTGCAACTGAATGGCGCACCTGAAAACAAAAAAATGGTTAACAATAAAACATACCTGAAAAGCAAGCATGATAAAACATAATAAAACATTGCAGAATAGAATAGAGTAAAAAAGAGCAACAATAGAGAGAGAACAATAAAACGACAACTATTTTTGGTTTTTTATTTTATATTTTTTTTGGGGTTTTTTTTTTTTTTGTTTTTTTTTATTTTATTTTTTTTAACACTTTTTTTTTAAACTATAACTATAATTTTAACTGTAACGGTCGGGTCTCAAAATGCGATGGCATTCTTGAGACCCTGTAACTATAATTTTAACTGCAACGGTCGGGTCTCAAAATGCGATGGCATTCTTGAGACCCTGTGAAAGTGTATCCTAGCCTGTGAAATGCTGTACCCTACGCTAATACCTCACTAGTTCGTGGTAGCGTTCAAAGCATTCACCAACGCAGAGACCAGGATTGTCAGGACAGCGTGGACAATAATAACGGGTGTCACGCCTAAATCCGCGCTTGCTACAGACACGACATCTTCTTTGGGGGGCTCGTTGGGTAGGGGTACTCTGGAGGACATGAGGATAATGCCTCTCATGCAGCCGGCTTACTGCATTTGGTAGGGGATGGTGAGGTGTGGAATCGCCTGGATACAGGAGTTCCATGACAACCGCTCCCTGGAATTCAAGGAAGGGTAACGTCCCGCCTGAAGCTCCGTATAGCACATGAGCATTCAGCAAAGCCAATTGGAATAAATAAATAGACACTTTTTTGTACCAGCGTCTAGCCTTACGGACAACTAGGTACGGCGCCAACAACTGGTCGTTGAGGTCCACCCCCCCCATATTAAGGTTGTATTCGTGGATACAGAGGGGTTTCGTCACAACACCAGCCGCCGTACGAATTTGGACTGTCGTGTCTGCATGAAGGGAGGTAAGAACGAAAACATTCCTATTATCCCTCCACTTCACAGCGAGCAAGTTATTACACTTCAAGCAGGCTCT
Organism: Lithobates sylvaticus; assembly: GCA_028564925.1. Classification (NCBI taxonomy): domain Eukaryota; kingdom Metazoa; phylum Chordata; class Amphibia; order Anura; family Ranidae; genus Lithobates; species Lithobates sylvaticus. Next base: position 207,670,235 of record CM053026.1, read on the forward strand.
CTCCCCCAGCCTAAGACGGGAATCTACAAGCCGCTGGGGAAAGCCCCGGCGATTAGGTCGCACGGTGCCACATGCTCCAATCTGATGATCAAACAAGTGACTAAACAGTGGCACGCTCGTGTAATAATTGTCCACGTACAAGTGGTACCCCTTTCCGAATAAGGGTGACACCAAGTTCCACACTATCTTGCCAGCGCTCCCTATGTAATCTGGACAGTTCTCCGGCTCTACGTGACTATCTTTTCCCTCATAAACCGAAAAGCTCCACGTATAGCCTGTTGCCCTGTCACAGAGCTTGTAGAGCTTGACCCCGTATCTGGCACGCTTGCTGGGAAGGAACTGTTTGAAAGACAAGCGGCCAGAAAACTTAATCAGGGACTCGTCAACGCAGACAACTTGATTGGGCGTAAACAAGGCTGCAAAACATTGGTTGAAGTGGTTTATGAGGGGCCGAATTTTGTAGAGCCGATCAAATTCAGGGTCTCCACGAGGACGACAAAGTTCATTGTCACTGAAGTGCATGAACCGCAAGATCTGTTCGTATCGTGCCCTGGACATGGAGGCAGAGAACACGGGCATATGGTGGTGCGGTGAGGTGGACCAATAAGACCTCAGCGTCGGGAATTTGTGTATGCCCATGTTGAGGGAAAGGCCCAGAAAGGTCTTAAATTCGGAAACCGTAATTGGTTTCCAATCTCTGGCAAGGGAAGGCACTTGGGGATTAGCGGCGATGTGTTGACCAGCGTATATATTACTTTGGTCCACAATAGATCTATAGAGATCTTCCGTGAAAAACAGCGAATAAAAATCGGATGGCTTAAAATCAGCTGTTTCCACCTGAATACCGGGTTGGCCAGTGAATGGGGGAAGTACGGGTTCTGCAGAAGTGGTGGGCACCCAATCAGGATTGGCGAATTCTGCAGGAAGGACACTATGTGATCGACGGGCCTGCCTTTGTCTTCTTCTTGGTGGCAGCGGGACACTACTTGTGCTTGCCACCTCGCCAGCTTGAACTGCACTTATGGGACTCGCCACGTCACCAAGTGTTACTGCAGTGCTGGTTTGACTACGTCCAGGGTGTACTAGGCCGCTGGTGCTTGCCAGTTCACCAGAAGGAATAGCGGCGCTAGTACTTCTCTGCTCCATACGAGAGACCTGCGGTTCCTGCACCTCAACAACATCAGAAGATCGGGATCGGGTACGCCTGACCTTAGCAGGAACCACACCTTCGTCGCCAGAGCTATCTGTCATGGAGCCGCTGTCGTCTACTGGATCGTATTCTGAGCCTGATTCTGACAGATGAGTGACCTCCTCTTCACTATCTGACATACTCAGAAACAAGTAGGCCTGTTCACTAGTGTACTTGCGATTTGCCATTTTGGGCTCTAAATTTAGTAGTACACTAGTGAGATTCACAGGAAAAAAAGCTCCTAGGCTGCTGGCGAATGAATCAAAACGCTACCAAAAAAACTGTTAGCGATCGCAGGGATCAGGCCTGACTCTGCGAACGCTGCAGTTATGTGTGCTTAGTGTTTTGGAAGTGACTGATCGATCGATACTGCACTTGGGTGGGCTGGGCTGGGCTGGGCGGAGGGGGAAAACGCAGGTGCTAGCAGGTATCTGGGCTGATCCCGCTAACAATGCGTTTTTTGGAACCCTAAACTGCTGGGACGCTAGTATAGATCTGATCAGATCAGATATTGATCTGTTCAGATACTATACCACTAAGGGAGGTGTATGCTTTGCGCGTGGGTGTTTGCGGTACTGGCACTAACCTGGGGCGACGCAGACCTTATTTGACCCTAACACCTAATTGATATCACCCGCCGGGCGATCAGGGGGTTAAACCGATAGTTGGGTAATAAATGGCGGGTGCCCTGACAGTATAAAAAAACAAGCTAACTAACCAGCGTCACCCGTAACAGTTATACGGTGATCACTGGTGAAAGGGTTAACTAGGGGCAATCAGGGGGTTAAAACCTTTATTAGGTAATATATGGGGGTACCTGACACTATATAAAAACCTGACGGGGAACCTAAATAACTAAATAACTAACTGGCTAACCAGCGTCACCAGTGACACTTATACTGTGATCACTGGTGAAAGAGTTAACTCTAGGGGCAATCAAGGGGTTAAAACCTTTATTTAGGTTGTAATATGGGGGTACCTGACCTATAAACCTATTTATAATCCTATATAAACCTGGCGGTTACCTAAAAAAAAAACTGGCTACCTAGCGGCACCAGTGACACTAATAGAGCGATCAAAAAAACGATCGCTTAGTGACACTGGCAAAAGGGGGTGAAAGGGTTACCTAGGGGGCAATCACGGGGTTAACCCTTTGTTGGGGGGGGGGGGCCCCCGGGGGCTACCTTGGACCTAAAGGGGCCTAAAACTAACTGCCCTGACAGTTATTGCAGTCACACTGACACTAAATGCAGTGATCAGTAAAATAAATGATCACTGCAATCAGTGACACTGTGACAGGGGGGCAGGGGGTGATCTGGGGGGTGATCAGGGGGTGACAGGGGGGTGAAATGTGTGCCTATGTGTACCTGGTGTCAGTGTAGTGTTTGTGCACTTACTTGATGTCTTCTCCGCTCGGCGTCCCGGTCAGAAAGACCGACACGAGGAGCGTGACATCACTTCCCCTTGCCTGTGTTTACAATTACACAGGAAGGGGAAGGAAGCGGACGAATCCCATTGGCCAGAGCGATCGGGAGGGGGTGGCCAGAAACGACTGGCCGTCCCCTCGTCCCGCATCGCTTCTGAAGCCATCCCGACCGTCCCCGCCGGCGGAGGGGGGTCCGATCGGACCCCCCAACCGCCGGAAGAATGTCACGTACAGGTACGTGATTCTGCCTGTACGTGCCATTCTGCCGACGTATATATACAGGGGGCGGTCGGGAAGTGGTTAACACGAAACCAGGTGTAAATTTACTCTGGCCAACGGCATGTTTTAAGGTAAACTTAAAGTGGTAGTAAACACGTTTAGGAGATATTCTTTGTACCTACATATAAAAGCTGTATTATAAGCTTACCTGTAGGTACAAGTGTCCAAGCAGTGTTTACTATGACTTTAAAGCTAAACTAAACCCATCAATAGTTTGAAAATTTACATTCCAGACACATGGACTGTAATGGTCACATTGGTTGTGTACTCAACCAAACTGTCAAACAATCTGGTGTCATATGTGCATCATCATGGCAGTTGAAGATCAAACAGAGGCCAAGATGTCAGCTTCCTTGGCTGAATAAGGAGGGTTTAGTTCCTCTTCAACTTTTAAGGGAACCATGCTAGCAATCCTAGAAGAGAAGGAACTTCAATACTCCAGGACATGGAAGGTACAGTGAGGGGAAAAAAAAAAAAGTATTTTTGATCCCTTAACGATTTTGTACATTTGCCCACTGACAAAGAAATGATCAGTCTAATTTTAATGTTAACCACTTCAATACAGGGCACGTATACACCTTCCTGCCCAGGACAATTTTGAGCTTTCAGCGCTGTCGCACTTTGAATGACAATTGTGCGGTCATACAACACTGTATCCAAACTACATTTTTATAATTTTGTTCACACAAATAGAGCTTTCTTTTGGTGGTATTTGATCACCCCTGCGGTTTTTATTTTTTGCTAAACATAAAAAAATTAAAAAATAAAGACCGAAAATTTTGAAAAAAAAAATAAGTTTTGCTTTTGTTTCCGTTATAAAATTTTGTAAATGAGTACGTTTTTTTTCACTGATTGGCACTGATAAGGCGGCACTGACAAGGTGGCACCGAGGAGGTGGCACCAATGAGCGGGCACTGACGGGCATTGATAGGCAGCACTGGTGGGCACTCATGGGTGGCACAGGTGGGCACTAAAAGGCTGAAAAGATGGGTACCTATGGGTGGCACTGATACACGGCACTGATGGGCATCCCTGGTGGCAGTGGCAGGCATTGTCAATGGGCACTGATTGGCAGCTGCCTGGGCACAGATGTGCATTTCCCTGGGGGTCTAGGTGGGGGGTGGGCATACCTGGTGGTCCTGGGCGGCATCCGAGGGGGGGCTGCGCTGATAAACAATCAGCACAGACCCCCCGTCAGGAGAGCCGCCGATCGGCTCTCCTCTACTCGCGTCTGTCATACGCAAGTGAGGAAAAGCCGATTACCAGCTCTTCCCATTTACACCGCGATCAGCCGTGATTGGACACGGCTGATCACATGGTAAAGAGTCTCCGTCAGAGACTCTTTACCTAGATCGGTGTTGCGGGGTGTCAGACTGACACACCGCATTGGCTCAATATCCTGATCACGTCATAAGAAGTCCGGTCAGGATATTGAAACCACTTTGCCGCTGTCATTGTGCTATATGGTGGGTGGCAAGTGGTTACAATAAACCTAACAGTGAGACAGACAGAACTACAACAAAAATATCCAGAAAAACACATTTCCAAAAAAAAAGTTATAAATTGATTTGCAGGTTAATGAGTGAAATAAGTATTTGAACCCCTATCAGCAAGATTTCTGGCTCCCAGGTGTCTATACAGGTAAAGAGCTGAGATTGGGAGTACTGTTAAAAAGGTAGTGCTCATAATCTCAGCTTGTTACCTGTACAGAAAAAACAAAAAACACACAACACATTGAAGAAAATCAATCAATTCCAATCTCTCCACCATGGTCAAGCCCAAAGAGCTGTCCAAGGATGTCAGGGACAAAATTGTAGACCTACACAAGGCTGGAATGGGCTACAATCTCCATCAATCTCCCCCGGTCTGGGGCGCCATGCAAGATCTCACCTCATGGAGTTTCAATGCTCATGAGAACAGGGAGGAATCCGCCCAGAACTACACAGGAGAATCTGGTCAATGATCTCAAGGCAGCTGGGACCATAGTCAACAAGAAAACAATTGGTAACATACTACAAGTAAAGGACTGAAATACTGCAGCGTCCTCAAGGTTCCCCTGCTCAAGACAGCACATGTACAGCTGAATGACTCAGAGGAGAACTGGGTGAAAGTGTTGTGGTTTAGATGAGACCAAAATGGAGCTCTCTAGCATAAACTCTACTCGTAGTGTTTGGAGGAGGAATGCTGCCTATGACCCCAAGAACACCACCCCCACCATCAAATATGGAGGTGGAAAGATTATGCATTGGGGGTGTTTTTCTGCTAAGGGGACAGGACAACTTCACCGCATCAAAAAGGGACAATGGACGGGGCCATGTACCATCAAATCTTGGGTGAGAACCTCCTTCCCTCAGCCAGGGCATTGAAAATGGGTCGTGGATGGGTATTGCAGCATGACAATGACCCAAAAAACACAGTCAAGGCAACAAAGGAGTAGCTCAAGAAGAAGAAAATTAAGGCCCCTAGGAGTAGCCTAGCCAGTCTCCAGACCTTAATGCTATAGAAAATATATGTGGAGGGAGCTGAAGGTTCGAGTTACTAAACGTCAGCATCAAAACCTTAATGACTTGGAGAGGATCTTCAAATAGGATTGGGATAAAATCCCTCCTGAGATGTGTGCAAACCTGGTGGCCAATTACAACATCTGACCTCTGATTGCCAACAAGGGTTTTGCCACCAAGTACCAAGTCATGTTTTGCGAAGGGGTCAAATAATTATTATTTCACTTATTAAAATGCAAATCAATTTATAACTTTTTTCAAATGCGTTTTTCTGGATATTTTTTGTTATTTTGTCTCTCACTGTTAAAATAAACCTACCAATAAAATTATAGACTGATCATTTCTGTGTCAGTGGGCAAACATACAAAATGAGCAGGTGATCCAATACTTTTGTCACTTCGCTGCAAGTGGTATTTATTCATATGAAACATTTAAAACTATTTAACTGGTTATTTTATGTGAATGCCGGCAGTAAATAAGAATTAAAAAATGTATGCTGAAACTGTATTTTGCCAAAAAGAACATATGCAGGTACATCTGGCAATACATGCTCATTTCCCACAGAAAATACCTGTCGATCTGCAAGATATGCACTCAGGTCCCAATAACCTCCTGTAGAATGACACCACATACTTTTTTGTGGATTGAATTAGCAAAAGTGGGTGTCAGCCCTGCCCACTTGTTTGGTATTAAAACTACCAAATTTCTCCCACTCTAGTTTTCTCTACAACACGGGGATGAATGGTTCTGTAGTTCAGGAAAGGAACTGGGACAACTGCTTGAGCTAAATTCAGATTAAAGTGAACACAGTACAGCTCTGAATGTCAAATACAGTTATTATGTACTTTTAATACTTGAACAGATAACAAAATGCTTTCAATTGTACATGTAATAAACCAAAAAGGGAGCAATAAGAGTATTCTATAATTTCAGGTTCACATGCACTTCAACTGACTAGCCTCATTAGCTTCCAAGACATTTTCTTGCCTAAAGCCCCTTTCACACCAGGGGACGGATTGGGTCCTCCTGTCAGTTTTTCAGTAGGATCGGCCCACCCATTGATTTCTATGGGACAGCGGATGTCAGCGGACATATGTCCACGGAAAGCTGCCGGGCATCCAATCCGACAAAAATAGACTTATGTCGATACGGTCGCCATCCGTCCAGTGGATCTGATGACATCTGCATGTCCGTTCCCATCTAACTGACCCAGAGGGGGAAGCAGGCTGTGTCCGTGTCTGCTCTGCATAGCGGAGCAGACAGACTTGTCATCCGCCTGCTAAGCGGGGGATCAGCTGAGAGATCCTATAGGTCGCATGCATCAATAGTGCCAGAGGGAAGAATTTTCTCAGTCTGCTGCCCCCACAGCATTTAATCAACATGACCAGGGGCAATAGCCATCAGCTGACTCTGGGTGACAAGAGAACCAAAGTAAATGTACTCATGTGACTCTTGAGAGAAGTACAGCCAAAAAGCAGTGATAGCTATGTACCAAGCAGTCTGTACCCAGCCAATTCAAGCGGCTGGGTAGCAAATGATTGCTGGGATTAGCTATCACCATTAGCGATCAGTCTTGTTTAGCGAGCTGATCCCTCCCTTTACAACAGGGGGAAGAAGAGAAATCAGTGTTTACGAATGGGCACAGAATGAAGGAATGAGCAGTGGCTGCAGCTGCCGATACCTTCATTCTGTTGCAGTGACACAGGAATTTTTGTAATCCTTTCATGCTCCCTCCTCTGCTAAACCTATTATCTCCAATGCTGTCTCTATGTGATCTGGATTTGAACCTTTTCACCTCCCATATCCTATATAACTAAACATTAACCCCTTTAGGCCCCTTTCACACAGAGGTGTTTTTCAGGCGCTACAGCGCTGAAAATAGCACCTGAAAAAAGCGTCTCCTTTCACTCCAGTGAGGGCTTTCACACTGGAGTGGTGCGCTAGCAGGACGGTAAAAAAAAAGTCCTGCTAGCAGCATCTTTGGAGCAGAGTTTTCACCACTCCTACCCATTGAAATCAATGGGGCAGCACGGCTATACCTCAGGCAAAGCGCAGCTGCAGCGGTGCTTTGAGGGCGGTTTTAACCCTTTTTCGGCCGCTAGTGGAGGTTAAACCGCCCCGCTAGCGGCCGAATAGCGCTGCTAAAAATAGTGCTGCTTTACCGCCGACGCCCGCACCGCCCCAGTGTGAAAGGGGCCTTACTTCCTCCTCCCTCTGTGTACAACATGTATACCCAATTGTGACAAAATAAAAATATTGGGTTTCCATTGTACCTTTACCTTTTCCATGCTCTGTGTTATACCTCTCGGAGCCAGCAGGTTTCTTAATTTCCCCCCAAAAATGTCTGCTTTCCAATAATGGGTCATTTTGAAGAGGGTGGGGGTTGTATTGCTTGGTTTTAATAGAATGTAATTAAAAAACAAGGTTTTGGTAAAATGTTTTTTTCTTTAAACCAGAAAGGGGGGGGGGGGGGTGAATGGAGGAGCTATAGAGATATATATTATTATATACACACACACACACACACACACACACACACACACACACACACACACACACACACACACACACTTTTATGGTAAAAAAATATAAAAAAAAAATAAAAAAAAAAATATAATAAAAAATAATAATAATAAAATCAAGCAAAATTTTATTTTTCTGTAACCCTTGATTGCAGGAAAGAAATTCACTGTATGGCTGGCCTCTCTCTAGCTATTTTTTTCAATTTTAATAACTGTATTGTATAGTTCATACCTCAACAGTTTATTTTATTTTTTCCAATAAGAGTTTTATACCCAAGACCTCATGAACCCTTCAACCTGTACACACCACTTTCTTGATTCTATTAAAGTCATAACTTCTGGTTTAACAAAAATATACTAGTATTGTTCTATGGTTACCTTTAACAAAGGCTTACCTTGATCTACATGACTGCTCATCCATCCAATAGAGGGTATTGACACCAAGGCTAGCAGGCCAGAGCCCACAAACGATCCAATTCCAGAAAAGAAAAAGAAAAGGCCCATAATAGCACTCTGCATAGATTTAGGTGCTGCAGAGTAGGCAAATTCCAGCCCTGTTGAAAAATAAAAAAAGGCACACATTAATATTTTCTAGATCACATTATTGGCCTGGTTATACAACGTTATAAAGTACATTAACATGCAACAACCAACAAGAATTTCCTTTATTGAAGGTAGACCAGCACATGACCAATCTGTTGGCTTGTTACACGCTTTGCATTTGTTTCAATTATCTGTTTATTCAACAAGACACGTTATCAGAAAAAGAAAAATTAACTAGGCTATATTCATACATGTAAGAGAAGTGCAGTTCTTGGCAACAAATATAATTCATAAATTGCTGCAAAGCATAAAAAGCCACTGCAACAAGAAAAAAAAAAAAAAAAAAAAAAAAAAAGGAAGGAAGGCTAATCAGCTACCATTTGTCACTAAAATGTCACTCCGTTAAGTGTTTTCACACCATTAACTGCCGTTTGTGTCCGAAACAAGCTAATGCCATGTTTATAGGGAGTGTATCAACGAAATACTAATTATAAGAGCTGCATGCATATACACTGCAGAAGAATTAATGGACATTTTGACATTAATTGCAAGTACCTTCACAGCATTACATTTTCTGTTTAAAAATGTGCAAAAACATGTCACATTTATGTCTTTTCCATATAGAGATTGGATAAACCTCTTTTCAGAGGAACAGAGAGAAAGAAAAAAATAAAATAAAAAAAAAAAAAAACAAACAAACAAACAAACACCACACAACATACACAAACAAGCAATGCAATTCACAGATGAGAAAAATACACATGCACTGGTAGAAATATTATTCATAAAATACACGTTATCAGTGGTGGTGTGTCCATAGAGGGCGCATGAGCGCCGCCCCCACTCTCCTGCACCGCTCTATCACCAATAGATAGATTCATGCAATGCATGAATCGATCCATTGTCACCGCTGCCACCCCCTATTCAGGTGTCCGGCCCCTTGTCGGGCACCGGGCATCTGAATTAAAGCGGCGGGGTTTCTTTGGAAGCGCCCAATTAGAGCTGTCAGCTCTAATAGGCATCCTGATTAGAGCAGTAAGCTCTAATAGGCTTTCCAAAAGTGTAAACAGCGGGTGCAATGCTGTGCGTACGCTGTTTACAGTGTTGTGTTAGAGAAGCGAATACATCGCTTCCCTAACACTGACCCGCCTTTTAGCCAATCAGGTTGCCGGGTCTGTTACCTTTCACCTGATTGGCTGAAATCACAGGCGCTGTGATTGGACGCCTAGGCGTCCAATCATTGCAGAAGACAACAAGAGGAGCGCGGGAGAAGACATCAGGTCGGAATGAGGACACAGGACACTGCTCGCCGCCTGCCGCCGTCACCTGCTGCACACTAAGACAAGGTAAGTGCTGGGCAGATGGCAGGCGGGGGGCACAGTGGCAGGCAGCACTTGGGGCACAGTGGCAGCATTTAACGGTCACAGTGAGACTCCAATTGATGTGTTTTTTTTTCAGAAATTTTCAGCTTGTTTTCTGATCTATAATGACATGAGCTATAAAATGGACTAGAATAGCATTAGCTCAGGGCTTGACAAATTTGCTTGGAATCTAGGAGCCAGCTAAAAAAGTTAGGAGCCAGGTTTTCTTTTTTTTTTTTTTAACGACATGGAGACGAGTGAGGGGAAGATGGCCCCCGCCTGTCTCCAAGTCATTGCAGGGCAGAAGCGACTTCAAATCGTCACTTCTGCCCATAGCTCTTAAAAAAAGGGACATTTTTTTTTTTTTTTTTTTTTTCAAATGGCAATTATTTTTTTTTTTGCATTTTAGTGTAAATATGAGATCCGAGGTCTTTTTGACCCCAGATCTCATATTTAAGAGGTCCTGTCATGCTTTTTTCTATTACAAGGGGTGTTTACATTCCTTGTAATAGGAATAAAAGTGACACAATTTTTTTTTCAAAAGAACAGTGAAAAAATTAAAAGTTAAAATAAATAAGAAAAAAATAATAATTTTAAATGCGCCCGTCCCGCCGAGCTTGTTTGCAGAAGAGTAGCGCCCGCATATGAAAGCTGTGTTCAAACCACACATGTGAGGTATTGCCGTGATCGGTAGAGCGAGAGCAATAATTCTAGCCCTAGACATCCTCTGTAACTCAAAACATGCAACCTGTAGAATTTTTTTAAATGTCACCTATGGAGATTTTAAAGGGTAGAAGTTTGTTGCCATTCCACTAGCGGGCAAAATTTTGAAGCGAGACATGTTTGGTATCAATTTACTCGCCGTAACATTATCTTTCACAATATAAAAAAAAATTGGGCAAACTTTACTGTTGTGTTATTTAATTAAAAAAATTATTTTTTCCAAAAAAAGTGCGCTTGTAAGTCCGCTGCGCAAATACGGTGTGACAGAAAGTATTGCAACGACCGCCATTTTATTCTCTAGGGTGTTAGAAAAATAAATATATATAATGTTTGGGGGTTCTAAGTGAAGGAGATAGGCAGGCAGTGAAAACAAAAACAGCCTTAGTATTGCTGTGTGTCATACCAACGGCCACCACAAGAGGGCGCCAGATTATAGAAGGTACCATAGGACTGCACAAGGCCGCAAAGCCGGGGCCTCAATTACCGGCCGGCGCGGCCCATCGCGATCGCGCACACGGTGGGGGGGGGGGGTGCACTATGAAGACAGGATACCCCCAGCTGTGCAGCCCCAGGCGCCAGGTCGCTAATTCTAGTCGCCAATGCGACCTGGCGCCTGGTATTCGTCGAGCACTGCATTAGCTACATACAGTACAGTAGTTGGCACTACATACAGTACAGGCAACTTCCCATCTGCTGCCAGAAGGTGCCATTACACTCCATTACAGCACACAAAGCAGCCGTAATGTTTAGTAATGCACTTGGGCCAATCTGGAGTTTTTGGAGTGTAATATATGCATGTTTGTACATGCGGTTATCAGGCTTGCATATTCTGTTTTAGCAAATGGAGGAGAGATAAGACTTATTTTTTTATTATTATTTCAGGTCCACCTATTGAAAAGTCTATAGGAAGCAACAAGGTACTAAGTTTTGAATTGTATCCACCAAGAACAGCTGATCAAGTGACCACTGTGATTGGCTGTCACAGTGGTCACATGATTGTGAGCCAGTT
>CM053026.1:207682231-207699904 GCA_028564925.1 Lithobates sylvaticus
TTTATATTTTATTTTATTATTTTTTTTTTTTTTCTTTTTATTTCATTTATATTTCTTTTTTAAATTTTTAAATTTTATATATTTTTTCATTTTTCACATAATGTCCAGGAGAGGGGGTTCCAAACTATTGGGACAAATCAATTATTTTAATTTTAAAATAAGTTTTTATGGGATAATATATCATACTGCAAGTTCAAGTTCCTAATCCTGGGATTACGTTCTGATATACATGTAATTCTAATTATATTTTATATATATTTTTTTTTTTAATAATTTTTGCTTATCTACGGCATATTGTATATTGTACACACTATGTGTTATTTGTTTTAACTGTATATGTAAATGTTGGGGTTTACCCCCTTTATCGCCAGCTTATTAAAGGCTTTATGCAAAAACTCATATGATGATCATGCAGGACAATAAGTGATCTTATCCTCTCTGATCATGTTTTTGGCGTTTTAGCTCCACCTGTAAAAGGAGGGGGTTTTTGCTTTTCATCTAGTATAAATATCACGTCCTTTAGGCCGGAAGTGATGTCTTTTGATGACGCCCTGGAGGAGGGGCGAAACGTGTCGACGTAATTTCCGGCCAAGGATCTAACCACTGACGCCACTTCCTGATCCCGTGGAGCGCACGCTGAACCAGCTGCAACCGGGGAAGTATCTGAGAAGTTTGCCTTCCTTTATGCATCTGTAAGTAGCGCAGAGCGCGCATTTTAAAAATCCTTCTACAACACTTTAAAATTTGCTCTCTTCTATTATCGGTACAATATCTCCAAGAACATCACTGTGCCTTGTGTGCATGCATCGCTCCCTGGATCCTCTCATCCCACTGGCTTGTTTATTCAGCTCTGCTTTTGTGCCTACTTGCCGAACCACAGCTTGTCTGCATATCTGCCCTCTGCTTTGCTGCTCTGTCTGTCTGCTAGCCCGGTGAGAGTCTATTCCAAGAAGGAGCTCATATGTACATTTATTTTGGTTCTTGTTTTTTTTGGGACAATAACTGGACTTACTCACATTTATTTTTATTTATATTATTTACCACATATAGGTTGTGGTTTATCACTTATTTAATTTTGGCACTTATGAAATAATTTTATGGTTATTATTCAATCATGTCACTTATGTAATAATTTTATCACACACATTATTGATGCCAGTTAAATTTTATGGGATTGTTTTGTGTCACACATGAAATAATTTTGTCACACATTATTGATGCCAGTCAATTTTGTGGGATCATTTTATTATTCTGTCACAATTTTTGTTTGCCAGCGCTGTTTTATTGGTTTGAGCATTTTCTGAAGGTTTCAGCACTTTATCAGCAGCTGCACATTTTTTGTGTTTTCTTCTTCACGTTTAACATTGCACACGTTTATTCCAGCGCCGTTTCTTTGTTTATATACCAATGACGATCAGATGTTCCTTCTCAGGAGGAAAAGACTTCAAACAATCCGTTCACTGGTAGTTGCCACCGGATATCCCGTTACCAGACGGGAATAGGGAGCTCATATATCATACGCAAATAAAAAAAAAAAAAAACTTGCATAGCGTGATACAGTTTAAAATATTTATTAAAAAATGTAGTAATAAAATTGAACACTCACATTTAGGTCAATTGTATATCGCATATAACAGTCAGTAGCGATGTCTAAAGGGGTCTGTAAATGGGTGGACCCCTTTACAGACATCGCTACTGACTGTTATATGCTATATACAATTGACCTAAATGTGAGTGTTCAATTTTATTACTACATTTTTTAATAAATATTTTAAACTGTATCACGCTATGCAAGTTTTTTATTTGCATGGCGTATGATATATGAGCTTCCTATTCCCATCTGGTAACTGGATATCCGGTGGCAACTACCAGTGAACAGATTGTTTGAAGTCCTTTCCTCCTGAGAAGGAACATCTGATCCTCATTGGGTTCATTGTAACCAACAGGCCCGTTTGACTTGGGAGGCGTAAGCCATGCCAGGTCATTGCTGTCCGGTAAGCCTCCTCCTTTTACTGCGGTGGTGGTGTCATTCTCCTGTCCTTCCAAGTGTCATACCAGAGGCTGGATTTTCACCGTTTATCACTTTATATTTGAACTTTATGTCACATCGCACTCTTGGGAGAGTGTGAAGGATTTTATCACTTTAAAAAGGCTGTTTTTGAATCAGTTTCTGGATGATCACATTCATTTGTTATTTATTTATATTCAGTTAACTCACTTTCTTCATGTATTGAGTTATATTTTCAACACTTATAGCCATCTGTATTGGGTATACACTTGTTTGATTATTGCAACCAAAGCGGTACACTTTTTTCCGTTTATTATTGTAAGCGGTTTTGTCCATAGCAGTGTTGGCAGCTAGGTTGCTCATATATTCATTTGCACAGCGCAGTATTTGCCCTTTTTTCATGATGAACCAAAACCCTCCCTGACTTAAAAAAAAAAGTAAGTGTGCAATTTGATGTATGTATGTATGTATGTATGTATGTATGTATGTATGTATGTATGTATGTATGTATATATATATATATATATATATATATATATATATATATATATATATTATACACACACACACACACACACACACACACACACACACACATATACATACACACGTGTTTGAGCTTTGGTTTGAGGTGCACACCCTAATGCAATAGGCTGCGCACGCCTACAGAAAACACCTTATGCTGGACATGAAATGCATTTACTTGGTGCCAAGCACAGACTGTAAAAACATTAACTAGGTCACAGGTATAAAAAAAACAGGGGCATTAAAGTGACCCATGCCATTTAATATTACATGCCCAGAGATGCTCCTGTAAGCTCATTATTGCTCCCCCCCCCTTAGGGCCAGCTCACACCAGATGCAGTTCCTTGTGCTTTTTTTCTGCACTAAAAATGCAGTCACAGTGTTTTCCAATGGCTCTAGTTTACACCATGCAGTCAGTTTCCGGTGCAGAAACTGACCGGAAACTGACTGCATGTTGTGAACTAGAGCCATTGGAATAGATGGAAAACACTGTGCATGGATTTCGTGCAGAAAAAATAAAAAATAAAAAAAGAGCACAGAACCGCATCTGGTGTGAACTGGCCCCTTAATGCCAAAAAAAGGAAGTACAGAAGACTGGCACAGAATGGCCATGTACAGAAAGTTTGCCTAGACAAAATGAGCTCGTTCCTCTTTTACTTAATGGATGCAACGGTTTTATTTTCTACTGGTAAATGGCAGGAAGAATGATATGAGTAATGTAGGGTAGTATTAACCTGCCATCACTAATCCGCCGAAAATCCTGGATATTATCCTGCAGGCACCCCATCCTTTACAGGGAAAGATACCCACTTACCCACTACGATCCCAGGACCATTCCGGATCAGCTCAGCGGCACCCAAACGGACCGGAACGATGTCCAGGAGACATAAAGCCGCACAGGAGGAATCCAGCCAAGATGGCGCCGGGTCACAGCGCTCCCAAAGGGACCAGTACAAAGAAGCTGCCCAGAAGCTGCTATATGGCAATAAACCCCCCAAAGACCACCGATCGGCTCCCCACATCTCAGAGGAAGCTAAAGGGGGACAATCTGAGGCAGATGACACGGTCCCACTGGAGGATTCCGATGGATTGAACCCAGACTGGCACACAGTGAGTACCCCAAGAGACTTGTTTACAGGGCCTCCCTCTGTATCCCCCACATCAGATAGCACAGAACCCACATTGAGGGACATATTCTCTGCAATTACAGCCTGCAATATGTCTGTTTCCACACTAACTAATGAGGTTAAAGGAGTGAAGGCAGAAATCTCTTATGTGAGACAGGACATGCAGAAGCTGCGTGAAAGAACTGCAGCCATTGAGGGAAGGATCAGTGCAATGGAGGATGACATAGAACCCATGCAGAGAGATGTACAATACAACTGTCATTTAGTCGATCAGCATGCGGCCCGATTAGATGACCTCGAAAATCGCATGAGACGAAACAATGTGCGGGCACTGGGAATACCAGAGAGGGCTGAGGGCAAGAACCCTGTCGAATTCATTGAAAAATGGTTGATCGATACTTTTGGAAAGGACACTTTCTCCCCATTGTTTGCAGTGGAAAGGGCGCACAGGGTACCATCCCGCCCGCTCCCACCTGGCAATCACCCACGAGCCTTCCTTTTCAAACTATTAAATTACAAGGACAGAGACGCTATCCTGCATAAGGCCAGAACCTCAGGAGGGGAAATTAAAATAGAGAACTCTAAGGTCTCTCTGTACCCAGACTTCTCGGCCGAGCTACAGAAGCAGAGAGCAAAATTTCTAGATGTGAAGAAAAGAATGAGAGAATTGAATTTGAAATATGCCATGATGTACCCAGCCCGGCTGAGGGTTGTCGCACTAGGAGAAGTCCACTTTTTTGATCGCCCTGCCATGGCCGCACAGTGGCTGGACCGGGAGGACAGAGCCCTCAAAGCAGCAAGAAACAACGCACAGGACTAACCGGGAACTATGCAAGGCCTGACATCCAGCAGCATCCGTTATCAGCTGACACGCTCCCTAACTAAACTGCATGTTCACAGCCAAAATTATACAGTTATTGAACCGCTGAGCAGTAGCCATCGACTACAAAGGGAGGAGAACATTGTAAGAAGGTGCACCACCACCCATTTTCCAGGCGGATGAAGAGGAACACTTTTTTTTTTTTTTTCTCTCCTTTAAAAAAAGAAGTTTTTGAATGGTGTGGAGTTCCACACACGCTGCAGGCGTGAAACCCCTGTTCCACTTAACCCTAGGGTTTGCTGGGTGTTTCCACAGCCTTCCCCCCCCCCCCCCCCATTGCGGAGGCATGGGAACTATTTCTTTTTCGGCCTATTTGGCCAAGAGCCCAGTTGGCTCGCAAAGTTACACGTTGCACCACAACAACCAGTTTTTTTTCTCAGGAAATATGTCACTATGGTATAACCCTTGTCTATTGGTTTAAGTTAACAGCACATAGCCAAGCTATGGTCATGATAATGCTTCCCCAGGGGATGCTCACACACATTATGGTTAATAGATGTCTGCATAATTTTATCAGCATGTGTAAAAAGGTGGTACGATTAACCGTGATATGGCATTTGAAATATCTGCAGGGGTCCATGACAGTAAATCGCACTTATGGCGGCTAGTGTAAAAATAGTGTCATGGAATGTCAGAGGATTAGGGGCCCCGATAAAACGAATGGCAGTTCTTAGACATCTTAAATCTATGGGAGCAGATATTGTATGTCTGCAAGAGACACATTTCTCCTCGGACCCACCCCCCAGTCTGAGTCCCCGAATGTATGAGACACAATTTCACTCCACTTATTCCACATACTCTAGGGGAGTAAGCATCCTAGTAAAGAAAAATGTACAATTTAAATGTATTAGAGATGACATAGACACAGGAGGGAGATATATATTCCTGCTCTGCAAGATTCACGGTATGACCTGCATACTGGCGGACATATATATACCCCCCCCCCCCCCCGTACTCATCAGAAGTTTTGAAATGTTTGGCGGGATTTATGGCACTGTACCCGGATGTTCCACTTTTGGCTGTAGGGGACTATAATAACTACCTGAACCATTTGCTAGATAAACTTCCTATCCCCACCACTGTTAAGCCAGGCGCAGAGGGACACACACCCTTTGCCAGGGTACTAAGAGAAATGGGACTGACTGACATATGGCGGGAAAAAAACCCAACAAAAAAGAAATATTCATGCCATTCGGCCTCACACGGGGGTCTCTCTAGAATAGATTTGGGCCTAGGGAACGAGGCAATGTTGCTTAAGGCCCAGGATGCGGGTTATGCAGACAGACTGGTGTCGGATCACTCCTCTTACTGGATATCCATCTCGCTACCAATAAACAGCATAAGACCAGTTTGGAGGCTGAACCCATTTTGGCTCTCATTATTCCCAGACCCAGACCCAATCCGCAATGATTTAAATGCGTTTATTCAGGAGAACCTTAATTCAGCTAGAATGGGAATAGTATGGGATGCGACCAAAGCCTACCTAAGGGGGCAATTTATTAGATCTATTACACGTATTAAAACTGATACAAAGGCATGGGAATGCACGGTACGGGGGGTAGTCACGGCGACAGAGGACAGATACATTGCTGACCCCACGGAAGATACGAAGCGAGCTTGGCTAAGCGCGCAGACTATGTCCAATCAACTGGCATTGCAATTAGCTGAAAACAAACGTTTTTTCTTACAGCAGTCGCACTTTGAGGAGGGTGAGGCAACTGGGCACATGCTAGCAGTAATGGCGCGTGCGCAGAGGTCCTCCTCCCTTATCTCCACCATTAAAGACACACAAGGCAAAGTACAAACACAAACGGCAGACATAGTGCAGGTTTTTAGGAACTTTTACGAAAACTTGTATGCTTCTAAGGTACACCCCACTACCCAGGAAATAACGGACTTTTTAGAGGTATGCGCTCTACCCAAACTGTCTAACGGAGATACAGATATGCTCAATGCCCCCCTGACGGAGGAGGAGATATCTTTAGCTCTTGCGCAATCAAAAAACAACAAGTCACCTGGGTTAGACGGTCTCCCCTCCGAAGTATACAAGAGATATGCAGACACGCTAACACCTTTACTATTAAAGGTCTATAATGATGCATATGAGAAGGGGTCTTTGCCGGATTCCATGAACGAGGCGATTATTGTTGTTCTGCTGAAGCCGGGTAAAGACGCTAACTCACCTGACTCTTATAGACCAATATCGCTGCTAACGGCGGATATTAAACGACTAGCAAGGATATTGGCGAATAGATTAGCAACAGTGATCCACAAGATAGTACATAGGGACCAGTCAGGGTTCATACCCACGAGATCAACAGCCCAAAACATTAGGAGACTTTTTCTGAACCTCCAACTCCCGGTTGACAACCCCGGCAATAGGGCAATTTTCTCGCTGGACGCAGCTAAGGCCTTCGACAGCGTCGAGTGGCCTTATCTGTGGGCTGTGCTGGAAAATATGGGCCTGGGGAATAATTTTATTAATTGGGTAAAACTCCTCTATGCTGAACCATCGGCCAAAATTAGAGTTAATGGGGAGCTGTCAGACTCATTTCAGTTGTTTCGTGGTACTAGGCAGGGGTGCCCCCTGTCGCCCCTGCTGTTCGCTTTGGCCCTGGAACCGCTGGCAGCGAGGATCCGAGCAGACAATAACATAGAGGGTTTTCAAAGGCGGACCGGGACAGACAAAGTGTCCATGTACGCCGATGACACTCTCCTGTATCTAGGGGACACACAGGGCACACTACAGACGGCCATGTCACTTATTAAAGAATTCGGACAACTATCCGGCTTCTCCATTAACTGGAGCAAATCGGTGCTCCTACCCATAGACCCGATAAAGACACCACTCCCAGCAGAGGCAGAGATGGTCCAGATAGTCCAGTCATTTCGATATCTGGGAATCCAGGTGACATCAGACACCTCGGAATACATAGAACAAAACCTTGTCCCCTTACTGAACAAATTCCGGGAAAAGTGCACAGCTTGGTGCAAACTTCCTCTATCGGTGGTGGGGAGGGTAAATCTGATAAAAATGGTTTGGGCACCACAGCTGCTCTATGTATTTAACAACTCCCCAATATGGATACACAGGAAATGGTTCGATAAAATAGAGACTCAATTCCGGGAGCTTATATGGCGGAAAAAGAATGCCAGAATAAAATTATCCACGTTACAGTATAGTAAGGAAGAAGGGGGGCTGGCAGTCCCACACCCCAGAACGTATTACCTTGCGTCACAGCTGCAACAGCTGGGAGGCTGGGGAATACCAGACACCGAAGACCCTATCCGCAAGCTACTCAGTGTGCCAGGCGAAATTGCACCAGCGCTTACCAGGCTAGAGGCGGGATACTGTCATCTGAATCCCAAAGCACCGACGGTGAAACTTTTAAATACATTATGGGCATATATTAAGAGATTGCTAGGAATACAGGGATTTCTGACACATACGCCCATATGGCAGAATAGACAATATAGAGAAATCCAGAAACTTAAAGGATTCAGGAAATGGGAGGAGGCAGGCATAATCTATATGGCTCAACTTTTCAATGGCCCTACTTTCAAATCCTTTATGGAACTTCAGGAGGAATTTCAAATCCCATGCACCAACTTTTATAAATACCTGCAGTTGAGGCATGCAATACAAACCCAAGCTAGAACAAATACACTACGAAAAACAGACCACACAATCATTCAAAATATCCTTATGGAGGGGGAAAAAAAGGGTATGATATCCAGATGTTATGGCATCCTCCTGGGTAAAATCCAAGACTCTTCCAACCTACCATGTAGGAAGGGCTGGGAGGAAGATATAGGACTTATAGACGGGGACATGTGGAATATGTGCCTTTCTGCTGCACCACTTGTGTCAGTCTCAGCCTCACAGAAACTATCGCATTTGTATTTACTACATAGAGCATACAGAACACCGGTACAACTGCACAAGTGGGGCCTCAGGGACTCGCCCATATGTCCAAAATGTGAAAGGGACAACGGAGATCTTCTCCATATGCTCTGGAGGTGCCCGAAGCTTTTCAGGTACTGGAAGGAAATAACGGATACGATATCATCAATCTTCAATGTAACAATACCTCAAAACCCGACTATATGCCTACTAGGGGCGCTAGATGAGGAAACACTGGGTACACCCACTTATACGGCAATACTACGCCTCTTATACATAGCACGAAAAATGATAGCCCAAGTCTGGATCACTCCAAGAATTCCCTCCAGGAAGAAATGGGTAGAGAACGTAAACAAACTACTGATCAGGGAAAAAATAACCTACCAACATAGAAATGCTCCACGAAAGTTTCAGGCAATGTGGTCACCATGGCTAGACACCCCTGGGCTAGCCCCACACCAGCTAATTCAGGATAGGTTGTTAGCAGGATGATTTTAGGGGGGAAAACAATGGAGGACAGACACACACCTTTCATCCAACATAAAGAAGGGGAGGAGCTGGCTAACTTAAAAAGACAGAGTATACTAATAGATCGGACAGAGACAGGGTCCACAAGATGGTTGTTGTGAATGCTTACACATAGTAACACAGGTATACCAATAGTGCACTAAAGCATGACAAGGTCATGGGAAGAAAGTTTTGCACAGTATTTAATAAAGACAAGACTTAGTTTTTGTTATATAGTTTCAGGAGCCTTGTAAAGCTTAATTTTAGACTGCATAGTCTCTGTTATGTTGAAATTATAACTGTACAATGTGATTGTTACCATGTAAATTGTGCAAAACGAAAAATAAAAACCTTTTCTTGATTAAAAAAAAAAAAAGGCTATTTGATTCGGTCATCTCTGATCCTCCCCTTCTTCCACTAGCCTCAATCTATTGGCTGATAGAACAGAGCCTTGGAGCAAGCTGCACATGCTCAGTTTAGTGTGCATTGCTGGAGAGATATACATTTTTTTTTCTTGGGGGGAGTAAATGTGATCAGCAGGGCCAATCAGCACTGTCCAGACAGAGAGTCAGGGGTCCTGTAGGCTCATAGGACAATCAGAGGAGAATGAAAACTCCTCCTAAAACCTTTAACCAGACACTGATAGAAGTCACAAGACTGCTTTATACTGCTGATGAGAAAAAGGTATTTAGCAGTTTATATTTACTAAAATAATGGCATATCCATGTTCTGTGTACTGTGGAAGACCAGATATAGTGAACGCAGGGTCCTGGGTTTAGTAACACTTTAAATACTGATGAATCAGCAACTAGGCCGATAATTAAGCTACCACTGCTCACGTCTACCTGAAAATGCTAGCTGCCTGGCCATTATGCTGGTCCTCTGACTTCAACATTTTAAGTTAATGAACAAGCAGATTCAGAGGTTGCTTTTCACTGATGGAAGCCATAGATAGCACAGCTTTTATGAATGGGTCAGTTTTTTTTGTCAAATTTCCCAGAGTTCAGCTTTAAACCAGTCAATATTGGAAACACACTGTAATAAATGCATCTGCAGTGCATTAGAGACATGCATTATGGAAAACTCAAGAAGGTGTCTGAATGCAGCACAGTCTTCATAAACGGGTTGGTTGAGGTACCTCAATCAATTAGGGTAGGCATTTTCGAAAAAATAACAAAATAAAATAGGAGCTTGGCCTGTCATTGCAGTTGTGGTTGCTTAAGGTGATAGGCAGCCTGAAGCCAGCCATAGGCGGTTGAGCAGGAACCGGCCAGGACTTGAACCATGTATGGGCAGGCTGATTATACCCAGTTCAATTCTGCACGTGAGCATGGAGGGATGGGGGTGCTTAAAATCTTTTAGGAAATGTAAACATCCCTTGTAATAGAAATAAGGGATGACAGGTCCTATTTATGGAGATCTGGGGTCAAAAGACCCAAAGCTCTCCTCTACCTTGAAAAGCAAGGTTTCTCGCTGTCGGATCGTTTCTCGCTGCGTCTGTAAAAAATGGTAAGCCAGAGAAACGCTGGCAATAAGCAGAAGGGTAGGATGGGGGGGGGGGGGGATTGACGTCAAGCTAAAAAAAAAAAAAAACACCACCCAAACACACCCCACCAGAGTTATGGCCGAAAGCTTCAGCCAAGGAAGTTTAATCTACAACTGCCATGGTGCTGCACATGTGATCAGTCATGACAACAGCCATTGGATGGTTTGACAGTTTGGTTGAGAGCACAACCAATGGGAGTGTTACATTTCCGGCATTTCGCAGAAATTACAGTTTTATAGATGGGTTTACTTCCGCTTTAACCATTTACATTCCTTTTGTAGATCTAGTTGTCACGTAATAGCTAGCTGACTGGCTGTTCCATTAATCTTTTAGGGCAATGACCCAAAATACATTTGTTCATTAGGAGTTGAATTCCCTTCCACTTAACTAGGGGGCAATTGCTATTGAGAGGGAGCTAGACAATGAGCATTTTCAGATGGGGGTCAGCAATGAAAGCCGCTATATTCCTCCAAAAACATGCATCCTTTAAAAATGCATAACAATGTCCATTTCTATTCCAGAGTATTTTCTTCACCAACAGAATAAACTCCAAACAACTGAAAACTAACTATCCTTCAAATATATATATATTTTTTAATGTACATATATCTCTATATATATATATATATATATATATATATATATATATATATATATATATATATATATATATATATATATATATATATATATATATATTTTAGTGTACATATATCTCTATACAGTCAGCACACTATACATACATTTGCCTTGGGTTCTCCGTGGACTGTTTCCGCCTACAGCAGCAGTATCCAAATATTCTGAACATGTCGGTGAAGGCACTTCCATCAGCTGGTTTCGTAACAAAGACGGCATGTCCACACATAAACACAAGAAAGGACACCCCGATACAAACTGCAGGGATAATATATCCTATGAGAAAGCTCACATTCTGTTGAACATAAGCTATCCCACACAGAGACACGATTGCACCCAAATTAATGCTCCAGTAGAACCAGTTAAAAAATCTACGCGTTGCCTCTGGTCCACGGTCTTTGACCTAAACAGAAAAAAAAAAAAAAAAAGGGATTCATTAGCAAAATGGTATTCAGTTCATGCCTATGTTAAAAGCAGATTACAACCAACCTACAGATGGGAAACAGAGGACAGGTGAGCATCAGTGGGTGAAGGCGTGTGCCTTTACAAAAAGACACAGGGGGAGATTTACTAAGGCTGGGTTCACACTGGTACAACATGACATTTGTACCACTTTGGATCCGACTTTGCTCTGCGACTTGAAGTCCGACATGCGTCAGACTTCAATGAACAGGGATCCGACTTGGATCCAACAATACCAGACACTGTCTGGTATGAATCTTTAGGGTAAACTCCACATAAAAAAAAAAAAAAAGAGAAGGATTATTGCTGGTAGATAATTGACGAAAATGGAGTATAGCTTTGCCCTACTTACTAATATCAGTGAACATCTAGTTTTTTTGTTAAATGAACAATCTGTTAACCCAGGGCTTGACAAATTTGCTTGGAATCTAGGAGCCAACAAAAAAAAAAAAAAGTTAGGAGCCAGGTTTTTTTTTTTTTTTTTTTTTTAACAAAAACTGACAGGTGACACTGGGCACCGTAGGATGTCCTCCCGAGGACCCGGCGCATCACGGTAAACGGCCGCCAATAGCGGCCGTTTACCACGTGATCGCTCTGTCAAATGACGGAGCGATCACATGTACACAAACCGGCGTCATGTCATGACGTCGGTTCCTCCTTCCCCTCTCTGCATCGATCGGTACAGTGAGAGGGTGGAAGCTGAGAGATGGGACCAGCGCTGTGGGCTGGATGTGTAGTGCCCACAGCGCTTGTCTGTGACAGCTACTCTGCCAGCACTGTGCAATACTCTGCCAATAAATTTTAAATAGAAACAAAGAATTTTTTTTTTTAACCGAATTTTCTGTATTTTTTGATTTATAGCGCAAAAAATAAAAAACCCAGCAGTGATTAAATACCACCAAAAGAAAGCTCTATTTGTGTGAAAAAAAGGACAAAAAATTCATTTGGGTACAGTGTTGCATGACTGAGAAATTGTCAAAGTGTGAGAGCACCGAAAGCTGAAAAGTGCCCAGTGGTTAACATTGCAGTAGCATTGTTAGAGGTGTTGCAATACCAACGGCCACCACAAGATGGCGCCATATTACAGAAGGATTTCAGAAGGCCGCAAAGCCGCAGCCTAAATTTCTGGCCGGCGAGGCCCGA
This sequence comes from Lithobates sylvaticus, assembly GCA_028564925.1. Taxonomy (NCBI): domain Eukaryota; kingdom Metazoa; phylum Chordata; class Amphibia; order Anura; family Ranidae; genus Lithobates; species Lithobates sylvaticus. The sequence continues at coordinate 207,694,970 of CM053026.1, forward strand.
TGCGATCGCACGGTGGGGGTCGGGGTCCACAGGTTGACAGGGTACCGCAGCTGTGTCGCCCCAGGCACCAGGACCCCAATTCTAGTTGCAATTGCGCCCTGGCGACCGGGTTTGTCGAGCCCTGTGTTAACCCATGTGTGTATTAAAGAAGAATGGCCCTCTGGAAGGAAGAGAAAAAAAAGAAGAAGACAACTAGTCATCAGTATTGCATAAGTAATCGAAATTCTAAGCAAAAAAGGTGTTTTTATCAGGATACTGCTTAGATACAATTAACACTTCTAGATGTTCCCTACAATATATCCAAAATTTGGCTTTTTGAGCTTAGGTCTACATTTAGGCTCGGTTCACACTGCTGCAACATGGGATCCAACTTGCGAGACCCCAAGCGGCATGACATATCAAATTCAATGTTTCCCTATGAGAGCCGTCTTAACAGACACTACACAAGTCACTCCAACTTTAGAAAAGGTTCTTGCACTACTTTACTCCGACTTTGGTGCGATTTCAGCCCTTGTACAGGCTCCTAAATTGCCCACCAACTTCCTTCCAACTTGGATGCCAAGTCGTACAACTTTGCCCTAGCAGCAGTGTGTACCGAGCCCAAAACGTGATTAGTCAAAATTATTTCAAGATATGGAAGTTTAATCCACATTAGAATTTAGACCTGTCTGGAATGCCAACAGAATTGGCAATAGACAACCTCTTCAGCAGTACAAGGTTTGGATGTTTTCTGCACCGGAAGAAAAATTTGCTCAGTGTTGAAAAGAAATAGCCTCAAGGAATTATGAGGTGTTCTAAATAATGGGGAATGAAGGACCGAATATATAGTAAGATATAGTACATTCAGACCAGTCATTTGCTTCGCAATAGTTTGGTCACTCCAGTAACTACCTATAATGGGAAGCTTTGCTAACCAGACAAGTAGGAAAGACATCTCATGATTGTGGCGCTTCCTTTTATTACGTCTGAGTCAGCATCATGTGCCTAGAACTATTCTGAGACTGATCATTCATCCCTTGCTACAGTCATATTGCACAACTTATAATTTCCAAAATTTTTTTTTTTTTGCTCAACTCAAAAAAAGACTAGAATTAATTTCTCTAAATGGAAGACAGACAAGGCAGACTTTACAGTAACCGCTACATTGGTATTGGTTATTCTGTACATAGTTACATGTATAGCCCACAATTGAACTTTCAACTAAAGGGGTTGTAAACCCTCTTTTTTTCCCCAATTAAAACAAAACATGCCTATACTTATCTGTTCTGTGCAATCGCTTTGCACAGAGCAGCCCAATCTTCTGCTGTGCCCCGCCGGCGCTCCTCTTCTTCATCGGGTGCCCCCACAGAAAACAGATTTTCCTGGGGGTACCCATTCAGGCTCACTCCGAGTCCCGCTGCTGCGTACATTGACACAGACAGTTGGACTGGGCCCGCCCCCATGTCACTGGATTTGATTGACAGCAGCCGGTACACGGGGGGGGGGGGGGGGGCTTGGGGCGGAAGGGGCAGATGCCCTGGGCGTAACAATTTATTGGGGTGCGGGAGCGCAGTAAAGAGCCGCCTCTGTTAACAACAATAACGATGCAGCGTTAAGCTCCAGCCAGGAGTGGTTTAACATTTCCTGTGTGCTCCGCGGACAGGCAGTGTAGAGAGGACGGAGCGTGGCTGTGTCTTAGGGAGGAGGCAGGGCCAGTGCTGTGTTGTCCGGGGTAGGAGAAGGGGAGGAGATTCCAGCAGCCGGAGCAAAATGTTTCCCGCTGCTCCGGAGACACAGATTGCACTCCCCCCCACCACTGGAGTGCGCAGCGGAGTGGTCCCCATACACCTGGAGGGAGGCATCTGGCATGCAGTGGCAAGCACAGGAAGAGGAAGGTCCCGCAGAGGAGGCCCCACCAGCTGCAGGTTGAGGCACAGCTACCACCATGCCACAACCCCTTTCTGCAGCCAGCAACCACCAACACGAGAAAGAGCCAGCATCCCCTCCCCCCCAGCATCCCTCAGCCACAGACTGGCCTTTATATCAACCCCCTGTCCCATCCATTCCACTCCCTTCCTCCTGATCATCAGTGTCACAAACAGTAAGGACAGCTCAGTCCCAGTGTGCCCATCTGATTGGCAGCCCTCCCTCCACCCTGCCCTTAACCCCACCTATTCAGGACTCTACTGCGGTGGGGGGGGGGGGGTTTGGGAGATGAACCCAGAGGCAGCATCCAGACGCACCGCCTGCAGTCTATGACAGCTTGCAATATGTTGCAGCTGGACTCTGTACTGAGTGATAAGAGTTTAGGGCTGTATGTGTTCAGGGTCATATGCCGAAACTGGCTACAATGCAAGCACCTCAGCTTTAGTCTCTTCTAGCACCCAAGAGACCTTTAGCGCAGAAATCTGAAAAGTCTGACCCTTTACTGTAGTGTGGAAGGCTGTCCTGACTAGTCTTCAACTATAGAGCATACTGACCAGTAGGAAGACAAAGCCAACCCATCGCTGCCTGTGCAAGTGCACTTGTGTATTTTCCTTGAAAATCGTCTCTTTATCTTGGATGATGTCATGTGCGATTGCGCAGTATGTTCTTTCATTAAAGACATGTATATAGTGCCGTTTTTGTATTTCTTGCATGTCTGTAATTGACTGTGAGCGAGATTCCCCTCTGAACGGCACAGAGAAGTCTCGCGATGCAGGAATGATTCTAGTCTTCCTGATAAACCCCCCCCCCTTGTGACTGAATAAGGCGTCACAACAGGAGAGTGAGAATCAGAGCTGGTTCAGAAAGCTCTGCTGCCGTAGTAACGGCAATCGAGATCGAGGCTTGGTTAAGACTCTACGGCGCACGCGCGAGATTTCGGCAGGGATACAAGCTAAGGGCGGAAATTACGTCCGCATCGGCTTTGGAAAACAGAACTAAGAATGACGCGGACGATACCCGGAAGACACTACACAAATCAAAAAAAAAAAAAAAAAAGGTACTTCTAACGCTTGTTTCAGAGTAGTTTATACACATCTTGCTTGGCAATGTAAAAAAATATTGTAATATTAGAAAATTAAGATTTTTTTTTGGGGGGGGGGGGGGGGTTACTTCCTCTTTAACAATAGTAACAATTAAAGTGTTACTAAACAAACATTGTTTAATTTACATTGTCCCTTCCATTTCTGTATGTGGATAAAGCTTTACATTTTCTCAGTACAGATCTCCATTAACCACCTCAATACAGGGCACTTACACCCCTTCCTGCCCAGACCAATTTTCAGCTTTTCAGCACTCTCACACTTTGAATGACAATTACTCAGTCATGCAACACATATGAAATTTGCGTCCTTTTTTCACTAAAATAAAGCTTTCTTTTGGTGGTATTTAATCACTAGTCAGTTTTTTTTATTTTTTGTGCTACAAATTTTTTTTAATTGTAAATTGTGAAAAAAATAATGCCTTTTTTCTTTGTTTCTGTCATAAAATTTTGCCAATTAAGTAATTAAGTAATTTTTCTTCATAAATTTTGGCCAAATTTATACTGCTACATATCTTTGGTAAAAATAACCCACAGTTAGTGTATATTATTTGGTCTTTGTGAAAGTTATAGAGTCTACAAACTATGGTGCCAATATCTGAAAATTGATCACATCTGATCAGGCCTTCAGTACATCAGATGAATCCTATTTCTTGAGACACCAACAAGTCAGGAAAGTACAAATACCCTCCAAATGACCCCTTTTTAGAAAGTAGACATTCCAAGGTATTAAGCAAGTAGCATGGTGAGTTTTTTTAAGTTGTGATCTTTTCCCACAATTCTTTGCAAAATGAAGATTTTTTTAATCAATTTAATACATTTTTTTACTAAATTGTCATATTATCAGGTTATTTCTCACACACAGCATATACAAACAAATTACACCCCAAAATACATTCTGCTGCTACTCTTCCCGGAGTATGGCAAATACCACGTGTGAGGCTTTTACACAGTGTGGCCACATACAGAGGCCCAACATTGAAGTAGTACCTTCAGGCGTTCTAGGAGCATAAATTACACATCTCATTTCATTCCTACCCATCACACTTTTTAAAACACAGTGAATCTCTACATTTTTTAAAAGTCCATGGAAAGAATCCTACTGATCTCAAGTTTTGGGCTATCGATAAATACAAACCCCATTGGAGGGGGAAGTAATAAAGTAAGAGAATTGAGTAAGAGTGAACCAAGGTGGATATATGAAATCAATTGTTTTGCTCCGTTAGGGCTAAACATTGATTTTGATTTAAATTGCTTCATATCTGATTTTTAGGTGTAGTATAAATGATTGCCACTAGAGGGGGTTTTATTCGTTTTTGGTAATTTTTAAATTGCTTTCATTATTCTATTGGTCTCATTTTAAAATATATGAAAAGTATATTGCCCCTTTTTTAATATTTTACATTATTATAACAAAGGGGTTTTAATACTAGAGATACACACACACACATATATATTATATATATAATATATATATATATATATATATATATATATATATATATATATATATATATATATATATAAAGTATTGCTGCATTGAGTAACAGATGAAATGGTATAGAATCATGCACTTTACAATTGAATCATGTCCAATTACAATAGCACTGTGTATTACTTTGAATTTGTTTAAAATTGCAATAGCAAACATTATTGTATTGAGTTATACCAAGTGTGTAACAGCATGATGTCACAATGAATCCTACTTCACTATGGCAACCCGCAAACAAAGCGTGGCTATAAATCCCTTCACGTCACAAAGCTTTATTCCCTTGAAAAAGTCATGTGACCTGTGACGCAACACGCCGGGAGGAGCCAGTGACGTCTCTCCAGTGTTCAGTTACACGGAAGGTGTAGTAAGGAGGAGTAAGCCAATGAGCCTGACTGTCACGGTACGCCCGATACACTCACATATGCACAAATGTATTTAT